>CALYLW010000834.1:46301-162904 GCA_944989445.1 Ampullaceana balthica
AGCACTAGTGTCTAGCAGTTTATATTATTTCTACTGTAAATATAACATTAGTGTCTAGCAGTTTATATTATTGCAACCGTTAATATAACATTAGTCTAGCAGTTTATATTATTTCAGCTGTAAATATAACATTAGTGTCCAGCAGTTTATATATTTCAACTGTAAATATAACATTAGTCTAGCAGTTTATATATTTCAACTGTAAATATAACATTAGTGTCCAGCAGTTTATATATTTCAACTGTAAATATAACATTAGTCTAGCAGTTTATATATTTCAACTGTAAATATAACATTAGTGTCCAGCAGTTTATATTATTTCAACTGTAAATATAACATTAGTGTCCAGCAGTTTATATATTTCAACTGTAAATATAACATTAGTGTCCAGCAGTTTATATTATTTCAACTGTAAATATAACATTAGTGTCCAGCAGTTTATATTATTTCAACTGTAAATATAACATTAGTGTCCAGCAGTTTATATATTTCAACTGTAAATATAACATTAGTCTAGCAGTTTATATATTTCAACTGTAAATATAACATTAGTGTCCAGCAGTTTATATTATTTCAACTGTTAATATAACATTAGTGTCCAGCAGTTTTTCTTATTTCAACTGTAAATATAACATTAGTGTCCAGCAGTTTTTATTATTTCAACTGTAAATATAACATTAGTGTCCAGCAGTTCATGTATTTCAACTGTAAATATAACATTAGTGTCCAGCAGTTTATATTATTTCAACTGTAAATATAACATTAGTGTCCAGCAGTTTTTATTATTTCAACTGTAAATATAACATTAGTGTCCAGCAGTTTATGTATTTCAACTGTTAATATAACATTAGTGTCCAGCAGTTTATATTATTTCAACTGTAAATATAACATTAGTGTCCAGCAGTTTGTATTATTTCAACTGTAAATATAACATTAGTGTCTAGCAGTTTTTATTATTTCAACTGTAAATATAACATTAGTGTCCAGCAGTTTATGTATTTCAACTGTAAATATAACATTAGTGTCCAGCAGTTTTTATTATTTCAACTGTAAATATAAGATGCAGGATAAACAACGAAGGCCTGTGTGGTCAAAAGACTACTTACCTACGTCACATCGGTCACCCTGAAGCCCCGACTGGCATGTCAAGCAGTGGCCAGTGACATGGTGGCACCTTGCACTTGAGCAGCCGTCAGGGCAGACCAGGGAGCCGTTGTTGCCATGGTAACCGGAAGAACGCACTGTGAAATAAAATTAGAATTTCTTTTAAAATACATGTTACACTTTGTACGGGTTACATTCAAATTTTGATTTCTTAATAAAGATAACTTTTTTTCTTAAGAGGTATTTCGTTAACCTCCCCTTAAAAAAACACCTTCCTTCCCCCCTCCCCAACTAACATAAGCATCAAGATAATATATGCAGTGCCAACTCGCTTTAACTTTGGAATTAAATGTACAAAAGTAATTGTACGAGGTATGGATGGAATAATATCCTTTCAAACATATAATGCTTTTACGCTGTGTGAACACCCCAATCTTCTGTCTGCCTTTCTGTCTGTCTCTATTCATCCCACTCTCCCTCCCTCTCTCTTTCTCACTCATCAAATTTTTCTCTTTTCCATATTCTCTGTGATTCATTTTTCATTAGTTCTCTCTCAATATTTCTCAATTCTTCGTTCTTCTCTCAGTATATGTCTTTCTTCGTCCACCTTTCTTCATCCTTTTACTCATTCGCCTCTCTCTCACGCTCTCCCATTTAGTCCTTCTTTATCTATATAATCAATTTATTTCGCAGCTAATCTCAACAATATGACATTGACTGATTTCAATCATCACTGAGACATTTTATTTCTTTACAAATTTGTTTATGCATCAACCGTTAGCCTGAATATGGTAAGAAGTAAAAAGATGGCTAAAAATCTGATTTGTATAGCACCTCTGTAAAGTTCAGCTCTTGGTTCCCTGGCTTTGCGACACTGACCAGTCACGTTATCACAGGAGCGGTTTAGGCATAGGGCTTTGCATGATTTGGAGCAGTTGCCCCCCCACTGACCATGGTCACATTCTGAAAGTAAATGACATTTTCTTAGTCTCAGTCCCTTAACTAACTCACAATGGCTCAGTCCCTTCACTAACTCACAATGGCTCAGTCCCTTCACTAACTCACAATGGCTCAGGCCCTTCATTATTTTATACATATTATAAATTTAGACATTAAAAATGCAGTTGGTGCAGTTAAAGTCAATTCTTTTAAAAATATTTATGATTGGGTTTTTACTTGTTAAAACTTAGACTCTCAAGAGATTATCTATACTGGTGTTTTTATGTTCAATGGAATCTCTCTACCCATCTCTTTCTTTCTCCACTATCTCCCCATTCCTTAAAACTTATGCTCCCTCTTCATCCACCCTTTCCTTCCCCTCTTCTCCTAATTTGTATCTTCACATCTCTTCCTATACCATCCTCTCTATAGTCTTTATATGTCTCTCCCTCCCTACTCTCTCTCTCTCCCACTCCCTTTCCCTTATCTCCTCTCTCTCTCTCTCTCTCTTCCACCCCCTTTCCCTTATCTCTCTCTCTCCAGTTAACAGAATGTATTAAGTAGTGCAGGGATGACAAGTTAAAATGTTGAGTTAGAGAATATTTCTCTTGTCACGCCTGCTCTGTTGTGTTTGAAGACTTAAACAAATTGAGTATAGCAGTATACATCCTTTATGTATATAAATTAGGGCTGCGAAAATTAACGATTAATTTTTTGTTTAATCGTTAAAAAGTTTTAACGATTAAACTATTTTTAACGATTAATCGACCCGGCACTTACAAAATATTGGAAGTCAAAAAGCATAATAATAATAATAAACAGCGGCCGATAAATAATAACAAATTTCCTGACAATTACACGAACATTTTGGTTTTAAACTAATGACTGACGGGAATGTACAAAATGTTGAATAAGTTTATTGTATCCATTGTGAGAAATCGTTTCCTACCATGGTAAAACACTTCGCCTACTTATCAAACCAAAAGAAAAGCGTATTAAGCTAATGGCAGTAATGGAGTCTGACTCAGAGACAGAAAATGACGACAGCTCTTCTGATGAATTACTGCGTTACAAAAAGTTCCTGAATCCATTAACCCTCTACAATGGTGGAAACTTAATGAACACCGATATCCGATTATGTCATTCCTTGCAAAGACCGTTTTGTGCATACCAGTTACCTCAGTTCCATGTGAATTATTGTTCAGCTTGGCTGGTTATATTGTAAATTAGACGCGCTCATCACATGAAACCAAATAATGTCAACACCCTTGTCTTTTTGCGTAGTTGGTTAAAAGATGACATATAACAGAGACATTCCAGTGTAATTTGGATTTTTAACAAGAACATTTAATAAATATTACTTATGACAACATAAATTTAAATTTTTGGCTTTAATCGAAATTAACAATTAATTAATGGTTATTTTTTTTCAAAAGTTAACGATTAAATTTAAATTAGTCGTTAACAGCCCTAATATAAATGTACAACTATTTTGTCTACAAACACACAACGATTGAGTATGATATAAAGTCCTATTTAAGGGGTGTTAATAAAACAAAAACATTATATTTTCAATGAAATATTGCCGTCAATTCTTCCTTTTTTTGGAGACTGAATATCAGGGCAACGACTTTCAACTAATCTTTACCCAGTCACACGTTTAGCCATGGTAAACAGACTTTTAGCAAACCTTACCCATGTCGCACGTGTCGCCATGGTAACCAGGAACACAGTTAAAGCACAACCTAGTCACGTCGTAACACACTGCGATTGCATTTAGTAGAGCGACACAAATAAGTTTATAATGTAAATATGTTAGAACGACACATCTGTGTAGTTGTTTCTTGTAAACACTTAGACCTAAGCTCACACCAAAAGAAGTTGTTGGGAAACACATATCGGATTGGAGAGTACTTACGTATTCTTATTTGGGTGTTCACTAGATATAACAATACGCTGTCTAGGTTTCAGTGTTAAATATATACTTTTTAATTTCTCTAGAAGTTTAAATGATTTCTGTACGAAGAGAAATGCCACTGAATTTACATTATTGTATTGTTAGCGAATATGTTTTTACCATCCATAAAAAAATCTGGAGTTTATTGCCGTGTAACAGAAATATGTTTTTAAAAAAATATTTGTGTAAACTTAATATTTGATTCCCTTGGTTTGTTTCAGATTTAAAGCAGTATTATCTGTCAGCAGATCAGACTTTAGTGACAGATTGACAATCAGTGAATGATATTTAAATCATTCAAACCAACCAACTGACGTTACTAAGATAAATAATAAAGTTACTATGTCATTTCCCCTCTTACCTTGTTCACAGGTAGCCCCCTGGTAGCCGGTGACACAGGTGTAGCACTGCCCTTTCACGTGGTCACATCCTCCATGTTAACAGCTGACCGGGCAGGTCTGGGAGCAGTTTATGCCATGGTGACCGTAGGCCAAAGAGGGAACAAAATGACCTCTCTAAAACATTTCTTAGGATAATGTAACTTATCACGGTTTATAGAAAAAAACCGTCTGACTGCAGGCCCATCCCACTTATGATTAATGACTAAACTATTTATTATAGAAAAGAAGTATACGTGCCAATACTACAGTAATCGTTATTACTACGTAATAGAGAGTACACATAAGGTTCTTTCTAATAGTCTTCTGAGTACAAAAAAAAATGTGACCATACCTTGATCGCAAATGTCCCCGAGGTATCCAAGGGCACAGGTGAAAAGGGAGCCAGTCACGTGATGACAACTTTCATCCGAACAACCGCAAGGGCACGCCAGGTCACAGTTGTTTCCATAGGAAACATGGTTGTAAGCTACGGTTCTTTGATAGCTTACATTCTTTAAGTATATGTTTAAGTCTAATAATTATATGAATGAAAACGGATCCACGTATAACGAAAATCAATTTTCTATGTACAGTTAAAGTGGTTTAGAGTTTTAAACCATGAACTGCATTGATAATTAATAGACAATGTCGTCATCAACTATTGTGTATTGTTTCTGCCAGTGGGTGACCTAGAGCTACTCTGCCTGAGTTGACAGTATTTATATACTCTCTAATACACAAAGATTGTATACAGTACAAAGTCAAGTTTCAGTGAGTTCATTAAGAGAAAATATATTATATTTTCTAAAACATTCTGGCTACCAAATCGTTTTTTTAGAGATCTTGTAACTTTTATCGAATCTTAATTGTTTCACAATTTTCATCATGTTAACAAGGTTTTAAACAAATATTACACGTGTCACCATGGAAACAAGACTTCAAACGATGTTACCTGACGTAACCATGAAAATGAATCATTAACTATGAATTTTTTTTTATTTCCCTTTTTCTACCTGATTTAAATAATTTTATTTTTAAAAATGAAGAACACACATTTTAATTTCATGTTATGCACCGTTTTGTTCACAATTGAATTATTTTATAAAAATTTGTTTTTCACTCTAAATTTTATAATGAAAATTAAAATCTTTCACAAACTGTGTGAGGGAAAAAATGTGTTTGCAACAAGCATATAATCTTAATTATTGCCATTAACATTTCTACATAACATAACATATGAGAAGTCATTTCATTTTGCTCATATTTTAAAAAAAATTAGACTATTATTATTTTAAAGTATCATCATATTCATAAAATGTTGACAACTTTTTCTTTTACAACAAAATTGATAAAATTGAACATTGTGTCATTCTATAACAAAACGTCCATTGTCATGATATAAGAGAATATAATTACTATAATCACTATCATGTTAATAAATCAATTGTCATTGGTAATATGTTTATTTTGATTAAAAATAAGACAATTTCTGTGAGCATGAAAACAAAGAATGTAGAAGTAGAACAAACATTCAATGAACATTTCTTTTTTCATATTATTAAACATTAGTTAATAATATTAAGAAATGTTTATTTTATTTTGTATAATGTCATACGGTTTTTAGTTGTCAACTGGTTATGAGTGATCAACCGATTTTATTTTCCAAATAATATCTTTCGTTATTCGTTTTTTTCTTACAGGTATCATCCTTTCTTCTTTTGATATGTTGTGTCTAGAAAGATACAGTTTCATTCACTTCTTTTTGAAAATTTCATAAAATATAAACATTGTACAACATAAAATTTCAATTTTCTTGCAGATAATCCTTAAATTAATAATATTCCCTTCCATTAACTAATTGCTCAATTCTAGTGTTCCTTAGTATGTCCATGATCAGATAAAATGAGTTTATGAACATTGTTGACTTTGTGAGCTGCATGGTAGCAACATTTTTATTGGCATAACTTCAAAGAGTCTCCAGCAGATAGTCTTCGAATTCCAAATTGCAACTTGAAACATGAATGAGAAGTCTATATTTCTCTCTTTCATCTCTGATGGATCTTTCAGCACAAGGGACACCAGAAGTTGTCTCTGGCCCTTGGACACTGGGACATTGTTTAGGCATGTAGTCAGAAAAAGACTTGGGTGGTCTAAGGTCCCAATCTACAGAGTAATAACTGTGACTGTGAAATAAAAATATTAGTAGACATAGTAGAAATAGGCTTGAAAAAAGAAATTATAAATTAAACATAATTAATATAATTCATTATTAAATTCTAAAAAAAATCTACAATGCGTATAGGCTTATTATAAAGTAGCATGTAAATCAAATAGTCAAATACTGATGTCACCTTTTAGTGTAACCAGGGTACACACATTCAAATGTTTTTTTTTGGTTTGGGGGGGGGGTTGAGAACAAATAATACAATAAATAATGTATAAAAATAAAAATAAAGAATAATATATGACCTAAACTGAATTTCCATTAATTATATATGTCTCATTGATACCTCAAATATAAATTGATGTAGTAAATCAATTTTATTTGAAAAAATTTGGAGACGTGGGAGAGATTTGTTAAAAAGAAAAATACATACCTTCGATGTCACACTTGTTCATCAGCGAAAATAAATAAATTCTCCGTATCGATGTTTTGTTTGTCTTCATTTCAACAGAAATATCTTTTATTCACTGGGAATTAGCCTTTTCTTCCATGATGAATCTTTCGCCATAAATGTAAACTTTTTCGGCCGACTATTCTCGAGTAAAGTTAACAAGATTGTCGAAATTTGCACACGAAAAAATCTTTCTGGGTCACCCGACACACGAGGGTCAGAGGAAATTTTTTTCAACATTTAAATTAAAAATTATTGTCCAAAATCGCATTTTTTATATTATTATATTCCACTATTTCACTATTTAAAGGTAAATTTTAAAGATAACATCAGAATATAAATTGCTTATATTTTTTATAAATATTAAGAAGCAATGATCAAATAGTCAATTTAACGTACTTTCAGAGCTAAACAAATTTTACCCCATATGTCGCCATGATAACAAATCGTTTAACAAAGAAGCCGACATCGACTGTACAACATATCCAGTAGACCAGACACCACATCAAACAAAAAGAAATAATAAAGTTACCACGTAATTTCTCATCTTACCTTGTTCACAGTTAGCACCCTTGTAGCCGGTGACACAGTCTGAGCACTGCCCTGTCACGTGGTCACATGATCCATTCAAACATCCTACCGCGCATGTCTGTGAGCAGTTGTTGCCATGGTGATTGAAGGCGCAAACTGAAATGGCCAAAACGGAAACAAATTGAACTCTCTAAAACATTACTTGAGATAATATAACTTATCATGGTTAATAGAAAACACAGCCGGACTGCAGGCCCATACCACGTATTGACTTATGTATGCTATTTATTATAGAAAAGACATTTACGTGACAGTACACAGTAAGCGTTATTATTATGTAATAGAGAGTACACATTAGCTTCTAATGTTCTTCTGATTACTAACAGAAAGTGTAACCACCATACCTTGATCACAAATGTCCCCGAGGTGTGAGTGAGTGAGTGAGTGTACGTGTGATGTTGAACATTGTGATTATTTTTATGAACGGTAAGAAGAAGAATAGATGATTATGTTTTAAGAAGCCAATGGAGTCTCTCCATTCATTTATATATATATATATATATATATATATATATATATATATATATATATATATATATATTTATTTATTTATATTTGGGCTCCGGAAATTAACGATTAATTAATCGATTAATCGTTATAACTTTATATTGATTACAATTAATTTGATCGAATAAAAATCGATAAAAATTTAAGAACATATTTCTATTATTTTTTTCTTCAATTTGTTAATAATTTATATTTTTTGTTACTTACATACGTTTCCCTCATATTATTACTATTTATTTAGACGTGCAAATGCAAACAAAAAGGGTTTTCTTCCTAGTTTCTTGCAAAGCAGAACGAATTTTCTGTGTTACGTCACAAAACTTGGGATCTAAATATTCGTTATATAATATAATTAATAGAAATTAATCGATTAATCGATAATATTTTCCCGGATAAATCGAACAAATTTTTTGTATTCAGTACCAGCCTTAATATATATTAGTATTTTTAAATACTTTAAAATGATTCATTAAAACCCTAAGGCCGTCTTAGCACATCTACTCCTAAAGTAAATGTAATTCCTGTAAAGATTGGGTTTAAATTTCTATTACCTACATTACAGAAGAAAAAAAAATATGAATGATTGTTATCTATACCTTTTATTAATATCGGTGTATTAATAATTTTGATTGAAAGAAATCAATTGGCTTTTGATGTGATTTTGTTTCCATCTTTTGTTTACTTTCGTATCTTTTGAATAGTTTATTCTTTAATAAAAATCATAATTATTACTGACCGACTGACATTGCAACGATCTATAAATAAATCAAGAGGTGTTATGGTCGGAATAGATGTAAGCGGCAGGGATTTCTAAAGTTGTATGTGTGTGTGAATGTGTGTGAGAATGTGTGTGAATGATGTGTGTGTGAATGTGTGTGAATGTGTGTGTGAATGTGTGTGTGAATGTGTGTGTGAATGTGTGTGTGAATGTGTGTGTGAATGTGTGTGTGAATGTGTGTGTGAATGTGTGTGTGAATGTGTGTGTGAATGTGTGTGTGAATGTGTGTGTGAATGTGTGAATGTGTGTGTGAATGTGTGTGTGAATGTGTGTGTGAATGTGTGTGTGAATGTGTGTGAATGTGTGTGTGAATGTGTGTGAATGTGTGTGTGAATGTGTGTGTGAATGTGTGTGAATGTGTGTGTGAATGTGTGTGAATGTGTGTGTGAATGTGTTTGTGAATGTGTGTGTGAATGTGTGTGAATGTGTTTGTGAATGTGTGTGTGAATGTGTGTGAATGTGTGTGTGAATGTGTGTGAATTTGTGTGTGAATGTGTGTGAATGTGTGTGTGAATGTGTGTGAATGTGTGTGTGAATGTGTGTGTGAATGTGTGTGTGAATGTGTGTGAATGTGTGTGTGAATATGTGTGTGAATGTGTGTGAATGTGTGTGAATGTGTGTGAATGTGTGTGAATGTATGTGTGAATGTGTGTGAATGTGTGTGAATGTGTGTGTGAATGTGTGTGAATGTGTGTGAATGTGTGTGAATGTGTGTGAATGTGTGTGAATGTGTGTGTGAATGTGTGTGAATGTGTGTGTGAATGTGTGTGTGAATGTGTGTGAATGTGTGTGTGAATGTGTGTGAATGTGTGTGTGAATGTGTGTGTGAATGTGAGTGTGAATGTGTGTGAATGTATGTGTGAATGTGTGTGAATGTTGTAATTGAACTAATTGGAATTCTCTGCACGCCGATGTTTTAGCGCACAAATCGTCAAGATTTCTTACTCATTGGGAAATTCCCCCTTTTACCAAAACAGAATCTAGTTTTGTAGGTTATTTCTAGATTTTAATATTTAAATAATCTTAGTCCACTTTGTGTTTTCATATATGCGCAGTGGTATGTAGGAGACGTTATCAACTAGTTGAAATATCAGCTGTGAGCCTCTGTCATGTCTTTTTTTCCAGGCAATGAGTAGTGGGCAGAGGCGTGAAGATGGAGTGGGGCTACAGATGTCCCCGGGCGACAAAATGCAGGGGCGTAAACATTATGTTTGCGACGTGAAATTATACTGAGTGCAAAAGATAATAAATAGGATGGGGGGCATTTTTTTCCCTTGCGCAAATACCGTAGATACGCCTCTGATATTGGACTAATGTTATTGCCACCAGAGAATATTCTGTGATCAAGTCTAGTCTACTGATAAACAAATGCACAACATTCGTGCTTACAAAAAAACAATTGAATATACAAATATACATTTATGTATATAAAATTTAAAGCCATTTTGCCTACAAATACACGCAGATTGTGTACGGTATATAGTCATGTAGCAGGGAATTAATGAAGCGACAATATATTATATTTTCTAAGAAATTATGCCACCAAATCTCCCTGTCTTAGAGACTGTGTGACTTTTATCAAATCCTAGCTGTGTCACAAGTGCCGTCATGGTAACTAGGCCTTAGAGAAATATTACCCGTCTGTACCTCTTAAATATATTTTCTTTTTCACCCTTTTTCCACGATGGTAACAAGACATTAAATAAATCTTACCCGTATAACATGTGTCGCCATTGTTACCAGCCTTTAAATATATCTTACCATACTGTACTTCTGAAATAATCTTGATTTTTCGCCATTTTTCCTCTTGATTTAGGTAGTCACTCTTATAGCTGACGAATTTAGAAAATAATGTCCATGGTTGACCGGCCAGCCCGAAAACCGCATTGTGATTCCGGGTAGACATTTTAACCAGAATTTGCAGGCGTGCAAGGACCACTCTGGCAAATGCCTTTCCCACAATACCCAGAAAGGAGATGCCACGATAGTTTTTGCAATCGATGCGATCACCTTTGTTTTTGTAAAGCGTGACTTTTTTGGCGTAACGCATAGCCTGTGGGATGTGACCGTGTTCCCAGCATTCGCATATTAGTTCGTGAAGGCTTCAGTAGTGCTCGCTTGCCGTACTTATGGACTTCAGCATGACTTCCATCGTTACCTTGAGCCTTCCCATTCCTCAGATGATCAATGGCCTTACTAAGCTCATCTAATGACGGTGGAACATCAAGCTGATCTAGAACTGGTAGAGATGGGATACTCTCTAGTGCAGAGTCAGATACTACGTTCTGTGTTGCATACAGTTATAGGTAGTGCTCAGTCCAGCACTGTATCTGCTTGTTTGGTTCTGTGATCATCTCGCCTGTCTTTGACTTAAGTGGAGCTGACTTTGATAGTGTGGGGCCAGTGGCCTTTTTATGCCTTCATACATTTTTTAATATCTCCCTGATCGGCAGCAGATTGAATGCTTTTACAGAGGTCCCACCAATATGTGTTGGCGCAAAAATGTGCAGTCTTCCGGGATGGGTTTTTGACATTTCTGAGACATTGCAGTGTGTCAGGTCCTGGAACAGCTTTGTAGGCCAATAGGGCTTTTCTCTTTGTCTCCGTCACAGCTACAAAAGAAATGTCGGAAGCAACAGAAAGCCTTCTTCGTTGCCTTTAAAGACATAACAAAAGTATTTGACCTGGTAAGCCGCAAGGGTCTGCTACATATACTGGAAAAAATAGGACGTCCGCCAGGGCTTCTCAACATCATCGTCCTTCCATACCAATATGCACAGCACAGTAATCTTCGATGGTGCAACCTCAAAACCCTTCCCACTTTGTAGCGGAGTCAACAGGGCTGCGCAGTGGCTCCAACACTCTTTGGTATCGTCTTCTCGATGCTATTGCGACGTGCATTCGAGGCGTGTTCCGAGGGTGTGAACATTCATACCAGGACGGATGGAAGCCTATATAACATCAGCCGGCTCCGTGCGAGGAGAAAGGTGGAAACTGTATTAATCAGAGAATTGCTCTTCGCGGATGACGCATATCTTACCTCACATACAGAGATAGGAATCCAACAGCTGGTCAATAAGTTCTCAGAGGCATGCAAGGAATTCGGTTTAACGATTAGCCTCGAAATGACCAACATTATGAGACAAGGCACAGACTGCCTCCCAGCAATCTCTATTGAGGGAAATACCTTGGATGTCGTCAAGCTTTACACCTACCTTGGCAGTAACATTACTAGCACAATCTCTCTGGAAAAGTAAATAGAAACCAGAATCGGAAAGGCTGCGTCTTCAATGGCTAGCAAAATAATCAAAGAGTGTGGAGAATGCGCAGCTCAGTCGAAGGATGAAAATCACTTTGTACCTGGCCTGTGTGCTCAGCACAATCCTTTATTGCAGCGAATGCTGGATTACCTACGCCAAGCAAATAAAGCAGCCAAAAGTTTCCACTTACGCAGCTTGTGTAGGATCTTTCACATCAAGTGCCATGGCAGGATAAAATCAACAATGTGGAGGTACTCAGAAGGAGCAGTATGCTAAGTATGCACTCAATCCTGAGTGAGAGGCGCCTGTGGTGGTTTGGTCATGTCCGCAGGATGAACTCGGAGCGAATTCCAACGGTGAGCTGGCAACTGGCATGAGGGAAAGAGGTAAACTCCATCGTCTCTTGAGGACGGACGAATGTCAAATCTAGGTAGTCACAGTAATAATAATATTTTTAAAATGAAGAACACCAAATATCATTTTATTGTATGCACCTCTGTGTTCACAATTGAAGTATCTATCCATTGGTAGCTAATCGAAGACAGTTATGATAAAGTTCTTTTGATTAATAGTTTTTTTAACCAGTTTTTTGTACTCAAAATTTTTTAATGAAAATTAAAAACACTCACAATCTGTATAATAGAAAAAAATGTGTTTGCAACAAACATACAATGTTAATTACAGCCATCAACATTTCTGCATAACATAAAAAAATATTGCTACGAAAATTAACGATTATTTCTTGATTAATCGTTAAAATATGTTAACGATTAAATTATTTTTTAAGGATTAATCGACCCATCACTTACAAATTATTAGAAATCAAAAAGTAAAAAAAAATTAAAAATAGTGGCAGATAAATAATAAGTTTCCTGACTATTACATGCAAATTTTGGTTTTAAGCTATTGACTGACGGGAATGTTCAAAATGTAGATAAAGTTTGCCTACCATGGTTCCAACACTTCGCATATTTATCAAACCAAGTGAAAAGCGTATTAAGCTAATGGCAGTAATGGAGTTTGACTCAGAGACAGAAAATGACGACAGCTCTTCTGATGAATTACTGCGTTACAAAATAGAGATGAAAGTTCTTGAATCCATTAACCCTCAATAATGGTGGAAACTTAATGAACACCGATATCCGATAATGTCATTCCTTTGTTCATACCAGTTACCTCAGTTCCATGTGAATGATTGTTCAGCTCGGCTGGTTATATTGTCAATTAGACCCCTCTCATCACTTGAACCAAATAATGTCAACACACTTGTCTTTTTGCGTAGTTGGTTAAAAGATGACATATAAAGGAGACATTCCAGTGTTATTTAGATTTTCAACAAGAACGTTTAATAAGTGTTACTTATGACATCATACATTTTAATTTTTGGCTTTAATTAACGATTATTTAATCGTTAATTTTTCAAAAGTTAACGATTAAAATTAAATTAATCGTTAACAGCCCTAGATTATAATATGTATGATTTTAAAAATCAATTTTATTTTATTAAAAAACTTTTAAAAATATTAATTATGTTTTAAAAGGCAATTTTTGTGAGCTTGAAAACATATAATGTAGAACAAACTTTCAATGAATATTTATATCTTTTTACTGTTAAAAATTAGTTAATAATTGTAACATATTTTAATTCTCATTGTGTATAATGTTATACGGCTATGTGATATCAACTGGTTATTGGTGATTAACCAAATATATTTTCTAAAAATATCTTTACTTATTCTTTTTTCTTGCCGGTATCATCCTCTCTTCAGTTGAAATGTTGGTCTGGAAAGATACATTTTCATTCACTTTCCTCTAGAGCAGTGGTTCCCAAAGTGGTCCCGAAGGACCCCCAGGTGTCCCCGGTACCATTCAGGAGTCCGTGAAAAAATAAAATTGATTTGTGAGTCCCTATACAACGTAAGGGACCGCGCAAGGCTTAATATAAAATAATAAAACTGTGATCCATTTTTTATATTTTGAACATTAAAATAAATGAAATACTATCTGATTGCTTTTTCTACTAAAGGTTCGCCCATAAATGAAGTGATGCACCTGGGGGAGGGGGTCCACACATTTGCAACGATGTGTGAAGAGTGGGAGGGGATGTTTGAGTAATGTGACGTCACATCAAAACTCGGAAATTTTAAATAAAAGTTCCACTTAAATATTTGATTTTTAACACTTAATTTTATGACGTTTTGCACGGCTTCCCGCGTGTTACGATATTAAAATTCAGGTCTACACTAAATAAATATTTTAATGAATAAAATTATTTGAAACAAGCTCATGTTCAAACAGAAAAAAATGTTTTATGGGGGACAAAGCTTTAAGAAGTCATATTTGAAGGGGGGATCTACGTTTTTGTGACGACGCGTGACGAGGACGGAGTAAAAAAATCGGCCAAAAATTTGGTGACGTCATATATGGACGGCCCTTGATTAAATACTGTCTGAGGTGCTATCAGTCATGAAATACAATGTTGTTTTACCTCGAAAAGGAAGTAGAACTAGGTTAATTTCTACAGCTATAAGCAATCAAAATACTTTGTGTAATAAAAGTTGAAAAGTCAAATTTTAACGAAATTAATTTGAAACTACATTTTCACCAATTACATTTTATCAAACCATAAAGCGTAATATTTGCTTTTGTTGCAAACCTTTTTCTGTACAAACAAAACTTCGGAATGGGAGCATGCTCTCAGTTTCCAAATCTTTCAAAATTGCAAAGTAGATCTGAAGATTCGCTGTCTTACTGGCAACACTTAACGGCTCTACATGCGGTCTGAACCAAAGATTTGAAGACATTTTTCACTTGGATCTTCCCGACTGGCAGTTGAACAATTTTGCGCTTGAACTCAGATCCCAAACACAATAAATAATGAATCAAAACTAATACAGGGGAAGCTTATTGAATTTCCACAAATGAGGAACTTAAACCATAGTTTAAACAATTGGATACCACACATTGTGTTTACAAAAACAAATCCAAAATTGTGTAACCTGTACTTGGGGTTTATTGTGCCAAATTTGTTGACTGCTTTCAGGTATTCCTTTTTAGTACAGCGTGAATTCAGTGCCGTTATGAGCCTTGTCACAAAACTAAAAATATAAATTGACAAGAAATTAGTGCTCGTGGGGATTTGCGGTTGCTACTCACCAACTTTGAGTCGGACATAAATACTCACCTAAAATCTTATCACATCCATCCAAGGTATTTATTTTTTCAATTTCAATTAATACTTCTTCATTATAATGTTGCTATTTTAGATTTGTAATTTTTTTACTATGGATTTATGTAGTTTTATTTTTACTTGGAGGTCCGTGGGCAAGTTTTGACTACGAAATGGTTCCATGGGTCAAAAAGTTTGGGAATCACTGCTCTAGAACAATTGGAAAATATTTATAATATTACGGCTTTTCTTTCTTTTTTTTTAAATCTTTTTTTTTGCCTCAGTATTACTTTTTTATTTTATTTTATAGAAAAATCACATAATATAAAATATTTCAAAACTTTAAATTTTAATTTTCTTGCACATAATGCTTTGAATAATAAATATTTCATTCCATTTAAGTATTCACAAGTCCAGTGTTCTTTAGTATGTTCATAATTAGATAAAATCTTTGACATTGTGAGTTGCATTGTAGCAACATTTTTATTGGCATAACTTCCAGCAGTTAGTCTGCGAATTCCGAATAACAACTTGAAACATGAAAGAGAAGTCTTTACTTATTCCCCTTATCACTGATGATTGATTCAGCGAAAGGGACACCCGAAGTTGACTCTGGGTCATGGACACTGGCTGGTTATTTAGGCCTGTAGTTAGGAAAAGGCTAGGGAGCTCTAAAGTCACATACAAGAGAGCCATAAATGTGACTGTCAAATAAAATTTTAGAATAAACATTTGAAATGAGTTTAAAAAACAATTATACAATTTAAGTTAATTATAATAAACTATTGAATTCTACAGAAAATCTACAATTAGTATATGCTTATTATCAAGCAGAATGTAAAGCAAAGTTTGATATACTAATGTCACATTTAAGTGTAAAAGAAATACTATTAAAATTAAAAAGGAATACCAAATATGTGCTAAAATAAATTTACTCTATTATGAAAAACAATTTTTTTTTAAATGTGGAGGTGTCAGCCCTCTCCAAAACACAAACCAAATTTTTTGTCCTTGAATTATTTTCGGAAATATATATAGGCATAATAATAAATAAGAATAAAGGGACCCCACTCCATCCCATTAAAAAATAAAAGGGGAGCTAGCTCAATAATTAATCACTGCTGTATCCTCCATATTATCCGTCAAGCTGGCACCAGTCTTGTCTAACATCGATTGTGTTAGTGCTGTAAAAGAAAGCATTCATTCATTTATTTTAAAAACGTGTATTTCCCTTTTGGCATCCTCATGCCATGTATCATTTTTCATTTCAATGTCTATTTTTTTTTAAAAATAATAAAACTTTAATGGTTTGATCAAATTTCGATTTTATTATAAGACTTGTAAATGCTAACTAATGGTACCTATATAAGATGAGCCATATGAGCAAAAATTGAAATTAATATAGCTTTGATGTCTATGTCAATATTATTAAGGTAAAACATGTTTACTATTGTTAAGGCAATTGATATTTAGATTAAGAATAATGAATGAGGTTTAACACACAAAAAATATGTATACTAATAAGATCATACTTAAACCTGCATAAACATTTGTTGATTTATCAAACTTAAACCAAATGCAATACGCTGACTTCAAACAGCGAAACTTGCTGTGATGAAAATTGAACAGTAGACTTAAGGACAACATCGTATCAAGCAATGCGGATTTGGTGTGTAGAAAGTTAAAATTCGAAATATGCGTGTAATGAAATTAAACTTTTTTTTAAAGAAATTAAATGTCAGGAATAAAAGAGCATTATTTATTTTCTAGCAAATATTGTTTATACACTTAAACGCCAAAATTATGTTGAATTTATTTATAAATTATACAGCAGGTAATAAATTCGTTTAAACTTTTTAAAAGCTTGGATGATTTGTAACCTATATCTTGCAACTGACAATCAAAACAGTAGACTTTTTTAAAAACAATAAATAAAAGCAGAAAAAATGCATTTTTTACAGTAAATCATTACTACCCATTTTAAGTCTAAATGGGTTTTAATTACTTTCATTTACTGATTAATTAAAAATAAAATTCAAAGTTTTTATCTACAGACGTTAAGTGTATAATAACGATAAACATTTGTTTGAAAAAAATTGTATTCTTACATTGGAAGCAAGACTAACATGATAAAACCATTTAGTGATAAAGATTCTGTTTTGTCCATGCTAGACTAACTTGGTTAACGCGATGTGATTTTTAAGAATGTGTTTAAAGTAAACATGGTATGTTGGATTTTAGGAGGCTGCTACTTGACTTTGGTGAATGATGTTAGAGATAGAAGACACTCGACAATACATCATGATGATTAAATGAAAATTTCATGGAAATGAGATCAAGACTTTGACCAACATGACTTTAACAAACGAAAAAACAGATACACATACATATAAAGTAACATAAACACTACCTCGCTCTCTCTCTCTCTCTTTGTTCATCTCTCTCCAACCATACAACACTTACTCAAAAGAACAAAACAATCTTAGTCTCCCTCGTCAAAGAGACATGACATGATCTTTTAAAATTTTTAAATGCAAAAGTTATTCAGTAAATGTTATCAAAGACAATGACACGTAGTCAGCTTGTAGTAACAAAATGTGGGTGAGACTGCAATCAGATTTATAGGTAAGTAGATATATGTAACGCAAACAGATTGTGTATGCCCCTGAAAAGACGTTATTTGTGACGTCTAGTCATACTCATAATAATCTTTTTGCATGACATATATCTACTTATCAGCTTGTAGTACCTTACAAAAGTTAGTGCAGGTGTCAGCAGGTAGTACCATACCAAAGTTAGTTTATGAGTCAGCATGCAGCACTAACTAAAATTTATTAATTAGATACCAGGCAATACCATAGATAATTGAGATCAGGAGCCATCAACTAGTAACAAATAAAATATTAATTCACGTGTTGGCTGTCAAAATGTTGTTCTGATCCATATCGTGTTTTGATATAGTTTACAACTCCTACCTTTGGAGCATCCCTCGCCATAATATCCAGGGGCGCATCCAGAGGGGCAGTGACCAGTTTCCACATAGCAATGCTCATCTTCCATGGCACAGTTACATCGGAGCTCACAGTCAAGACCGTAACTACCGTTTGGGCAGATGTAATCTAGGAACATGTAGACAAACAAAGAAATTATGGGAGGTATGCTCTAAGAACATTTTACAAAACATAGATATTAAGTGAAAGGTTAGCTTTAAGCACATGTTTACAAACAAATCAAAAATAGGGGGGTTGGGGGTTGTGATTTAGGTACATGTTGAAAAACTAACAAATAAATGTCAGGTCTGTTCAAGAAATAGGTAGACCAAGGAATTAGGGGCATGTGTGCTTAAGTAACATGTAGAAATAAAAATTAGTAACAGACGTGCTGTGGGATTATGTAGACAAAGAAGTTAGGGAGAAAAACATGTACACTATAAACGTAGACACAACCACATACTAAAAGTAATAAACACAAAGACACATTAAACGCCATATACATTAAACATAAAATATAATTAGCACCAGTACACATCGAAAGTAAAAGACACTAAAAAAAAACAACAAACAACACACACTAAACTTAATAGACACTACATACCAAACATAATAGACAAAACTACACACTAAACGTAATAAACACAACTAAACACTGTCAAGGGTATGAGAATCACTGTTGGAAACTGTTGTGAACGGGTGTTGAAATGCGTTTAACCGTTTAATAATTGTAGGATTTCTGGTCACCCATTAGATGTCATAAGTTAACGGAAGGCGTTATATATAGTGAGTGTGGTGGAGACTCAGGGATACAGCGAAGCAGATCAATTAGCGATACAGTAGAGACATGGAGAAATGAGAAAGAACAGACCGAAATGGGAGAGTTCAGTCTTGTTAAAATATAACTAGGGGTTCTAGGGCGCCCATGGCGCCCACTTTTTTCAAAAGCCCAAGTGACTTATCCTTGTTTGATAAATACGAAATATTAAACTTCCTGAAATGTACACAAAGTATTTTATAATTGTTTGGGTAATTGACGTCATTTAATATTTTACGGCGAGAAAGACCACACGCTCTGTTAATATCGAAACCAAAATGATTATGATTTTACGTCTATATTTTCAATTACAAAAATAATTTTCTTTATTAACTGCTATGGACTGTTTCACTATAACGTCCCTCAGCGTTATAGATGGAGACAGGGACTTGGGCTTTTTAAATCCTTTATATTAACGTGTAGTGTCTGCTTGATTGTTTGCCGAAAAAACTTTGGATCAATTTTCAACCCGCTTCCTCGTAAGCTAGCGAGCTGAAATTTTGTAAGCAGCCTAATGCCGATGATAAAAATGATGTATCAAAATTTCAGATCGATCTAATGTAATGTTAATAAGTTAATGAATTTTTAGATTATCTCTATTTATCTCTATGTATCATGTTAATTTTTGAGATAGTGTCGCGGTGCGTATTATATTGAGCGACCTTTATAATACATTCCTGTTGCGCGATTCGGTGCGTATTATATTGAAGATACTTTTTAAAAATATATTCCCGTTCGGTGCGCATTATATTTAAACATGTTTTACGAGACATGACTAAAATTTTGGATTTTTGGATTGTCGTGCGCTGCATATTATAATGAACATTCTTTTAGTTATGTCTCTTATATAAGGGATTTATAGTAAAAAACTTTGTGTTTTTTTACGTTTTTTTAAATATATTGTTTATGTTGAAATTTTAGAGAAGAGATTATTGTGTTAGTTCTTAGGAGACCACAAATTGATGGTGATAAGAGATTTATACAAGGATCATTGGATTGGTGATATATGTATTACATATGGACATATGTGAATAAAGAACATGTATCATTATAATGTGACCGATGGGGTCATGACCTGAACCCAAAACTAGACTGTAACGTCCAGAATTTGGAGACTTGGCAAATCAAGTTCTCATGAGAAATCAGAATTCAGTGAGGTTATGTGAATGATGTTCTTGTACGTTCAATCACGTTATACCGTGTTCACTAGCCAGTGTACTGGCCGTGACCATCCTGCCCATTCAACTAGGCGTCGGCCTGCTCTACTCACGTTCCAGTATACAGCGTACTGCCTGGTACCGTTCCAGTTATGACTTGTAAACAAGAGCACATAACTGTTTATTATAAGTACTAGCTGACCCGCGGCGTAGCATACGCCGCTAATTTTTACATGGTTCCCTATTCAAAAATTAAAATATAAGCATAAAACAATGACGTCATATAATATTTTTATACAAAATCAATCAAGAGAGACAGAGACAGTACGAAGAGAGACATATACACTACGAAGAGAGACAGAGACAGTAAGAAGAGAGACACAGACAGTACAAAGAGAGACAGAGACAGTACAAAGAGAGACAGAGACAGTACAAAGAGAGACAGAGATAGTACAAAGAGAGACAGAGACAGTACAAAGAGAGACAGAGACAGTACAAAGAGAGACAGAGACAGTACGAAGAGAGACAGAGACAGTACGAAGAGAGACAGAGACAGTACGAAGAGAGACACAGACAGTACAAAGAGAGACAGAGACAGTACGAAGAGAGACACATACAGTACAAAGAGAGACACAGACAGTACAAAGAGAGACAGAGACAGTACGAAGAGAGACAGAGACAGTACGAAGAGAGACACAGACAGTACAAAGAGCGACAGAGACAGTACAAAGAGAGACACAGACAGTACAAAGAGAGACAGAGACAGTACGAAGAGACATACACACTACGAAGAGAGACACAGACAGTACAAAGAGAGACAGAGACAGTACGAAGAGAGACACATGCAGTACATAGAGAGACACAGACAGTACAAAGAGAGACACAGACAGTACAAAGAGAGACAGAGACAGTACAAAGAGAGACACAGACAGTACAAAGAGAGACAGAGGCAGTACGAAGAGACATACACACTACGAAGAGAGACACAGACAGTACAAAGAGAGACAGAGACAGTACGAAGAGAGACACATGCAGTACATAGAGAGACACAGACAGTACAAAGAGAGACAGAGACAGCGGAAGGAATAATATAAAGAAATACAGAGACAACATGTAATAAAACTATAAAATGTAAGAAGGGAAGGAGCAGAGGGAATCATATTAGCTCAATTACAATCTGATTTAGAGACAGAAAAACGTGAAAGAGACAGAGACAAGATGGACAACTATGACAGTGACGATATTGACTGTCAGAAGAATTGTATGGGGCAGCTATCTATTGTGAGGACCCGTACTTAACAGCTGAAGTTTACAGGGTGGCTGATCCGTCAACTGTTTTGATTATTATAGATACGACAACCCCGAAACGATTGTTTATATCTTTATGATAGGTAATGAAAATATGATCCATCACTTTGACGAGGATAATATTGATACAGTTAGTGATATTCTTGATAGTGCTTATTTATTTTTTATTTGAGCTACTACGTAGACTATGAAAAATATTGTTGTCGACAATGTAGATGCGGACAAAAAGAAGGGAAGTAGAGAAGTAAAGGAAGAATTAGCAATTATGAAAAAAGCAGAAGAATCTGAACAACAACAAAAAAAAAGAAATTAATTTCCCTAAAAGCCTTGATGCTAAAAATTAAAAAGTGATAAACTAGTTAAACAACGGCCTTGAAAAAATGAGCTGTCCTATAAAAATAAGATATTAAGGGAACACAAAGGAACATTATGTGAACTAGAGTCAACATTGTGCAGTCAGGGCCGGCCTAAGAGAATTGGAGGCCCTAGGCGAAGTGAATTGGGTGGCCCTACATGTAATAGAAAAATACAAAATAAATATGGAAAGATTCTTATGCGAAGCCCCCACTAATGATGAGACTAATCGGAGGCCCTAGGCGACTGCCTAGTTTGACTATGCCTAAAGCCGGCCCTGGTGCTGTGCTCAAAGAAAACTTCAAGGAGCTGGAATGGGAAGGCAAAAAGCACAAAACAAATCTAAATGAAAATGAGTGTGCTGCTAAGTTTATAGAAACTAACACAACTAAGGCTGAAAAGAAGGAACAGAAGTTTCATACAAATGATGCAGTTACTTTTGGTGAAGGTGAGGTAGAAAAACAAAATAATTAGAATCGCAGTTTTTTGTCGGAGAAAAATTTCTAACAAGACAACAAATTTAATAGACATAACTACACAAGAAATGTAATAGACTTTACAAAACAAATGTAATGGACACTACTCAACAAATGTAATAGACACTATACAACAAATGTAATAGACACTATACAACAAACATAACAGACATATACACAACAAATGTTATAGACATTTAAAATCAAGCCTAATTGACTATAAAAATCAAGCGTAGTGGACATGACTACTAACATAAAGAATTACACCGTACTAACCAAACGTAATAAGCAAAACATAAACGACACAACTAACTTCCAAAATTAAAGTCACAACCATATACCAAACATTATAGCCACTACTCAAAAAATTTAATAAGTACTACTGATTGACAATAAACACCAAACGTAATAAAAACACCAAATTTTATAGATACACCTAAAAATATAATGTAATACACAATACATACCAAAAGTAATAGACAATACACACCAAAAGTAAGATAAGCAATACACAAAACGTAAAAGACACTAGACATCAAAAGAAATATATACAACTACATACACAAAGTAAAATACACCACCAACAAAAAGTAACTTACACAAATACGCAACAAACCAAAAAACAACTTAACGCAAATAGTAAAACTCATCAATACACTGTAAGCAAAATCATTGAGCTCACATACACAACAATCTTCATACAAAAAAAAGCCTATTAATAGACTCTACACAACAAAGGTTATAAACACTAAATTCCAATAATAATAGGCAATACCCAAAAATTAAAAAGACACTACACGACAATCGTTCATACTTACCACCGTAGACCTCCACCTCACAAAGAGTCAAGTAGATGTACTGTTCGGCCTTGATCCTTATTCTTGAGATCCCTTGTAACATCTTATGCACGGTGTAAACACTTTGAACATCGGTTTTAGTGTCTTGGTATCGGTACACGGACGATGAATGATTAAACATTTCAATAGTAAAACCCTTGAGGCTGTGTGCAAAGTCACCATCGTCTGCAGATATCGAAGCAGTGTGAAATTGAAAGAAAAAAATCCTTACTCTTGTTGCCTGGCCCATGCTTTGATGTAGCCACACCTACATATCTAATTAAGATGGATTTCTGGATCAATATGTCTATTATTATACTCTACACATACATACATAAATACGATACATTTTTGTATTCATATGTCTACTATAATACTCTACACATACATATCTAAATAAGATGAATTTCTGGATCCTTATGTATACTCTAATACTCTACACATACATATCTAAATAAGATGAATTTCTGGATCCATATGTCTACTACTAATCTCTTCTTTTAAAATCCACAGGAACCAGTAACAACAAAACTGTAGTAGGCGTGTTTAGATCGGGACTGATATGACCAGAGACATTGAATATGTAAGTACTATAAATACAAATGACCTTTGAACTAATTATGTTTAAATAATTTTTAACTTTTAAATTGTTTTGTAAATGTTGATCTTGACCCATAAAATTGTCTTAAATAATATTTCATAACTAACAAACTATGTGATAGTGTAAACATTAAAGAGAAACTTCAAGCATGTGCTGATCTGATTTACTGGACCTTACTGTAACAATTTTCTTTTTATTTCCCCCAAAGCTAACCAAAGAACAAAAACAAAACAAAAATTATACATTTTTTTTATTTTTAAACTCAACGAACATATGGTCATTTCCAACACACGCACATAAAAAATAATATTGCGCATTAATTTATTTTACATTTCAACAAACCACTCGGCAACTATAGGTACCCTAAATTGTAAATCTGATCCAGGTTAACACCAACCGCTTTTTTGTACCTCCCCAAACACTCGCCAAGCAATTACCTGTGTTGTAAATCTGAACCCAAATAACGTTGACGGGTCTTCTGAAGTACAAGTCCCAGTGCGGAAACATGTCGCCACGAAAAACGAATATACAATATTTACTTTCGTTGCGTGTTATCCCGTCCACCCCCTTGTCGTATGTGTGGTCTAAGCTAGTCGCGGACTGTGTGGATCTCTCCTTGATGGCCAAATTTCTACCTGAAGTTAATGGATGGGTTATATGTGTTATATCAAAGGGTATGGAAAATGTCTGGTTTTTCTATGAAATATTTACAAAAGAATCAAAATGAAGGTAATATTTTCTCTATAAGTTACTTACAAATAAAATGGCACCTACCTCCACTTATGTGAACCGAGCACAGAGTGTAGTTTGAATACCATCCGATAAGTACTGTATCCACTTTCGTCTTGAGGTCGAAGTACACGTCTACTGTAGTGTCCGATACTGTTGCTATCCGTTTGTTGGTGCACTCTACTGAACCCTGGAAAGTCGTGTTGAAATCCAGAGACATAGATTTCCAGTCTGTTACATAGATTCATGGAACATTTTAACGTCAGAGTCATATTTTGCCAGTCTGTTATATAGATTCATTGAACATTTTAACATCAGAGTCATATTTTGCCAGTCTGTTACATAGATTCATGGAACATTTTAACCTCAGAGTCATATTTTGCCAGTCTGTTACATAGATTCATGGAACATTTTAACAACATAATAATATTTTGCAAGTCTGTTACATAGATTCATGGAACATTTTAACAACAGATGATATTTTGCCAGTCTGTTACATAGATTTATGGTCGGTGAATTTCAGTGGGTGGCCGTAAGTCAGTGAGTTAACGTAACGCTGTCATTTAATGTTTACAATGACATGTTAATTTGTTTCTTCAAAATCCCGAGACCTGTGCAAAATAAGATTTAAATATCACCCGAGCGGTTGGTGCGTAATGGTCTATATCATTTCACAAATATCGATATAATAAATCTTGTGTGTGATAAAAGGGGCGGGTGGAAGAGAGGTGGGACATTATAATACTGATATAATTAAAGTGTTGTTACAAACATAGCGCCTTTGAATACAGGAAGGGGGGTAGTACTTATTGGCATTTAATTGAGTGTGGTACTTGAAAGCAATTTTTTGACTTAAATAGATGAGAAACTCTCCTATAGACACCCGTAGAGGTAACCGTGGTTACTCAGCAGACTCAATTATTATTGAGAAAGCTAATCCGTTAATATATTTTAAATAATCCTTGACTTTCAACTTACCCAGAATTCCCTTTAATCTTGTAACTTCTCAAACCAACTTACCCAGAATTCCTATGAACCTGATCCAAGTAAACTGGTATTCTTCCTTCAATTCTATTTTTATCTGGAAGACATGTGGGTTGGGGGGGGGGTTGTTAGTAAATATGTACAATCTCTTCTATGTTAGGATGTGACGGTTTAAAGTAAGAAATAAAAAATGTTTTAAGTGTAAGGCGAAAATATTCTATCACTTCCTAAATCATTAGACATCATAATTATTTAGACTTATTCAAATTAAACATAAAATAAATCGGATATGACCTATGACATATCATGAGGCATGCGTGAACGTTGACAGTTCATGCGTATCTCGTTATGTCCATTGGTATGGTATGGCAACCGTCCGTCCTCATGGGACGATGGCGTGTACTCCTGCTCCTCTGCCCACCATGACCCTTTCTCCTGGCCCTTCTCTCTTCACTCAAAGCTATGAGGGTATGCTTCCGCGACATGAATGCCCTCATGCACTTTTGCCCGCCAGGAGGTGCGCTCCTCGGCAATGGTCTCCCACGTTTTATAGTCTATCTGTGCCAATGACATGTCTTTCTTGCAGACGTCCTTGAAGCGCAAGCAGGGGCGACCTCTTTTTCTCTTGCCGGTTGCCAGCTCACCGTAAATCAAGGCTCTAGGAATGCGCTCCGAGCTCATCATGCGAACATGACCTAACCACCGCAGGCGCCTCTCACTCAGAATTGAGTGCATACTCAGCATATGGCTTCTTCTGAGTACCTCGACATTGGTGATCTTGTCCTGCCACTTGATGCGTAGAATCCTACGCAAGCATCGTAAGTGGAAGCTGTTGAGCTGCTTTGTTTGCTTGGCGTAGGTCGTCCAGCACTCACTGCCATAGAGGAGTGTGCTGATCACGCAGGCCTGGTACACAGTGATTTTTGTCCTATCTGTGATCTGCGCATTGTTCCACACTCTTTGATTCAGCCTAGCCATAAATGATGCGGCCTTGCCGATTCTGGTTCCTATTTCCTTATCCAGGGAGAGTGTGCTTGTGATCTTACTGCCAAGGTAGGTGAAATCATCGACGACGTCTAAGGTGTTTCCCTCAATGGAGATTGCTGGATGCGGTCAGTGCCTTGTCTCATAATGTTGGTCTTTTTGAGGCTAATAGTTAAACCAAAATCCTTGCATGCCTCTGAGAACTTATTGACCAATTGTTGGAGTCCTGCCTCTGTATGTGAGGTAAGGGACTGCGTCATCCGCGAAGAGCAACTCTCTGATTAATACATTTTCCAATTTGCTCTTCGCACGGAGCCGGCTGATATTATATAGGTTTACATCCGTCCTGGTATGAATGTTCACACCCTCGGAGCAGACCTCAAAAGGATGTCGCAATAGCATCGAGAAAAAGATACCAAAGGGTGTTGGGAGCCAGTACACAGCCCTGTTTGACTCCGCTACAAACTGGGAAGGGTTCTGAGGTGGCACCATCGAAGAGCACTGTGCTGTGCATATTGGTGTGGAAGGACTCGATGATGGAGAGAAGCCGCGGCGGACATCCTATTTTTTCAAGTATACATAGCAGACCCTTGCGGCTGACCAGGTCAAATGCCTTCGTTAAATCTATGAAGGCAATGAAGAGGGGTTTCTGTTGCTCCCGACATTTCTCTTGTAGCTGATGGAGTGAGAAAATCATGTCCATGGTTGATCGACCAGTCAGAAAACTACATTGTGATTCTGGGTAAACATTTTGTACCAGAATTTGCAGGCGTGCAAGGATCACTCTGGCAAAGGCCTTTCACCACAATACTCGTAAGGAGATACCACGATAGTTATTGCAATCGCTGCGATCACCTTTGTTTTTGTAAAGCGTGACAATCTTGGCGTCGCGCATTTCCTGTGGGATGTGTCCGCGTTCCCAAGCAATCGCATATGAGTTCGTGCAGATGCTTCAGTAGTGCTGGTTTGCCGTACTTAACTACTTCTGCAGGAATGCCATCGTTACCTGGAGCCTTCCCATTGCTCAGATGATCGATTGTCTTACTAAGCTCCTCCAATGGCGTTTGAGCATCAAGCTGATCTAGAACTGGTAGTTCTGGGATTCTATCTATGGCAGAGTCAGTAACTACATTCTGTGTCGCATATAGTTCAAGATAATGCTCGGTCCAGCGCCGCAACTGCTGGTCTCGTTCTGTAATCATCACACCTGACTTTGACATAATTGGAGCAGACTTTGATATTGTGGGTCCAGTGGCCTTTTTCATGCCTTCGTACATTTTTTTGATATCTCCTTGATCGGCAGCAGATTGAATGCTTTTACATAGGTCCACCCAATAAATGTTGGCGCAAAAACGTGCAGTCTTCTGGGCTGTGTTTGTTGCATTTCTGAAACATTGTAGTGTGCCATGTCCTGGGGCAGCTTTATAGGCCAATAGGGCTTTTCTCTTTTTTCCGTCACGGGCAACATTGTAACCCAATGGGCCTCGAACCAATCCGCATTTTTTCTTTCCTTTTTATCAAGGACGGAAAGAGGGGTGTTGTATATAGTGGCTCGAAGATGGAGCCATGTCGCATCAATTTTTTCTGTCTCAGCCACGATAACATCATGAGGATTGGGTATGGCTATCTGTGTGGTATTTTCCTTAAGTGCTGCCTCAAGCCTGGTGTTAAGCTGTTCACTGATCTCAGAGCAGTTGATATGGTATGTGTTAATGCGAGTTTTACCCTTAATCTTAGAGTGACACAATTTCTTTGGTATTAATTTGACTCTACTTACGACCAGGGAGTGGTCTGTGTCACAGGTGGCACTGTGGTAACTGCGTGTTTGGAGCACGCTGGCCAGGTTAGAGCGCCTGGTGAGAACGAGATCAAGCTGGTGCCAGTGCTTCGAGCGAGGGTGTCTCCATGTCAATTTGTGGATGTTCTTGCATTTGAAGAATGTGTTTCTTACGCACAGATTGTGAGTACTGCACAGCTCGAGCAGTCGCTGGCCGTTGTCATTCATTTTACAAATGCCGTGTAAGCCAATGGTGGTAGACCAGGCATTGTGATCAGCACCCACTCTAGCGTTGAAGTCACCGAAGAGGTATAACCTCTCATGTGTGGGGATATTTGCTACTTCGGAGTCAAGAGCCTCGTAGAAGTTGTCTTTTAATTCTGCCTCAGAGCAGAGAGTTGGTGCATACAGGCTGAGGATATGAGCTGCGCCCGATGATGTTAAAAGTTTAATGCCAAGCAACCTCTCAGTGTCATGTGCCGCCAATTCTACATATATCCATTATTGTAATATCTAATGCACGTGACCTTTGACAGTTCATACGTATCTCGTTATGTCCGTGATTGTAATCTCTAATTCACGTGACATTTGACAGTTCATGCGTACCTGGAAATGTCCGTTAGTGGAATCTCTTATGCACGTGGAGTCACTGCCGTCTGTCAGTTCGCTTATCACTGCGGATGTATTTTGTCTCCAAAAAACTTGCCCAGAGTCAGCAAAGTCATCTTGATCAAAGAGAGAAAAACATGGGTGAACGATACAAAGATATGTGACGTAGAAAAAAGGGGTTGAGTGTGTCCCGGTGGCACTAACCCTTAGCTACGCCACTGAACAGAGTTACAGCAACTGAAAGTTCCAGAACAACACTGCTTACAGTGTGACTTTCAATAACTTAAAATGACATTTAAAAGATTGTTATTTGCGCTCAATGATGTGATCTTATTTGCTACCCCCCAACCAACCACGCCAAGCGCACCACATCGACTCGAAACTACATCGCATGTGATGCTATGAATTATATTGTAACCTCGTCAGCTAATAAGTCATTTCAAAGTAATTTCTTTGTCCTCACTATAATGTGTATCATTTATTGCTATTTGAAACAATACGAAGTGAAAGCAAAAGAAGACAAGTTTAAGGATTATGTGTGACATTGCATGGTTTCATTTCTACCTTTAATAGTTCAATTTTTTTAAAAAGTAAAAACATAGTACCTGTCAGTGTGTAGAAAGTGAAGATGGTAATAAACATTGTTGAGTAGGGGAATTCCACTTTGTTTTCAATTTTCTTTTTTTTTCTTTCTATAATTTAAGGTTGGTAATTTCGGATTGCTACAGAGAGGTTAGGTTGTTGTGAAATATATGAAACACATAGGTCGGGACCTATCCTAGTCACGCAACTGGTCCCAGTGTACGAACCACTCCAGAGCGAAACCTACCCTAGCCACGCAACTGGTCCTAGCAAGTTACAAGTTTTTTTTCTTTCCTTACTTTTATTTGGGCAAACTTACACAGCAAGTAAAAAACGCGTGATTGGTAGTTTCTTTGGGTATCTATTAAACCAGATGTCAGCGAACTTTTTTGCCCGTTACCCCAAATATAAGATGTTATTATAACGTTATCCCGAAGGCTCGCTGTCCTATCCACACGACTCGGGCGCTTGGGGGAGCGTCGTAAGACCCACCCCCCCCCCACGCCAAAGGGCATGGGGTTAAGACCATACCGAAAATGAATCTGTTGAGCTTTAGAAGACTGACACTTCTCTAAAAATGACTAGAATATTTGCGTAGATATTTTAAGTCAAAACGACCGCGGAATATCCATATTTAATGGGGGAATTTACGTTTAGAGTTTAATATAATTGTTCTGTTATAGGTTTAACTGTTCTGGCCATTCTAGATATAATGATACATCCTCCCATTTTAAATTAACCATATTAAAGTATTCATTAACTTGCTTAAATACTTCAAATACATGACACGGAAATTCGAGAGGAGCACAAAACAACCTTTCCTCTTCAATTGTTTGAAAAAATTTGTATTTAAAAGAATAGTACCATGTAATATCCACATTTAATGAAATATTATACTATTAAATTTGCTTGATATTAACATGCATAAGCACGTTAGCTCAATTTTAAAGGCATTAATTTTAAGTGTCAAATAGAGGATAATAGATACAGTCAATTCCGTTTGATTAAGATTATTGTCATTTTTGTTAATATAAATGAAAGTGGAGAGGAGTTTGGTGTCTTTGTATAAAACGTAGATAAGAAATGTACATAGATATCAAATTTAAAAATCCGTTTACTGGAAGGAACCGGTTAAATAATAATAATAGGCTTATGTTCCAAGCATACATGTACACATGACGTATTTTTATTATACTTAGTGGATTCTGGTGGATTTTATATTACCCAAATGAGACTGCATTACCCCAAAGAATTCCCTTTTTACCCAAAATGGGGTAATTCACTCCTGTTCGCCGACCCCTGGATTAAACAGTAATATGTTGGTCTAATGTAAGGAAACAACTTTACTGCTGGAAACATTCAATACAAATACTCCCTAATAAAATATAGGTCTATTCCAATGCTCTACCAAACATTCAATACAAATACTCATTAATAAATAGGTCTATTCCAATGCTCTACCAAACATTCAATACAAATACTGTCACGAATGACCAATTTCCCACCTTGTGAGCTGCGCACGGTGGTGTATTTGGTGGTTGTATTAGTGTCATTATTTAGTCGGTGCGAAAGCGTGCGAAAGAGAGTTGTTTTGGTTGACGTCAGAAAAGTGTGTGTGGAAGGAAGGAGATTTTTTGGAGGATATTGTGTGTAGTTAAAAAGGGTTAGGCCATTAAATCTTGTTTCTGTTAGCAGTGTCCCACTTATTTCTTGTGCAAAGGAATTTATGAATCTGGGATCAAGCGATCTATATATAAATAAGAGGACGCTTGTGACATTCTGGGGGCTCAGTATGGGATTTACACAGGAAACACTTACACTGAGAAAGCAACGAGAATGCCAGTCACGACTCTGGGGGAGATCATAGCACTGGTGGATGCCCTTCAACTCAGAGGTGAGGAAAGAAGAGATTAAATAGAGAGAGAGGTACAACGAGTGAGAGATGCTGAGAGAGAGGCGGCCGAGAGAGAGATGGCAGATAGGGCAAACGAGAGAGAGGCAAGGTTAGAAGCCAAGAGAATTGAAGCTGCTAATGTAGGAAATGCAAATGGGACTGACAACAGACCAAGACAGCCTAAGCTTCCACCATTTATGGATGGGGTTGACCAGCTGGATGGCTACTTAACAAGATTTGAAACTTTCGCTAGGATCAGTAAATGGCCAGAAATTGACTGGGCGGTGTCACTAAGTGCGCTTCTGTCTGGTCGAGCCTTGGAGGTATACTCTAGAATGCCTTACTAGGACGCATTGGTATACGAAAAGGTGAAGGAAGTGCTTTTAAAGCGTTACAATCTCACCGAGGAGGGCTACAGAAACCTATTTAGAAAGAGCAAACCCCAGGCAGATGAATCGCCATCCATTTTTATAGGAAGAATTCGGAGCTATTTGTCGAAATGGATTATCTTGTCCGACATTAATAAAACATTTGACGGTCTTAGAGAGCTGATTGTCAAAGAACAATTTATGGATGTGTGTCCCAAAGATCTGTCGATTTATCTAAGGGAGCAAAGTAATGACACCCTGGAGGAAGTTGCCAGAGTGGCTGAATTATTCCTGGAGGCCAGGAATAGAAGCTTTAATTACAGCACTGGTGCAACACAAAATGGCGATGGTGTTGGAGATGACATCTATGGGAAAAAAGTTGAGGGGCAACAGACCAGATTTCAAAGAAAATAGCTAAGTAGGGCCGAGGAAAGATCAAGGTCAGACATACACTGCTTTGTGTGTCATAGGGTTGGTCACATAGCCCGCTATTGCCCAAGTTCAAAGGAGGCCAGAACTACGAGTATAAAGAGAGCCGCAGTGACACAGGACGTTCTAATGCGTAAATGGTCAAAGGACAAGCGCCAATGGGGTAAGAGCCAAAACACGTCTGATGGAGGAGACAATATTGGCAAAGCAGTGGATAACATGGATGAAGAATTAGCAAGGGGTGCTGATGGTAAAGAAACCGGAGAAGAAAAGTTAAAGATTGTGGAAGTGTGTGTAGGATCAAAGAGAGTTGGTGTATTGAGGGATACAGGAAGTGAAGTGGTGGTGGTGAAAAGACAGTTCGTCAGAGATGACCAATTAACGGGTGAAATTGGGTTGATAAGATTGTTAGACACAATAATTTTGAGAGGAGAAATAGCGATGATAGACATAAGAACACTATATCTGAGTGGCATAGTGGAAGCGGTGTGTGTGGAGAATTCAATAGTGGACCTTATTGTGGGTAATGTGTATGGAGCAAGAACCGATGAAAACGTATATAAAGTGGTCAAGGCAGCGATGGTGACAACGCGGGCTCAAAGTAAAAAGGAGGGAGATAGGTTGCCACCGGAAGTCACATCGGTGGAGAAGCAGCCGGAAGTGAATCGGGATGTAATTATTAGAATGCAACAAGAGGATGCAGACATTCGTTCATTACCTCAGGGTGATAACTCACTGAGAGTGGGGAAATCAAAGTTTGAGCAAAGGGAAGGCGTCATTTTCAGAGTTGTTTTTTTTATGAGAAACGAAGGGGCAATGTCAGACATGTCGTAATACATCAAGGACTAAGGATGCATGTCCCGTCAATCGCCCACGACAGCATAACAGGCGGTCACTTAGGAGTCAGTAAAACTAAAGAAAGAATTTTTAGCAACTTATATTGGAAAGGAATCGGCAAGGATGTAAAAGAATATTGTAAATCATGTGACATTTGCCAGAAAACAGCAAAGAAGGGATCCGTTAAAAAAGCCCCATTACAAAAGATCCCTGTAGTGGATGTGCCATTCAAGAGGGTTGCCATTGATATTATAGGACCTATTGTGCCAGCGAGTGAGTCAGGGCACCGATACATTTTGACTTTAGTTGACTATGCTACTAGATACCCTGAGGCCGTGCCATTAAAGAAAATAGATACAGAGACAGTGGCAGAGGCACTGGTTGATCTATACAGTAGAGTTTGGATTCCCGAAGAAGTTCTGAGTGACCAAGGATCATAGTTTACCTCCGACTGCATGAAGGAGGTGAGCCGGCTATTAGGCATCAAGCAACTTACGTCCACACCTTACCACCCCATGTGCAATGGATTAGTGGAAAGATTTAATGGGACTTTAAAAACAATGATTAAACGGCTATGCAACAAGCAGCCCAAATTGTGGCATTGATTCATAAATGCAGCCTTATTCGCCTATAGGGAGGTGCCTCAGGAATCGACTGGATTCTCATCTTTCGAGTTACTGTACGGGCGCAGCATAAGGGGCCCGATGCATGTTCTACGACAGTTATGGACGCAAGATATTCGAGATGAGGAGGTGAAGAATAGCTACCCGTACGTGTTTGAGATACGACAAAAGCTCGACGACACCCTAACCTTAGCTCAGGAGGAATTGAGCAAATCGCAAGGGAGGTACAAACATTACTATGATAGAGGAGCGAGAGACAGGAAGTTCAGGATTGGTGATCTTGTTTTGGTATTACTGCCGACCAAAGCGAACAAACTTTTAATGCAATGGAAAGGACCGTATGAGGTAACTGGACTCATAGGGCCATGTGATTATGTGGTTAATATGAAGGGAAAAAAGAAAACGCTTCATGCAAACCTTCTTAAGCAGTATGTTTCTCGCGACATGGATCAAGGGAAATTAGCCGGTAATGATATTAGCCTGGATGAAATCAAAGAAAATCCAAAAAAATGTTTGGCAGTTAGTGTTGGGGTTTTGGGGAATTATGAATGTGATGAAGAAAATGGAAGTGCTGAGGTGTTGCCAGAGATTGGGGCCTGGTTACAGAAGGAGTCACACCAAAATGTGGCTTATGGCGAACACTTGTCCTCGCAACAGTGGCAGCAAATTGTGGCATTGGTTACAGACCATAAAACGATTTTCACCGAAAGCCCAGGAGGAACTACCCTGAGCGTGCACCACATCAAACTCACGTCTGATGTTCCAGTTAAATCAAAGCCTTATCCTATTCCTCATGCCTTACGGGAGGCACTACATGATGAGTTACTCGAAATGGAACAGTTAGAAATTATACGCAAAAGTAACTCCCCTTACGCATCACCAGTTGTCATTGTAAAGAAAAAAGATGGATCTAATCGAATTTGTGTAGATTACAGAGGTTTAAATAAAATCACAATTTTCGACCCAGTGCCGGTGACTTCTCCTAACGAAATATTCTATAAGACATCGGAGGCTAAGTATTTTAGCAAGATTGATTTGAGTAAGGGTTACTGGCAAATCCCCGTTGAACCCATGGATATTCCAAAAACGGCATTCGTGACTCCAGACGGCCATTATGAATTCATGAGAATGCCGTTTGGGATGATGAATTCGGGAGCAACACTGGTTCGGGCTACCCGACAACTTCTGGAGGGGAGGAAGAACGTTGTAAGTTATGTGGATGACTCATTAGTGCATACCTGCACTTGGGAAGAACATTTAGAGACGCTAGGCGAGCTGCTACATTGGTTAGAAATTTATAACCTGACAGTCAGACCCACCAAATGCGTATTTGGATCAGCTGAGGTGGATTTTGTGGGACACAAATTGTCATTGGAAACAATCGGCCTTCAAGAAGACAACATCAATAAGATTCGAGATGCTCCTCAACCAACAACAAAGAAGCAAGTGAGATCATTCTTGGGACTCACAGGATATTATAGAGACTTTATACCAAACTACGCAACACTCGCGTACCCGCTGACATCCCTAACTAAAAAGGGACAACCCAACAGAGTGAAATGGGGAAAGGATCGGGATGAAGCGTATTACGCCCTAAAGAGAGCTATAACGACATAGCCTATATTGCACATTCCTAATATGCATAGGTCCTTCATCCTAAGGACCGACGCATCTGACGTCGGTCTTGGAGCAGCTTTACTTCAGGAAGATAATAAAGGAATATTGCATCCTGTCGCCTTTGCCAGCAAGAAACTTATGGACAGAGAGACAAGGTATTCCACAATTGAGAAGGAGTGCCTGGCGATTGTGTGGGCGATCAGGAAGTTTGAACTTTACCTTTACGGGAGAACGTTCACTCTTCAAACCGATCCCCAGCCCCTGAGGTACATTAACACGGCTCGTTTTGTGAGTGCCAGGATCATGAGATGGGCCATGTTTCTGCAGAGTTATAACTTTACGGTGCAGTCCATCACCGGGGAAAATAACGTAGAGGCGGACTTCCTATAGGTAGACTGTGTTGTTGAAAGTCATGTTCATAAACGTGCATGATCATCCCGGGGTGGAATCAAGTTAAAGATATTGAGACATTAAGAGCATTATGTTCAATGACATTTTTGTTTGTTTTGTGGGATTAACTTAAAATATTATGTTTGAGTCGTTAGGGATTATTGGATTTAATTTAATGATTTTTGTATAAATATTATGCCGATTATCGGTTATCGATGTTTAAAGTGTTTAGGAAGAAATACAAATAATCCTTAATAAATAGGTCTATTCCAATGCTCCACCAAACGTTAAATACAAATACTCCCTAATAAATAGGTCTATTCCAATGCTCCACCAAACATTCAATACAAATACTCCCTAATAAATAGGTCTATTCCAATGCTCCACCAAACATTCAATACAAATACTCCCTAATAAATAGGTCTATTCCAATCCTCGACCAAACATTCATTACAAATACTCCCTAATAAACAGGTCTATTCCAATGCTCCGCCAAACATTCAATACAAATACTCCCTAATAAATAGGTCTATTCCAATGCTCCACCAAAACATCCAATAATACCCGTTTTGTAAATAATAAAACATACAAATGAGTTAATTCGCGCTTCGTTATGTCACATAATTGGTTTTAGTCACGGTAATTCCATGGCTCCCAAATTTTGTTACGCAACATATAAATAAATAATACGAACGTATGATTTTCGTACGATTTAGTGTTTCTGTTTGCCGTGGTAATTATAGTTACCCTTTAAAAAAATGTTTTGTCTAACATGTCATTTGAGCTGGAAAAACATACACTTAAGCTAAAGGCCTATATTTTCGAGGAAAAATTAATATAATAGAGAATTCAGAAAGGTGCAAAACAAGCAGATATATGCAGGAAACCTAATTTGGCAGAGTCTACCCTACGAGGCTGGTTAAAGAATGAAGCTATAATTCTGGAGTTTGTTGATAATATGAATCTGACAGGGGAATGTCAAGGAAAAAATCTAGAACAGCACAAAGCACTGATTAAGACAAATTTATGTTCGATTTTTTTTTGTAACAAAAAGGAATGATTGTGTCCCATTGTCTTGGCCTGTATTACAAATGCAAGTGAAACGCTTTAATGAAACCTCGGGTGGCTCAGAAAACAAGGCATCAGTTATAAACAATTACCGATTTGTCATTAATTTTTAATATAAAATTTCTTTTAATAAATTAGATTAAAACAATTGGAACATAATATGCATTGATATATATATACTAGTGTATTACCCGTAAAAAATAATGGAAGTTTTCATAATGGATATATTTCAGTTTTGTAATTGTCCATTTTGCCTGAAAGCCGCATAGTAAATAATCAGAAAATGTAGAGACCAAGAGAGAAAAATTAAATCTCTTTTCCATATTGAACAATTTTATGCGGACGTTTGAAAATAGCGTTTTTTCTGTTGTTTTTTTTTGCAGTAATTTTTTCAGGGCTTTCTTTTTTGCGGTGCACTTTCTAAAATCTAGCGTTACGAACGGACATAGCAGAGTATATATTTTGATACTATATACGAATTTATGTGCTATGAGAAAACCTCCAAGCTTAGGCTTCGCGTTAAATAAGTTTGCATGAATAATAATGATATAATTAGGATAATAGTAAATGCATAGTGAATTACACACAGCATAAGGTGATACTACAGCAAAGGAGTTTGAAGTTCGAAGTATTAACAAATATTGCTGAGGAATCAACCGGACGTTAACTTGCGGCATTGAATAGTGCGCACCAATTATGAGTGCACCAATAATACAGCACAGTGCCTTAAAAATAAATTATGTGATGGTAATGTGATCCACATCAAGCACATCTGTGATTTGAAGCAGTTTAAGCTTCATTGATGATTATGACTTGTCAGTTTATTCGCCCATTTGTCCCTTCATTATTACTACAACATTACCAAAACATGTACAAAATAAAATACAATTTTTACACATGTTAATAACAAAGAACTGTTCATTTTGCATGAAACGTAGTAAGCAAAGTTTGTCACAGGATAACAGAAAAGATTAAATTATCAACTGTTAATCATATTTACAATTTAATATAAACGTGTTAGTAATTCACATAAACGTTTTTATTATTGTCAAGTCAGCACCTTTTCAAGATCTTTTTTATGAATTGTCAGTTTATGCGCCCATTAGTCCATACATTATTACCTTTACATGATGTAAATAAAACATTGTAACTATTTACAAATATGAATAACAATGAACTATTTATTTTGAATGAAACCTTTGAAGTAAAGTTAATCACTGGATAAAAGAAGATGTTAGATTATCTTCAGGTAATCGTTTATAAAATTTAATATGCACGTTCTAGGAATTTTAATAAACGTTTTCATTATTGTCAAGTCAGCACCCCTCCAGTTCTATATTAAAAGCAAAGATTTTTCATTCCAAATTAGTCTAAGACGCATTAAAATATTACATGTAAATAACAACAAAAAAACAACTATTGTTGGGATGACTCCGATTTTTAAATATGTTATTTTTTTAAACATACAAATATGCAATCTCAAAGTGTATAAATAAACAAACGCTAAACTGAAGCATAAGTTGGCAAATTTTTTTTGCAGTATTAAATAATGGCTTTGTAGTTCAAAACGCATCGAATTTGACAACCAAACGACAACCAATTGTAAATTTCATGAACAGAAATATGAATGTTATATATTAATATAGAAAATTGAATTTATAATCAAGTACGTAATATTGACATGGACACATACACAAAAAACGGACATTTAATACAAAAAATAATAATACTTATCAAATAAAACATGGCTCTTTTTACTTCGTTCCCTTCACAAATTAATAAAAGCTCAAATAATGACGTCACGTCACAATATTTTATGTCTAGAAACACATTTTGTTAATCTCGAACGCAACATATTTACTCCTATATTTTCATTTTTTTTAATCAGGAGTTACCTCGCATAGCGTCACGGACAGACGTGACATTGCAAATTATATTGTTTAATAAATATACATATAATACGTGAGTGTAAACTTAATTTAATTGGAAATAAATGTTATAGCGAAGAAAACACGTTTTTATTTTCATCCTTTATTGTCGCTCAACAAGTTAAACTGAAATCTGTACTAAGTGACGATAATTCGTCATTCACTTAAGTCGCGATTACTTAAATATGGACCCGAACGACCGCGTCTTAACGGTGTCGCATTATATTATATATACCAAGTGTTTCTTTATATATATATATATATATATATATATATATATATATATATATATAATATATATATATATATATATATATATAAGGTTGGCTTCCTTAGGTCTCGTGAGACGACGGAAGATTCTGTGCTCTTGTGGGATCCTCGCGCCTTGCCCTGCAGCTTCTGCTGTGGCTGTACAAGCCCACTCGCGAATGGCAGCCTTTGCCGCATTTCTGGCACTGAAAGGCAGCACCTGTGGTTGTCTGATTAGCTCTCCTTTTCCTCTTTTGGCGGTCCGCGTGTGCGACCTGTCGCAGGTCTCTTTCTCCTGCTTCTAGCCCGGCAGTCAACGATTGTCTCCATCTGTGTCTGTCCCCAGCCGGTTCCTCCCAGCCATTTATGTCGATGCCAATAGCTTTGAGGTCTCTCTTGCAGACATCTTTGAAACGGAGGTGAGGCCGGCCTGTAGTCCTCTTTCCTTTGGCTAGCTATAATATATATATATATATTAGGACTGCGGAAATTAACGATTAATTTCTCGATCAATCGTTAAAAACAATTTACGATTAAATTATTTTTAACAATTAATCGACCCATCACTTAAAAATTATTGGAAGTCAAAGAGTAAAAAAAAATAATAGAAAATAGCGGCCGATAAATAATTCCTGACGATTACACGAAAATTTAGATTTTAAACTATTCACTGACGGGAATGTTAAAAATGTTTATAAAGTTTGCTTACCATGGTTCTAACACTTCTCCTACTTATCAAACCAAATTAAAAGCGAATTAAGCTAATGGAAGTAATGGCGTCTGAATAAGAGACAGAAAATGACGACAGCTCTTCTGATGAATTACAGCGTTACAAAATGGAGTTGAAAGTTCCTGAATCCATTTACCCTCTAGAATGGTGAAAACTTAATGAACACCGATATTCGATAATGTCATTCCTTGACAATACTATTTTGTGCATACCAGTTAACTCAGTTCCATGTGAATGATTGTTCAGCTTGGCTGGTTATATTTTCAATTAGACCCTCTCATCACTTGAACCAAATGTTGTTAACACACTTGTCTTTTTGCGTATTTGGTTAAAAGATGACATATAATGGAGACATTCCAGTGTTATTTAGATTTTCAACAAGAACGTTTAATAAGTGTTACTTATGACATCAAAATGTTATTTTTTGGCTTTTAATCGAAATTAACGATAAATTAATCGTTACCTTTTCAAAAGTTAACGATTTAAAAAAATGAATCTTTAAAAGCCTATATATATATATATATATACACATCATTCTTTATTCACCTAATATTGTGTTTTCTTTTTCTATACTAATAAAAGCCTAACTCATATCTCACAAATTTTAAAACTTACCATATGAATGTAAGTTTTTAAATTTTCGGGCTCATGCCTTTAACTTTCTTATTAAAGTAAAGCACGACTGAACTAAAAGTAATATTGAGTAAAATCGCTTTTTTTTATTAAATTAAATAATATAATTGAAGTATTGGTTACTGGACTGAAGGAGAGATCTAGACAAACCTTAGTTTACAATTACATGAACCTGACAACTCAATTGAAATTTTATATCGATGTGAATTTAATATGTCCACTCCTTTGTGTTCACACAACCAAAAAAAAATTAAAAAATTAAATATATATTTTTGTCTCACAGGCGTTTTTAAACGAATAGATCAATCTTAATTATAATTTGCAAATAAATTATTTATTATTTTAAAAAAAACAAATACAAGAAAATATAGGGCGGGGAGAAAAAAGTTGGCGCGTGCTAGAACTTACAAAATATAATTTCTTATACAAAAACGGGAATAAACAAAAGAATTACATCTCATAGTGAAACAGCAACATATTAGATATGGTAATCCATCGGTAAATAGGACCGTTTTGGGGAAAGGGACAAAACGGAACAAAATATTTATTAAAAAATCTTAATTTATTTTAATTTTTATTTCTTTATTGATTCAATTGACTTTTTTTCTTTAAATTCTATCAGCGTATTGAACACTATATGTGTTTTACTCTAAATTCAATTACTTGCTACGTTGGATCTATAGCTATGATATATTATTCTTTGCAGGTTTTCAATTAGAAATAACAAACTATTAAATTGTTTGTTTAGTTTCATAGTGCTTTTCATAGTACGCAAAATTGTCTCAGAATAAAGAAATTACATTTTTCATATGTATATTTCATAACAAATGTAATTAGAAATCTTAGAGTAAGCTTTCCACAAAATTGAATTATATAATAATCCGAAGGCCAAACTTGAATCATCGCATACACATACATACTTTGGAAATAATTTTTGGCATATTTTCTACTACGTTATAAAATTTTTAAGTCAGTTCACTCCAGTTGCATAGCGCGGGTATATTTCTAGTCTGGTGTATAATAAAACATAAAAATAACCTGTCTACATCTCGCTCAACTCGTACAGATATAAATCTAACACAACAACTACATTTCCCTTCCTACAACTAGAGATGTCCACTTTGACAACTTACAGTACTGACACCTCGGACCGAACCACCCTTTCACACACGGTGAGTCGCCAACACACGCTCCAGTCTTGTCACATCCGTCCCTGCAGTGACACTTGAACTGACATCTACTGCCAAAGAAACCTTCGTCACAAAGAACTGATTGGAAATACATAAATATAACATTGTTCAAATGGTTAAAGGAATATTTCTTCAAGAGACTTTTGCTGCATTAAAAACGTCTAGCTTTCTACCTTTCAACATTACATTCTTTAATATTTTCAGTCTTCGAACTTCCTGCCAATGGAAATCAAGCTCAATATTCCAAACTCTAGGAATCAAGTATTCAAGATTCCAGCCTTCAAGATGCAAGCCCGTCAAAAATCCAACCTTAACAATTCAAACATTTCAAATTCGCGCTTTTATTATATTAGAGATATTAAATTTTAAATTCGGCCTTTAAGATGTCAGCTCTCTTTTTGCACCAAGTGGCATATCATTTGTCCACTTGCTCTTTTTGCTGAATCTTGTGGCACCTTTACCCGCCTCCTCAACGCCCTACACTGTTAAAAACTTCAACTGTACGTCACTGAATCCAATCATCAGCTTGAATAAACGACTATAATTTATGAAGTTATTTATCTTATTGTATCTGTTACAGACGCTCCTTCTATACAGAAGATTATTTCGTTTGTGTGTTGGAATACGTATTTAAATAAGTAATTTTTAGTTAAGATATAAAATATTATTGTAGAATATTGTGGAGGACCCGGGTTGAGATAATTGAGAACCTTGGGTTAAATATTTGAGAGGGGAGCGGACGGTAGGTAGGCGACGTACCTGAAATGTAATGATGCGCTCAGACAAAGACCGGAAATGAAAGTATTCCGGCCTCTTCTTTCCCCCCCCCCAGCTACGGAACGTTTGGTTGTAAGAAGCTAGGGGTAGACGGTGGTGTAGAACAATGTCAGCATTGTTAAGACAATTTTTAGTGCCTGTGAACAAGAATAAAGGTTAGACATCATTACGAGCGACCGGGGCAACATAAGACGCTAATCACTGGACGTGGGTTAGGGAATGAAATTCTGAGAATTTTATTGCTCACACTAGGGGTACGTACTCGGGTGTCGGCCGCATTCCTGTGGCCGGCAATATAAGGAGAGGACGGTAGGAGACAAGGGAGAACAACCCACCCCGGGGTAAGAGAGAAGGTTAGGGACATGTAGAGTAGAGATCAGGACAGAGAGTAACCCACCACTGAGGAAACGACAGGCAGTGAGAGAGAGTCGCAGAGAGAGAGAGAGGGCAATTGTAATAATCAGAAGTTATGCCTAATAAATAGAACTGTTAGCATTAAAGCTGCCTTTGTATTAAGTATGAGAGTTGAAGAGTCAGTCAAGAAGTACGACGAAGGAGCTTTTACAATGGTGGCAGCGGTGGGATTTGACCTTACAGCGTCTTCGATGAGAAAAGCTCTTTATTACAGATTGACTGTAATGCAGAGTACAAGATCAAGTCGAACCAAACCAATAATGGCGTTACAAAATCTTAATAACCTACCGACGTTTAGTGGAACCTCAAGCTGGCAGACGTTCGATGCACAGTTTGAATCGTTTGCAAAATACTGCAAATGGAACGATGATGAAACAATTGATTTTTCTTGGTTTGGCCTTAAAAGATGCGGCGGCGGAATTTGCATACAGCGAACTTAGTGACTTTGATAGAGACAGCTACGGAAAAATGAGAAGTTCACTAGAAAATAGATACCGGGACCAGAGAACACCTGCCTACTTTCAAAACATTTTGGAAAAGCGGATGTTATTGAAAGCAGAGAGCACTGCAGAATATGCCACTGACATCAAGAAATTAGTGGTCAAAGGTTACCCGACGGCTGACCAAACTACAAGAGACGCTATCGGGTTCAAACAATTTCTCCGTGGCCTGCCTGACCAGTCAATGGTATCGCAAGTGGGCATAATGGCCGTACCCCCTACAGTTGACAAGGCGAGAGCTGTTTACGATCAACTCATAAACCTCAGAGACAATGTATGTACCCCAGTACAACAGGTAGCCTCAGTGACTAAGGACCAGTTATCGAGAGAATTAAGTGATCTTATAGAGGTTCTAAGGTCATTTGTTACCTCAGAGAGAGAGAGCCAGCGCCTCAATGGAGGAGACAACAGAGGAGAGAGGAGATTAAGTGTTATAATTGTGAAGGGATTGGACACATTTCCCGTAATTGTGCTAGTGAAGGACAAGGAGGAAAATTTCAAAGAAGTCTTCAACTGAATCGCATTTCAGTGATCGAAAATAATGTTATGTCACGTGCTGTGTACATTCCAGTTAAAGTGTGTGGTGATAAAATGGAATTTATGATGGATACAGGAGCGGCGGTAACTGTTATTTCGAGAAAACGATTTTTCGAGATCCCACGTAAACAGCGTCCCTTAATTCACAAATTGAACCCTGTGAACCTACAGACCGCAAATGGAGCACCACTCAAGCTGTATGGGGTGAGTCAATTAAAATTAAAGATTGGTGACAAGGTGTATCCTTGGACCATGTACGTTGCTGAGATAGCCGAGGATGGATACCTTGGTTTTGACTTTTGTGCAAATTCAATTTTACCTTCTCTGTCAGCCAAGGCCTGACATTGGGTAACAACAAAGTTCAAACAGTGCATAAAGCAAAAAGATTAAGTTGTGAACTGGATAAAATGAACTCCATTGCTTGTGTGTCTAGTGTTTCTAATGGGGCGAAAAATATCCAGTCATCAGTGTCTACCCGCGTGGGAGTCAACGCAGTGAGAATGAACAATAGACAGAGTTCAAGTCAAAGCCAGGCGACTAGGGTTACTCACGGCCAGAGTAACCTGGTTGTGCCATTACCCGGCCCCTCGCCGGTATCCGGGTTAAGGAAGGTGGATAATACGTCCATCAAGAGGTGTAATCAATTCAAACGACCTGCAAGAGTCGAGACAGGGGCGACAATGCGACAGGAGCGGGAGAAAGGTGACGTCACAACAAGAGCAGCAACTCGCTCATTCAAAGTCGGTGACAAAATTCAATTGTCCGACTCCGTCAACCGAGCGTGTCGGGAAAACAAAAACACAAAACGTCGTCGCAATCATTTCGTTATCAGCAAGAAATTCAATGATAATTTGTTCGAAATCAGAGGAGAAGGGCAGACAATAAAAATAATTCATATGGAGGGACATGTCAGTATGAAACACTGTGACACTTATCCGCCGAAATTGAAGATTATGAATAATTCGTGTGATAGACGATTAGATCAATCTTATTCCGGAGCATTCAAAGTTCTTATGGACAGACGAGAAGATTGTGTTGAAATCTAGCTACTTCAAACGAAAGCTGAAATTACACTAACTTTTACTTAATAATTGTGTTTCGAAATGCAAAAAGTTGTTTCGTTTTCAAATGTTTTTTTTCATGACTTTCCCAATATCTGCAATGTTCAAATTGATTTTAATTATTGGTTTAGGAATTTGATAATTGGTGTGACGAGTGAGGCGAATGTATTTTTCTGAAGTAATTTTGTTAACATGCCTATATTGTGAGATGTTAAAATTTTGTTAAAATGTTTTTGATGTTGTCGAACTATGGTTACAGTCTTAATGCTAACTACTTACTGTTCAATGTACCTTGTTTTAATGAATAATAGTTGTGAATGAGAGTTGAACTGCCAGGTATCTGACACAAATTGACAAACTGATTACACACAAGATTTGACAGACGTGTAGAGGTTGACATAGAAGTGCCGGTTAGTTAAATAGTTAGTTCCTCTCGGGCCGAAGACGGCACATAGGGCAGAAGTCATTGATTTCCATTTACGACGATCCGTCGCCAATTGTATTAGGTCTTGATTATTTCTTAGACCCATGGTTGAGCTTTCTCTTTTGATTGTTCTACGTAGGGTTTCTTTTGGTCTTCCTTGTTTTCTTTTGCCTTTTGGTGTCCATATGAAGGCCTGCCGTGGTAGTCTTCTCTCGTCCATTCGAAGAACATGACCGATATAATTCCAACGCCTTCTCCTTATAAAGGTTGACACATATTCTTGGTTGGTTTCTTCTCTTATTGTTTCATTTGATTTAAAATCACTCCATTTTATATTCAAAATTTTTCGGAGGCATTTGTTCTCGAAGGCAACTAATTTCTTTTCTATAGCTTGAGTGGATTTCCAGCTTTCACATCCATATGTTAGTACAGGGATTACGCAAGAGTTGAAAAGCCTAAGTTTTATATGTTTGCTAAGTGTCTTTGATCTCCAAATATTTGTAAGTTTGTTAAAAGCACTTGACGCCAACGCAATTCGAGTCGTTATCTCTGATGTTGCATCTCCATCATATGACATTTTGCTTCCTAAGTAAGTGAAGTTGGTTACTTTCTCTATGGTTTGGTCATTAAGTATAATATCATTTGGTTGGTTGGTGAGGTCCATGACTTTTGTTTTGGTTGTGTTGATTTGAAGACCAATTTGATTTGAAAAGTGCTGGAGACGATCAGTTTTTTCTTGGGTGTTCAGATGCGTTGAGCTTATAAGAGCCAGGTCATCTGCAAAGTCAAGGTCTTCCAAAGTATTGTTTTCGGTCCATTTGATGCCTAATCCGGCATCCGTGCATTTTCGCATGACCCAATCAATTGCTATTCCAAATAACATTGGGGACATGACACATCCTTGCTTCACACCTGTTTCAACTGGGAACCAGTCAGAATTTCCGGCTTCAGTTTTCACACAGCAAAGTGAATCTGCATAAAAAGCTTTTATAATGTTCACGTATTTAGTTGGGAAACCATAGATGTTAAGAAGTTTCCAGAGCGTAGGTCGGTGGAGGCTGTCGAACGCTTTTTGGAAATCAACAAAATTTATGATGAGCTGTGATTGAAATTCAACAGATTCTTCGATGATAGTTCGGAGTGTGAATATATGGTCAATACATGACCGATGAGGTCTGAAGCCTGTTTGCTTTTCTCTGAGCCTTTCGTCTATTGACTTTTTTATTCTCTCTAGTAGAATACTGCAAAAAAGTTTTCCTGGTACAGATAGTAAAGTTATTCCACGCCAATTGTTGCAGTCTGATAAATCGCCTTTTTTTGGTAGTTTAAAGATGGCACCGTTTTTCCATTCTTGTGGTGGGGATTCATTTTGCCAGACATCATTGAATAACAGCAATAAATGCTGTAGAACATTTTCATCTGCTGACTTCGGCATTTCCCCTGAAATTTCATCTTCGCCAGTTGCTTTATTGTTTTTTAACTTCCTGATGGCTTGTTTTAGTTCTTCAATTGTGAAGTTTTCACATGCTGCAGTTAAAGTAGACATGTTCTCTTCTTCACCAATAACTGGGGTAATTGTTGGCTGTGGTCTGTTTAATATTTCTTTGAAATGTTCTGCCCACCTTTGTTTTTGTTCTTCATCTGATGCTAGTAATTTGCCATTGGTGTCTTTGATAGGCGTACTTTTTTGTGGGTGGATGGTTGCACAGCTGTCTCATAATGTGAAATAAAATTTTGCTGTTACCTGTTTTTGCTGCTATTTCTGCCGGTGTAGGATAATAATTGTTGGGTATATGGGATATGGGAGTTCAGTTGTTGCGGTACACACAAGTTAGCGTCATTGTTAATTCGTATTTGAATAGTGCTGAGGGTCTTAGTCACTCAAAGCCATTTGAAGACAATTCAACATAACGCCGAGATGTTACGAAATGTCGGGACGACATTGTTTTGTAAACAGGGTGTATTGTGGAGGACATGGGTTGAGATAATTGAGAACCTTGGGTTAAATATTTGAGAGGGGAGCGGACGGTAGGTAGGCGACGTACCTGAAATGTAATGATGCGCTCAGACAAAGACCGGAAATGAAAGTATTCCGGCCTCTTCTTCCCCCCCCCCAGCTACGGAACGTTTGGTTGTAAGAAGCTAGGGGTAGACGGTGGTGTAGAACAATGTCAGCATTGTTAAGACAATTTTTAGTGCCTGTGAACAAGACTAAAGGTTAGACATCATTACGAGCGACCGGGGCAACATAAGACGCTAATCACTGGACGTGGGTTAGGGAATGAAAGACTGAGAATTTTATTGCTCACACTAGGGGTACGTACTCGGGTGTCGGCCGCATTCCTGTGGCCGGTAATATAAGGAGAGGACGGTAGGAGACAAGGGAGAACAACCCACCCCGGGGTAAGAGAGAAGGTTAGGGACATGTAGAGTAGAGATCAGAACAGAGAGTAACCCACCACTGAGGAAACGACAGGCAGTGAGAGAGAGTCGCAGAGAGAGAGAGAGAGGGCAATTGTAATAATCAGAAGTTATGCCTAATAAAGAGAACTGTTAGCATTAAAGCTGCCTTTGTGTTAAGTATGAGAGTTGAAGAGTCAGTCAAGAAGTACGACGAAGGAGCTTTACAATATCTTATCAAGGAGCACAGATCGTTTACATAGTCATTAATTATACAAGACATCATTGAGTGACAATATCAGTGGGATCATTGGTTAGAGAAGTTGAGTTCATGATTGAAGAGTTGATGATTGTAGAGTTGATGTTTGAAGAGTTGATGATTACAAAATGTATGATTTTTAGAATTGATGATTAAAGAGTAGATGGTGAAAATTTGGTGATTGAAGAGTTGATAATTAAATTGTTGATGATTAAATGTGTTGAAGTGTTGATGAATAAAGAGTTGATGATTTCAATATTTTTTAAATTGAAAAGTTAATGAATAAAGCGTTGATGAAGGGAGAGTTGATGTATGAAAAAGTTGTGATTGAAGAGTATATGTATAAAAAAAATTTGGTTGATAAGTTAATGAATAAACAGTTAATGATTGAAGATTTATGATTGAAAAGTTGATGATACAGGAGTTGATGATTAAAAAGTGTTTGATTGAATAGTTGATGATTGAGGAGTTGATGATTAAAAAGTTGATGATTATAGAGTTGATGATTAAAGTCATACTCATTACGGGTGCCCTCCACTGAACACAGTAGGGGCAGTTGTTGCCCTAGTAATCGGCGTAACAAACTGCGATTGGATTTTAAAAGGATACACATATATGTTCAGAATGTAAACGAGTTAAAACGACACATATGTGTAATTGTTTTTTGTAAACTTTTTGACCTAAGCTCACAAAAAGGGAAGTTGTTGAAAAAAACAAATATTGGATTGGAGAGTACTTCTATATTCTTATTTCTGTGTTCATTAGAGAAGTAATAAGAAATTTAAGACTGCTCAAAAGCTATCTCTTCAAACTGTCCTTTTAAAGTTATTTTATTAATAATCAAACATTTCTTTAAATGATAAACGTAGCTTATGTACAATGTAATTTCGTTATATGTAGTAGTTATTATTTGTATGTTTTAAATTATTAAATGTATGTTTTGCATTGATTAATATATGTATGCTTTATATTGATTATTAAATGTATATTTTACAATGATTATTATATGCATGTCCTACATTGATTATTATATGCATGTCCTACATTGATTATTATATGCATGTCCTACATTGATTATTATATGTGTATAACTGTTTTTGGAGTGATACGCTTTGAGGCAAGCTACTTGCTAGTGTACAGCGCTATATAAATTATCAAATTATTATTATTATTATTATTATTATTACATAAGTTATATTTTAACTAATACAGCGCTCTTTTTTAAGGCTTTTTTATTCATTTTTTTTAATTTCAAAGGCTTTTTCTCTTCTCTCAACAATACATAGTCTGAGTAAGATACATTTCTTTTGTTTATCTAGAACTTTGCTTGCCAGTTGTTTTTTTTTACCTACAATGTCATTATATTTTTAAATAAAATTTGTTTTATTTAATTCATTTATTTATTTTACTGTTCTTACACGATCAATAAATAATGTATATATTTTTCTTTTTCTTTTTCTCTTTTGTAGTTGGTATGTAAACTTGTCTTAAGAGAAAAAAAATCATTACCTTTTTACTGATACAACCTGGGGAGAAGGGTGATAAATAAATAGAATGGATACATTATGTGTGGACAACTTATCGTGAGTGCCGAAAAAATGCCTTCGAAATATTTTTTAAAACTCTAAAAGCTGTCTGTGAGGCTAATAGACAACAGTCTGCAAAGTCCAAACGTCAGGTCAGAAAGAACAGTGTACAAATCCTCTCTGAAGGGATCCCATCCATCTCTTGTCCGACATTGGGATGCAAATTTCGGGCAAGAATAAGGATAATAGGTCACAAGATGGCACACGTGGCGGCCTAGCACTGAACTGATATGTTGATAGCGGTCCTGTTCGAGTACGAAAGACAAACAGCAACATACAGACTTAAAACAAATCTTACACCATATTTTGCCATGATAACCAGACTTTTAATAAATCCCAAGCCTACCAACAAGCCGATGTCGACTGTGCAACATTACGAGTGTAGCAGACAGCGCTTTGAAATAAAATAAATATTTCATGATGTCATTTTCCCTCTAACCTTGATCACAGGTATCCCCCTGGTGTTCCTTCATGCAGATGTAGCAATGCCCTGTCACGTGGTCACATCTTCCATTTAAACAGCCGACCGGGCAGGTCTGTGAGCAGTTGTTGCCATGGTGATCGTAGGCGCAAACTGAAATGGCCAAAGCGGGAACAATTTGACCTCTGTAAAACATTATTAAAATATAACTTACATTGATTTATAGAAAGCAAAGACTGACTACAGGCCCATCCCACTTCATTGTAAAGACTGCTTACGAGCTAATACTATCATTAAGTAATGTAAATTTTAATAGTATTATACGTAAACATTTTAAGGTTATTCTTACTACTAGTATAACATTAATTTCTAGCACTTAATATTATTTCAAGTATATATATAACATTAGTCTCTAGTAGTTTATAGTATTTCAACTGTAAATTTAATATTAGTCCCTAGCAATTTATATTATTTCAACTGCAAATATAACATTAGTGTCAAGTAGTTTATATTATTTTAACTGTAAATATAACATTAGACTCTAGCATTTATATGATTTCAACTGTAAATATAACATTAGTCTATATCATTTATAGTATTTCAACTGTAGATATAACATTAGTCTATAGAATTTATAGTATTTCAACTGCAAATATAACATTAGACTCTAGCATTTATATGATTTCAACTGTAAATATAACATTAGACTCTAGCATTTATATTATTTCAACTGTAAATATAACATTAGACTCTAGCATTTATATGATTTCAACTGTAAATATAAAATTAGACTCTAGCATTTATATTATTTCAACTGTAAATATAACATTAGACTCTAGCATTTATATGATTTCAACTGTAAATATAACGTTAGACTCTAGCATTTATATTATTTCAACTGTAAATATAACATTAGACTCTCGCATTTATATGATTTCAACTGCAAATATAACGTTAGACTCTAGCATTTATATTATTTCAACTGTAAATATAACATTAGTCTATATCATTTATAGTATTTCAACTGTAGATATAACATTAGTCTATAGAATTTATAGTATTTCAACTGCAAATATAACATTAGACTCTAGCATTTATATTAGTTCAACTGTAAATATAACATTAGACCCTAGCATTTATATGATTTCAACTGTAAATATAACGTTAGACTCCAGCATTTATATTATTTCAACTGTAAATATAACATTAGACTCTCGCATTTATATGATTTCAACTGCAAATATAACGTTAGACTCTAGCATTTATATTATTTCAACTGTAAATATAACATTAGACTCTAGCATTTATATTATTTCAACTGTAAATATTACATTAGACTATCATTTATATTAATTCAACTGTAAATATAACGTTAGACTCTAGCATCTATATATATAATTCTCTTCATGGGACCATGCCAGGCAAGTACGCAGCAAAAATATGTGCAACCGAGCATGACGAATGACCCTCGCTCGGGTCAACTAAACACAGTTAACGGTTGGCAAGCGAAGGTAGTGGAGGGGTGGGGCATGTCTTGAGACAGCAATGCTTTTTACATTCACTTTCGAAGTTCCTGCACAGTGTGTATGTATTTCGTAGTGTATTGGTTATTACAGCCGCCTAACATGCGGAAGGTCTTAGGTTCAAGCCCAAGTGGCAACATATGTTTTTTTTAATTTTTAAAAATGTCAATGCCTATTCTTTTCCCCCCTTTCTTAGCAAACATAAACACCGCTTCGCATGTCACGGAAAAAAGCTTTGTTCAATGTTATATCAATTCCTTCACCAGGTACCTGTCTGTTTCTATTGGTCGCATATTTCGTTTATGGACGAAGTTGTTGCTCTCCAACTTGGGTCATGGCTGTAATATTTTTTTATATATTGTGGCGATGTCCTAAATACTTACCAGAAATGCTTCGGTGGTCCCCCATCGTTCACCCGCGATGTTCCCATTTGTTCGTGCTACTGTTTGTGTCCGTTCTCCCCCTCCCTTTTTTCCTTGCACTATCTATGAGCAAGTCTGCGGCGTATGCTACGCCGCGGGGCGTCTAGTTTATATTATTTCAACTGTAAATATAACATTAGACTCTAGCATTTATATTATTTCAACTGTAAATATAACATTAGACTCTAGCATTTATATTATTTCAACTGTAAATATAACATTAAATATAAGTTGCCCGCGACCAATGTGTGTAGCAAGGGGTTGGGTGGATGCCCCGGGTGGTAAATTCCACGTCATTAATTACCTTCATACATGAAAAGTGTTAAATAAAGAGGAATTTGTATCAAAAGAAAGGCAAAGGAAGAAATTTATATAAGAATTGATGGAACTATCCAAAAATATTTTGAAGCACTTACTGCTACACTAACACTACAATGGATGTAAATTCTTTACACACTAACGCTACTGAGCTACAAAACCATGAAACTGAAGAAGTATGAACGGGCTCTGGTGTGTTGGCACTTGTAATTGATTCTTCAAATATATCAGCAACTCCTTATGTACAATAGAAAATTTCATATTCCCAAACACTTTGCGGCAGTCCTAAGTAAATTAGACCTGTACTCTACGCTGTGGTGGTACCGTAGCTATGGCAGGTCGAAGTAGGAAAATCCACATCCACCCTTCTTCGGGTGGAAACTCCCATGAGAGGCAGATTAAACCGACTAGTGCGGCGCCCCTCTGCCCAGGCGGCCCACTCTCTTAGGGGACCGCCTCGGGGGTGCCCCCGTCGGCTAGCCCATCTCGCGGGAGGTGGGAGGGTTGCCGGGGGATTCCCCGAGGGGCCTTATAAGAGTTTTAGTAACTCAGGGTCTTTGACACCATCTCAAATGTCACATATACCCAAACAAATTTCAACAACATTTATGGATTTAAGAGAACTATATAATTAGCTGAAACGTATTGATAAACAATTCAAGTTATTATTAATGCAGCGAAATCGTAAAAGTGTCAGAAAATGATCATTAACTTCACCATATCAGACATAGATATTACATTAAAAGGAGAAACATACGTCTAATACATTGATGATTTACCATATGTAAAGTACTTGTAAATAAATTGTTTTTACCTACTTAGATGTTTATTCTCCTTTTAAAGAATTTGTAAATGTATTTTTGTATAATAAACACAAGGAATGAATAAACATTTTGCGCAAGCAATGGATTTGTAACTAACAGAATATAAATCTAAAAGTAGCCAACGACGAATAAAGTGCTCAACATAATTAATTTTTTTCCTAATTGAAATACATAAAATAATAGATCTTTAAAAAAAAACGAAAGTGTAATAAGGTAAATAACTCTTATTGCCTTATTGTACGAAATGATTATTGTATGAGTTGTGGTTCTTGAATAGAGACCGGAAGTTATTAAATAATACGAATCATCATGGCCGGAGTTGTTTAAATCATTACATTGGCGACGAGGTAAATTTCTAATCAGAATCCACGAACATCTTCGTCAAATTATAATCCAAATATCTTTGGATAAGAAGATATATAATCTAAAAGGATTGATAAGTATTGAAAACGGATTTTAATTAATTCGATTACTTAAATCAAGATTTAAATATAAATCTAACGAGGAGACAAAATTTACAACATGGCTTTCGCACAGTTACCAGCCTACCCTGAATTCGATACGAAGTCATAAGGTGTGGCTACTAGATGGCACAAGTGGGTGTCGAGGCTAACAAATAACTTGTTTGTGGCATATCATGTCACCGATGAAAGCAGAAAAAAGCTCTCCTACTAACATATGCAGGTAATGATCTTAATGATATAGTTGAATCGCTACCGGACTCGGAAACAATTCCAACACCGGATGAATCAGTGTTTGATAAGCTCATTCAGGCATTGAATAGTTACTTTAATCCAAGAGTAAACAAAGAGATTCAAAGATATGCTTTTAGACAGCTCCACCAACAAACTGATGAAATAGAAACCTTTTACACTGAGCTAAAGCAACTAGCACCATCGTGTGAGTTCCATAGTCCTGACGAAGAGATAAAGTCACAACTAATAGCTGGTTGTAAATCATCCAAAGTACGGGAAAAAGGATTAAACAATCCTAACATTTTGCTGACAGACTTGTTACAGTTTGCCAGAACCTGTGAAATTACGCAAAAACATGCAAAGCAGGTAGAAGGAAATAATTCATCTCTTCATAAAATTAGATCTACTCCTAGTTCCACTAATAACAGTCAACCCAAACAATACAATTATAGATCTACGCCAAAACAAAACAGAGTTCCTACCTCTAAATGTAAGAATTGTGGAAGACCATGGCCTCATGAAGGTGGTTAGAAGTATTGTCCAGCCTTCAATAAACAATGCAGAGCATGTGGCAAGAACAACCACTTTGCAATAGTTTGCAACAGTGCAGCCAGACCAGCATTTCAACCGAAACGCACCCCCACACCAGAAACAACGTTTTAAAAAGCATGTTAGAAACGTGAATGACACTTTAGAAGAAAACTACGTGTTCATGTCCACCACCCAAAGCATATGTCTACCTTTATTTGATGTTACCATCAATGGGAGCATGATACAAGTATTAGCTGATTCTGGAGCAAGCATCAACATTCTGCCAGAACAAGTATTTAAAAAGCTAACTCCCAAACCTCATCTGAATAGTAGCATAACCAAGATATTTCCATTTTCATCAAGTCAACCACTAGATGTTATAGGGGAATTCAATGCATCAATATCACACAAGAATATTGACATATCTGCTGATTTCTTTGTCGTGAAAACAAAAGAAATACCAATCATTGGTTGTAAAACTTGTCTTGAGCTTCAACTTCTTCAGAAAGTGACTGCAGTGAGCAACTGTGAAATTTCTGCACAGTTCCCAGATATATTTACAGGACTAGGCAAGCTGAAAGATCATTCAGTAAAACTTCATATTGATGAGACAGTCCTACCAGTTGCACAACGCTACAGAAGAATACCATTCCATATGCGAAAACAGTTAGAAAATTATCTCAAGAAAGAAGAAAGCATGGGTGTTATTGAAAAAGCTACAGGAGCAACACCATGGGTATCACCAATTGTCATTGTTCCTAAACCTAAAAGTCCAGACCAGATCCGTGTATGTGTTGACCTGAAATCACCTAATACAGCTATCAAACGAGAACGTCACAACATGCCAACTTTAGACGAACTCTCAACAACGCTTTCTGGATCTAAAGTTTTCAGCAAACTTGACTTAAATCAAGGCTACAACCAAATCGAGCTGGATGAAGAATCTAGATACATTACAACTTTTGCTACACACAAAGGTTTGTACAGATTCAAAAGACTAAGTTTTGGAGTAAACAGTGCTGCTGAGATTTTTCAAGAATCCATCCGACAAGCTTTAAATGGTCTAAATGGAGTTATTAACTTTAGTTATGACATCCTGGTATATGGACGAAACAAAGCAGATCATGACAGTAATCTTAAAAATGTATTTCAGAGACTGCGAGAGAAGAACTTGACCCTAAATGCAAATAAGTGCAAGTTTAGACAGGATTCAATAGAATTTCATGGTCATATCTTCACGGCAGAAGGCATGAATCCATGTCCCAACAAACTTCAAGACATTATAAATATACAACCGCCAAAGACAATCAGTGAAGTGAGAAGTCTCATAGGCATGATGAACTTCTGTGGATCACGATTCGTTTCTGATTATTCTACATTAACTCATGATCTGAGACAGCTAACGCAGAAGAATAGTGTTTTCAAATGGACAAGAAAACATGACAAGATACTTCAAACATTGAAAGAAGAACTTAAAACCTCTGCAAATCTAGCCTACTTTGATCCATCAAAAGAGACTCAAATATTTGTAGATGCAAGTCCAGTTGGGATCTCCGCTATCTTAACACAGAGCATTCAAAATCAGCATCCCCAAACAGTTCAGTACGCTAGTAGAGCTCTCACACCAACTGAACAAAGATACTCTCAGACTGAGAGAGAAGCACTTGTAGTTACTTGGTCATGTGAACATTTTCATATTTATCTATATGGCTCTCCATTATTCACCATCTACACTGATCACAAGCCATTAGTTACACTTTTTGGAAATCCTAGGACCCAACTTCCAGCAAGAATTGAGAGATGGGTAAAGAGATGCCAAGCTTACAACATGAAAATCAAGTACCAAATTGGTAAAGACAATCCTGCTGATTATATGAGTAGACATCCCGCTCATCATGTGCCAAGTACAAGAGAAGAGAAAATTGCTGAAGAATATATCCAGTATTTAACTGACAATGCTATACCAAAGGCTATGACCTTACAACAAGTTTCTGATGAGACTGCTAAAGATCCTACTTTGCAAGCCGTCATCGAATCACTTGAAACAGGAAAATGGTACATACATACCACATCTGTCCCAGTTGAAGAAATAAGAACATTTGAAACACTCAAGCAATGTGCACGAGAATTGACAGTTACTCAAGATGAAATTATTCTCAAGTGCAATTAAATTGTCCTACCGACATCAATACATAAACAAGCTGTTGATTTAGCACACAAAGGACACCAAGGGCAAACAAAGACCCTAGCTTTGCTACGTGAGAAAGTTTGGTTCCAAGGCATGAATGCCGCAGTTAAGAAAAAGGTTAAAAACTGCCGAGCTTGTCAAGTTGCTACCTATCAAGTCATTAGGCAAAATGATGCCAGAGCAAAAGCTACCATGAAGCACTATGCTGACAAAAAACAGTACATAAAACCTTCAACTATTCAAACCGGAAATAATGTGCTAGTCAAAGACACAAGATCTATTCGACCATTAACTCCTTATGAACCAATACCTTATACTGTTACACACAAGAAAGGTACTATGGTTACTGCTCAAAGAAATGACAAAATCATCACGAGAAGCAGCTTCTTCAAACAGTCACCACGAGCGCCTACATCAGCTGACCTAATCGAAGAAGAAGAACTTTCTACTGAACCAACAGTCGACATCCCAGATGAGACTACAGTCGAGCCTATCCCCGCAGCTGACGTCGATTTACCTAACCATCAGTTGCAGCGTCCCAGAAGAACTCGAAAGATGCCAGATCGGTATAGAGACTACCAACTGAGCTAATTAGTCACTACTCTTTTAGTGAAAAAAAAATCGAGCACGTTCATCGTTTTAATCGTTCGTTTCTCGATGGGCATCACAAAGATAACAACCAAGAATGCCCCAACGTTTTAACAAGACTAAAGCTCGTTAATGTCTTGTCATCTTTATTTTTTTTAGATCTAATTGATCTTCAACGTTTGTGTAATGGTATGATAATGCCATTCAAGATAAATCGTTTCATCGAAAAGTGTTATACATAATCATTAATAATAATTAATGTTAAATGACAAAAAAAAATATTTGTCAGTAAGGAAGATAAGTATGAAGACATTTATCAGTTCATTTTTAAAGTCAGTAATATTTAAATATAATTTAAGTGAATAAATCAAGATACAATAGTCTTCAATTAATCCCTAAAGAAACAGTTGGTTACTTTATCAAGAACACCACACAAGTTTAAAAGACTTTTAATTGTAAGCATTAATTAAACTTAATATTATCAGAAATAACAATTGGACACTTTATCAAGAATAGACACCAAGTCCTAAATACATTAAGTTTAATTTTTATAAATGACATTTGGATAATGTATCTTATTTTGTATCTGAATTGTCACATCTTTGCTTAATTTTAAATTCTCCTCACTGCAAGGTAATATTAATCAAGAGAACTTTAAGATCATTCTATGTTAAACTTGTATTTCAATTATCAATTGATATGATTTCATATCCGAGTAAAGGAGGAATGTAATAAGGTAAATAACTCTTATTGCCTTATTGTACGAAATGATTATTGTATGAGTTGTGGTTCTTGAATAGAGACCGGAAGTTATTAAATAATACGAATCATCATGGTCGGAGTTTGTTTAATTCATTACAGAAAGGTTATTTAAAAAGAAACAGAAAACAGCAATACGGTGTGGCAAAAAAGTTTTGTTTCAATGTTTGGCATTATTAAATTTCAGCAGAAACAGAATTTGTCTCTTCGCGCCATACACAGAGGACAGTGCTGGGTCAAATAAATTGCTATTTTGGAACATTTTAGATGAAAAGGAAGACCCAGTATTTTGAGAACGGCATGTGAAAATGAAGCATGTGCATGTCACCTAGAATTTCAAATGAATCAATAACTGTTTTACGATACGATAACAGCAACGGAAAAAACAACATCGTAACATTTGGAAATAAATGGCACATACAACACCAGAATTTTGTGACGACGTTTTCATTAAACTAGTTACGTGCAAACGAATTAATCCATAAATCCAATAATTCATCTCATAATTCTTTGGGAACGCTGGCGACATCAAGAGAAGCAGACAAGGGATTCCGTGTCTATGCAGTTGTTTTCTTTATTAAGCTTTTGGAAGTTACGTTGCAGTTTTTTTAGGGATTCGAGGTGACTAGTAATTTCATCCTTTAAATTTTTATTAATTTTTACTTCAGATTTACCTACCACACTGCAGAGTTTCTCAAATATTGCAATGTGTCCAATATTTATATATCTTTTACATTTTTGCAACTTGGATGATATTACAACACGATCATAATGAAATGCAATAATATTCGTTTCATTTCCTCGAAGTATATGTTAAGACCACTTTGCTGTTATTCTTATATATCTGATACTGATAGATATGCTACTCGTTTCAACCAAAGATAATCGTTAAAATATTCCAAAAGGATATGTTTCAAAGACACGATTTACGCTTCCACTTCAAGACACCATGTAAAATAACAATTGCATTATAGTGAATATTTTTTTTCGTTGTCTGCATAAGTTGGCGTCCACACAAAAAACCAACTGCGACCCACTTGGGCCTTGGGTGTCGGGACCCGAAGGTTGGGAACCCGTGGTTTAGAGAATGGTTTTCTTGATGCTATTTCTCCCTTTGACATACAGACATACAATAATTGAGAATAGAAATATACAACATTTTGTATATAAATTTACAACCATTTTGTCTACAAATAACACAACGATTGTGTGTTGTATATGGTTATATTTAGGTTTGTTAACGATTAATTTAAATTTAATCGTTAACTTTTGAAAAATTAACGATTAATTAATCGTTAATTTCGATTAAAGCCAAAAATTAAAATGTATGATTTCATAAGTAACACTTATTAAATGTTCTTGTTGAAAATCTAAATAACACAGGAATGTCTCCTTCATATGTCATCTTTTAACCAACTAAGCAAAAAGACAAGTGTGTTGACATTATTTGGTTCAAGTGATGAGCGGATCTAATTGACAGTATAACCAGCCGAGCTGAACATTCATTCACAAGGAACTGAGGTAACTCTTACTGGTATGCACAAAACGGTCTAGGCAAGGAATGACATTATCGGATATCGGTGTTCATAAAGTTTCCACCATTGTAGAGGGTTAATGGATTCAGCAACTTTCATCTCCATTTTGTAACGCTGTAATTCATTAGAAGAGCTGTCGTCATTTTCTGTCTCTGAGTCAGACTCCATTACTGCCATTAGCTTAATACGCCTCTCATTTTGGTTTAATAAGTAGGCGAAGTGTTAGAACCATAGTAGGCAAACGATGACTCACAATGGATACAATAAACTTTATCAACATTTTGAACATTCACTTGCCGTCAGTCAAGAGTTTAAAATCAAAATGTTCATGTATTCGTCAGGAAATTTGTTATTATTTATCGGCCACTATTTTTTATTATTTTTTTTTACTTTCTGACTTCCAATAATTTGTTAGTGATGGGTTGATTAATCGTTAAAAATAATTTAATCGTTAACATTTTTAACGATTAATCTAGAAATTAATCGTTTATTTCCTCAGCCCTAGTTATATTTTATGGAGTTAAAAAGCGGCAATATATTATTTTTGTAAGAAATACTGCCATGATAAAAAGACTTTAAATAAAATCTTACCCATTTCACACGCGTCGCCTTGGTAACCAGGAACACAGTCGAGGCACCGCCCAGTCACGTGGTCACACTCCTCTGGCAAACACCTCGCTGAGCAGAGCTGGGAGCAGTCGTTGCCATAGTAACCATCGTCACATACTGCGATTGCATTTAAAAGCGCAACACAAATAAGTTCATTAAAAAAATAAACGTGTTCAGTGTTAGAACGACACATCTGTGAAGTTCTTTGTTGTAAAGAGTTAGACCTAAGCTCACACCAAGGGAAGTTGTTGGGGAAACAAATATTGGATCAAAGAATATTTCCTTGCTTTAATGTGTATGTTCAATTAGTATAACTATTGGCTGTCTTATTTTCTGTTTTAATTATATACTTTGTAATGCCTCTAGAAGTTCAAATGTTTCCTTTATGAAGATAAATGCCGCTGGATCTATGTTATTATATTGATTAGAAATGTGCCATTATATAAATGGATTTTATACAATCTCACGCAAATATTAAACATATTTTTTTATTTCTTTGGTTTGTTTTAATTTAAACAAACATGGTCTGTCGGCTGACGAAATGGTAGTGACAGTTTGACATAACAAATAGGGAAGAGTGTTTGGGTTTCTTTAGAATCATAATGAGGATCTTATTGAGGAAAAAAATCATTTATTTATATATCAATATATAAATATTTCTTTAAATATATGCATTTATTCAGTGGCGTAGCTAGGGATGTAGGGGCCCAGGGGGGCTTGGTCTCTTTCGGTACCCCTGCTTACATGGTGGTGGCGTAGTATTTAATGTAAAAAAATGTCGGACACTCCTTTGTGGTCCCCCTCAAGTGTGAGCCCGGGGGGGATTTCTAATCTGGACCCCTCCCCTAGCTACGCCACTGCATTTATTTTCTGCAAAATAAAAGGAGGGGGGCATCTTTCTTCTAAACTTGAAAATGTTTTGGTCCATACAACCAAATTTTAAACAAGGCTATTGTAGTACATTGCTAGATGTCGAGTTGGAGGTGCATTGGTTGACAGATAAAAGAATTGCTTAACTAGTTGTGATATGATGATTCACAAGCTTTAAATAGACTACAAATAAGCCGACGTCGACTGTACAACATATCGAGTAGAGGAGACAGCACATGTGACTTAGAATATTAATCAAGATGTCATTCTCCCTCCTACCTTCATCACAGGTAGCACCCTGGTATCCGGTGACACAGGTGGAGCATTGTCCTGTCACGTGGTGACATCTCCCATTCAAACAATCGTCTGGGCAGGTCTGGGAGCAGTTGTTGCCATGGTGACCTTTGGCGCAAACTGAAATGGCCAAAGCAGGAACAAATTGACGTCTCAAAAAAACATAACTGATTGTATTGGAATTAGCGCCCCCACCCCACTCATAGATACACATACACTAACACATATTTACACACACATAGAGACACACACATACACAAACACTCTCTCTTTCTCTCTCTCTCTCTCTTTATTTCTCTCTATTTTCAGCCTCACTCAGAAAAGCTCAAAAATCTTTATCACAGTCAATGAGACGTAGTCAGCTTGTAGTACCATACAAAAATTAGTCCAGAAGTCAGCAGGTAGTATCATATAAAATATTTTCAAGGAATCAGCCCTTAGTAACATACAAAAGTAAGTTCAGGAGTCAGCTTTCATACAAATTGTTGTTCTGATCCACATCGTGTTTTGATATAGTTTAAAAATCCTACCTTTGGAGCATCCCTCGCCATAGTATCCAGGGGCGCATCCAGAGGGGCAGTAACCAGTTTCCACATAGCAATGCTCATCTTTTAGGGCACAGTTACAGCGCAGTTCACAGTCAAGACCGTAACTTCCATTTGGACATATGTAATCTAGGAAAACGTAGACAAACAAAGACATTAGGGGATGGCGTGCTCTAAAACGATGTAGAAGTAGAAATAATTATAAGGAACAGTTGTGCTCTAGGATAATGTCGACAAAATGATTATGGGGAAAAAAACATCTACACTATAAACGTAGACACAACCACATACTAAAAGTAATAGACACAAATACACGTTAACCGCTATATACACGACAGATAAAAGGTCATTAACACAAGTACTAACCACAAGTAAAATACACTAAACAAATAAAGTAATAAATTGTACATACTAAACGTAACAACACATAACGATAAAAGACACTAGAAACCTAAGGTAATAAATACAACTACACACCAAACCAAATATACACAACTAAACACCAAAAGTAATAGACACTATACAACAAACGTATTAGACATTACTATTGTGAAAGAGTTGTAAAAGAGGGCGTCATAGTAGCCGAGGTTGGAGGAGGCTACATACAGAAGAGCTAGGAGAAAGGCCAAAACATTGTAAAGCACAGAACGTGTGCAAAAGCTGTGGAAAAACCTGTCACTCAAGGATAGGACCGCACAGCCACACGAGGAAATGCAACCCAAACCAACGGTGATGCACCATCGTCTCTCGAAACGGAAGGATGCCGATGATGATGAATAGACATAACCAGGTCCGGATTTATGTCTAGGCCTACAAGACCCTGGCCTAGGGCCCCAGCCAGCCTGGAGGCCCCGGTGGTGGAATCTTTACATAAGCTCAAAAGCCTGGCTTGCATTATCAAAAAGCTTTATCGAAAACTATATTATAATAAATAGTTTTACTACATTCTTCGTGCACTGTGCAGTAGACAAGTGCGCAGTGTTTGCTTGTGTAGGTTTGTCTTTGTAGAAACCCCGTAACAGCTACAACGACGTCAGTACTCATATAAAACCAGGTATCTATCGCTGTCACTTTTTAGCCGAACATTGAGCAATGGTGAAACACGACCTTAACCTTGGCTCATATTTTCAAAGAGCAAGGGTGCCGTGTTTTACGTCCCTTGTAAGATATTTGGGAAATTGGGGTCTCTGGCTAATGAAGGATTCAACGACTGGAAAAACGTAGTTCAAAGAATGAAGGAACATGAGAAATCGGACGAACACAGGTCAGCAATTATTGTGACACTAATAGCTTGAAAGAATGATGGCGGTAGAGTTGACAAGAGTCTTGTTCTTCAAACGGAAGAAGAAATAAATACTGGCCTGAGGTCTTTCAGCGCATTGTTGCTGATTGGAGGTCAGTTTCTTGGCGCGGTTTGCCGTTTAGAGGTTCCCATGAGAGATTTGGATTTTTTAAAAAAACATTGGGAACTATGTTATGACCCTAGAACGTTTGGCTCAGTTCGATGCTTTTCCGATAGTATACATTAAACGGCATGGTAACAAAGGAAGTGGCACAACATAAAAACTTCGTCAAAAATATGCAATGAAATTATCAATATAATGGCAGAAAAAGTAGTAAATACAATCGTGACTGAAATAAGACATGCCAAATATTTCTCTATCTCTGTGTACTCTACTCCGGACATTTGTCATGTAGATTAACTTCTTTCATAGTGAGATATATCTCTGAAGACGTATGTTCTGTCGAACGATTTTCGAAATTTATACCAAATTATGGCCATAAAGCGGAAGACCTGGATAAAGACGTCCTAGAGACATTGGAAAAATCAAGATTTGGATATCGCCGATTGCCGGGGCAGTCTTACGACAATGCTAGCAATATTTCGGGTGTATATTCTTGTGATGAAATTTGTGTTGGCTCAACTATCTGCTACACAGCCTACAAGTGGAACAAGGGGAGTAACTCACTCGCTCTTGATTAGCTCGCCTGTGTCAACAGAACCCAATTAAATATGCAAGGATGTCAGGTAAAAGAGTCTAACCTCTTTGTGAGATGGGGAATAATTAGAGGCAAATCGGACAAAACTGGACCAAACCGCCCCTCAGGGTATAAATACAAGCGCGCCCCTGGATCCCGTTCTCTTCTTTTCCGGCTAACGACCACAGCATTACAACAACGAAGTGTAGTATTCTCATCAGGATTCAATCTGTGCCCATCCTTGGTCGAGAGAGCCGACAAGTCCATCCAAAGTCAGAAATCTGGTAAGAGTGAGCTCTAGCTTTATTTGCCGTATTTGTATAGTATGCATTACATGTAAATACTTATATATGAACCATTGAATTTTCGGTTGTAAAATTGTCGAAATGTTTAAGCCCCACGGTCGACAGCTCTTCGTGCGGGACCACGTGGGACACGTGAACATTTTATGTTGTTAGTTAACTGCGTGATTACCCACTCTCTCCATCGGGTGGATGGTTTGAGCTAGAGTTTCACAAAATAAGATGCATTTAATGTATTTACGTATGTTGAACCATGTGCCCGGGTGTCAGCCAGCTAGGTCTGCATCCGTGGTTTTAAGACTTAGACCTAGTCTAAGACCCCCCTATTATTAAATTAATAATTCACATTGTATATGAATATATGTAATTCCCTTTTGGCACCTTGCTCTGAAGGCTTGGTTGTCGGAAGGTGGAATATAGACAGACTAAATTGGAGAAACTACTCTAGTTTTCTTTTCTGTTTTAGTCTGGTTCCTGGATACCGGACCGGTGCAGAGAGGCAACACGCACTCCTGTCCAGTCCAACCCAGGCTGACTTGTCGTCATACCCGATTGGTAACACACCGTACCAATCGAAGCCGGTTGCCACACATAGCTGTGCCCCGAAGCTCGCACATCACACACGTGAGTGCGAAAGCTAACTTATCACACATCCTGTGAAAGTTAATGCCGTCTTAACCCGAGACGAGATAGCCAACACACCCTCGAGCATTAAGTATCAGGAGCACGCCCAAGTGCCCTACTTACTCAACACGCCAGCCAGAGGAACGACCTTGCAGTACCAACTGCGTCTGCCCCATCAACCGAGGGAATACGGCGTAGGGCAAGGTGACCCAGAGTTGACCCCAGTGTTATCAAAGCCAGTGAACCGCATCGGCCAGGAAGGACTTGCAGAACCAACCATCCCGCCCCTTACAGAGGACACGGTTGGGGCAAGGACACCTGCAGCCAACATCAGTACTAAGCAAAGCCAGTGGAGATAGTGAGGCACCCCTACCCGCCCCAGCTACAGAGGGAACCCGGAGTAGACGAGACGACCCACAGCACACAGTGCAACTATAAGTACCCACCATTAACATAAAGTTAATTGCAAGCATAGCCTAATGATGATTAATGTTATGTGAAGGGGACATTGCCTTGCAGCAATCCCATCACTGTACAAAGTGTATAATAAATTAAATTGTGTTAAAATTCAACCTTTTAGTTTGTTGATTATCGTATGCGAGCAGATCACTAAAGTATACCTTGTGAGCGAGATCAAATTAAACATATATACATATATATATGCCCCTAGACAACAAGCCACCTAAGATTGAATAAAAATCGCCACAATTCTGTCAACTGTCTGTTTTGATTATTATACGACAACCCTGAAAAGACTTTAGCATTATGATAAGTAAGGAAAATATGATCGTCTGACTAAGACACCATTGATAAAGTTAGTGATATTTTTTATAGTAGTAATTTATTTTTGACTGGAGCTGCTAAGCCCACTATGGGAAACATTGCTGTCGAGACTGTTGGCCAGAATTAGGACGTGGATTGGGTTACCCGAGAAAACCAGGAAAACAAAAATTTTGTCAACATTTACAACTCTAATAAAAATGTAAGAATAGAAATAAACAATGGATAATGGATGCAATAATATTCTTTATAGAAGTAACGTCTCTGACAGATAAGATAAGTTAGATGATGACAAAAGAAAGGAACTAGAGAAATAAAGGAAAATTTGCAATTTTGAAAAAAAATAAAAGTATGTAGAGTCGGAAGAGAAAGGTGAAGATTCTTTTAAAAAATGAAGAAGAAATTAATTGTCTTAGTAGCCTTAGTTATTTTTTAAAAATTATAGACGAGTTGAACCATGGCTTTGAAGACTGTTGTACTCTCGTTAGCGTGCTAGGAAATGAGTTGTCCTTCAAAGAGAAGAAATTAGAGGAACAAAATGGGACATTGAGTGAACTATAGTCAATATAGTGCAGTGTTTTAAGTAAACTAGCAGAGATGGAAGGGAAAGGCAAAGAGCACAAAACAAAACTAGATGAAACTGAGTGTGCTGCTAAGGTTATATAAAATAAGAAACGAAGGATGAAAAGAAGGGAAATAACTTTCAAATAAATGATGAAGTTACTTTTGATAATGTGAAGAAAGTAGTAAGGAAGAAATAAATAAAATAGTGAAAACCATTGATTTTGGGTCGGTGAAAGATTTAACCCAAGACAACAAAAATAATAGACAAAGCTTCACACGAAAAGATTTGGACACTCCACAAGAAACATTATAGAAATTACACAACAAATATAATAATAGACATTACAACGAAACAAATGTAATAGATGTTACTACACAACAAATGTAATAGAAATTACTACACAACAAATATAATAGACACTATACAACAAATTTAATAGACACTAAACACCAAATGTAATACACACTACATAACAAATTTAATGGACTCTATACAACAAATGAAATAGAAACTAAACAACAAATATAATATATATTACTAAATAACAAATATAATAGACATTACTACACAACAAATATAATAGACATTACTACACAACAAATATAATATACATAACTAAATAACAAATATAAAAGACATTACTACACAACAAATGTAATAGACATTACAACACAACAAATGGAATAGACATTACTACACAACAAATGTAATATACACTACACAACAAATGTAATATACACTACACAACAAATGTAATATACACTACACAACAAATGTAATAGACATTAATACACAACCAATGTAATATACACTACACAACAAATGTAATATACGCTACACAACAAATGTAATATAAACTACACAACAAATGTAATAGACACAACACAACAAATATAATCGACATTACAACTCAACCAATGTAATATAAACTACACAATAAATGTAATAGACACTACACAACAAATGTAATAGACACTACACAACAAATGTAATAGACACTACACAACAAAAGCAATAGACACTACATAACAAATTAAATAGAAGTTACTACACAAAAAATATAATAGACATTACTACACAACAAATTTAATAGACATTACTACACAACAAATATAATAAACATTACTATACAACAAATATAATAGACATTACTACTTAACAAATATAATAGACACTACACAACAAATGTAATAGACATTACTACACAACAAATATAATAGACAGTACTACACAACAAATATAATAGACATTATTACACAACAAATGTAGTAGACATTACTACGCAACAAATATAATAGATAATACTAGACAACAAATTTTAATATAATAAACATCATCACACAACAAATATAATAGACAGTACTACACAACAAATGTAATAGACATTACTACACAACAAATGAAATAGACATTACTACACAAGAAATGTACTTACTACACAACAAATGTAATAGACATTACTACACAACAAATATAATAGACATTAATACACAACAAATATAATATACATTACTACACAACAAATGTAATAGGCATTACTACACAACAAATGTAATAGACATTACTACACAACAATTGTATAGACACTAATAATAATAGGCAATACCCAAAAATTAAAAAGACACTACACGACAATCGTTGATACTTACCACCGTAGACCTCCACCTCACAAAGCATTAAGAATATCTCCAATTCGGGCTTGATCCTTATTCGTGAGATCCCTTGTAACATCTTGTGAACGGTGTAAACACTTTGAACATTCGGATTAGTGTCTTGGTACACAGTCGATGAATGATTAAACATTTCGATAGTAAAACCCTTGAGGTAGGGTGCATAATAACCATTGCCTGCAGATATCGAAGCAGTGTGAAATTGAAAGTAAAAAATCCTTATTTTTGGTGCCTGACCAGGCCTGGACTAACCATTAGGCAAACAAGGCACGTGCCTAGGGCACCAAGCGGTTGGGGGCAACAAGGGCCGGATTTAGTCTTGATGGTGCCCTAAGCAATTTGAGATACTGGGGCCCTTTTGAAGTCCAGATATTTTGTCAGTGCCAAATGAGATTTTTAAAAATTCCGGGGGCCCCCAAGAGGGCGGGGGCCCTCAGATATAGCTTGTTAAGCAAATAGGTAAATCCAGCACTGGGGGCACCACAAGTCCTCAAGAAAAATGTGTATATTGTCCCGTCTAAAGGTTCCACAATTTTTGCTGATAATAAATAGATGTGAAAACAATGTTTTTGACTATAAATCCCTTATATATGAGACATACCTAAACGTAGTGATTACGTTTAAACGCAAAATTTACAGACTGAAACAGAATTATCTCCCCTGGTTTTAAAACCGGTTGCAGGGACGGTAGGGGGTGTGAACATCGACGGTCGGCGTCAATGCGTGAACTGAACTGGCACGTGAAAGAATTATAAACAAATAGTCGGTTCGTTCGGTCGGATGGTCCGATTAAACTTACAAAGCAAGTTAATGTAAGGGATTTAAAAATGAGTTCAGTGACTGGAAAAATAATATTCAAGTTGATAATCATTAACAAAACGCTACTCAAAAAGACTGCATGTTAATATACCTAGATCGTCGATAAGACTTTGGTCTACTACAAAAACTAGATGAGCAAATAAATGAAGAGCACAGTTACTGGGAACATGTTTTGAGACGAGCAGTAGCGATGATTTGTACTATAGCTGAGCGTGGTCTGGCTTTTAGAGGGACAAATAAAAAATTTGGATCCTTACAAAATGAAAATTATCTAGGGCTGCTGAGGTTGGTCAGTCAGTTTGATCCATTTTTAGCATCACACATTGCAAAATGTGGACATTCTGGAAAAGGAAATCCTTCTTATTTATATAAAACTATATATAAAGAACTGATTGAAATTATGTCCCCAAAAACCCATGAAGTAATTGTAGATGAAGTAAAGCCTTCCGGTTAATTCAGCTTGTCAGTAGACTCAACACCCGATATCTCACATATAGATCAGTTAAGCGTTGTTCTACGATATGTGGTAGATGGAGAGCCCATTGAGCGCTTTTTTAATTTCTTGGCGCTGCAAAGTCACACGCGTTAGAATGTTTACAAGAAGACTAGTCACAGACGGGGACACCAGAATAGAAGCAGAAAACATCGCAAAGAATATGCAAGAATTAGAATTTTCTCCCATGCTTGTCTTTTGGGAAGAAGTGTTACAACATTTTCACAGGTTCAGTCGAGCTTTACAAAATGAGCACCCGAACTTGAAAACGTGTGCTGATTTGTATTCTTAACTAGCAGATCACTTGCATGAATCTAGGAATAAATTTGAATTTGAAAGATTTGAAGAAGCAGTAAAAGAAATAACACACAGTGTGGAATATAAGTCAAATTTGACCCGTAATCGTAAACGAAAGACAGTTGTCATTGATGGTGATGCCCCTGAGGTATGTCTGAATGCCAATGACAAATTTCGTATATATTCTTTCTACGCCATTGTTGACAAACTTGAGACAGAGATGAGTAGACGAGAAAAGGTGTATAATGATATAGCGGTTCATTTTTTTTGTCGATGTACCACAAACGTCACAGTGTTGTGAAGGACTAATAAATGCTTATCCTGAAGATCTGAACATTAATTTATATACTGAACTACAATAGTTCCAATAATATATTCGCCACAAGTTTCGTGCATCAAAATCTGAAAATAACATGTTCAGTCATGCAGAATTATACAAAGTAATAGTTGGAGACAACATCGATTGTGCTTTTCCAAATGTAGAAATCGTCTTGGGGGCCGTCCATAAATGACGTCACGCACCTAAGTGAGAAGGGTGGGGGCACACATTTGTGATGATTTGCGCCAAGGGGGAGGGGATGTTTAAGAACTGTGACGTCACATCAAAACACGCAACTTTAAATAAAAGTTCCACTTAAATATTTGATTGCTTTCAATTTATTTTATAGGTGTTACGATATTAGAGTGCAGACTTACACTAAATACATACTTTAATGACAATAAAGTGATTTAAAACATGCTCATTTTTAAATAGAAAAATTTGCTTTTAATGGGGCGGGCATCTTTTTGTGACGTCATATTGGATGGGGTTGGGGGTATATCATTTTGTGACGACGTGTGACGAGGGGTGTAAAAATCGGCTAAAATCGCTTGACGTCATTTATGGACAGCCCCTTGGGTATATTTTTAAAATTAATGGTTACGAATTGTTCAACTGAGCGCTCTTTTTAAATCCTTTACATTAACTCGTGGTGTCTGCTTGCTTGAGGCAGACGGACGGGCGGTGCCGAAAAAACTTTGGATCGATTTTTAACCCACTTCCTCGTAAGCTAGCGAGCTGAAATTTTGCAAGCAGACCCATGCCCAAGATAAAAACGAAGAATTAAAATTCCAGATCGATTGCATGTACTGTAATTAAATTATAGAAATTTTAGATTATTTTATTTATCTCTATGTATCATGTTAATTTTTGTGCTAGAGTGTCGCGGTGCGTATTATATTGAACGAGCTTTTTTAATACTTTCCTGTTGCGATATTCGGTGCGTATTTTATTGACAATACTTTTTATAAACATATTCCTGATTGGTGCGCAATATATTAAACATGTTTTACGACACATAACTACAATTTTGTATTTTGGATTTTCTTGTGTTGCGTATTATAATGAACATTCTTTTAGTTACTTCTCGTACATAAAGGATTTATAGTCAAAACCTTGGTTTTTTACGTTTTTTTAGATTAAATTCTTTATATGAACTAGTGGTGTTTGCTTGAGGCAGGCAGGCGGGCGGCGGGTGGTGCCGAAAAAACTTTGGATCGATTTTTAACCCACTTCCTCGTAAGCTAGCGAGCTGAGGTTTTGCAGACAGACTTGTACTGATGATAAAAATGATGTATCATAATTTCAGATCGATCGTATGTACTGTAATTAAATTATAGAAATTTTAGATTATTTTATTTTATCTCTATGTATCATGTTAATTTTTGAGATAGTTTCGCGGTGCGTATTATATTGAACGAGTTGTTTAATACTTTCCTGTTGCGCGATTCGGAGCGTATTATATTGACGTTACTTTTTAAAAATATATTCCCGATCGGTGCGCATTATATTAAACATTTTTTACGAGACATAGATACAATTTTGAATTTTTGGATTGTCGTGCGATGCGTATTATTATGAGCATTCTTTTACTTATGTCTCGTATATAAAGGATTTATAGTCAAAAACTTGGTTTTTTACGTTTTTTTTTAAATTCTCAGATGAAACGTCAAAAAAATCCAAGTAGATTGACATTGAAACAAGAAAGGCTTGATCCTTTATCTCTGCTGATGCTTGAGGCAGACTTGTGCCGCAAAATTAACTTTGAAGATGTACTTCAGAAGCTGTGGATGTGGATTAGTCATACACTAAGAAAACCTGCTTCTAATACAACAAGACAAGCCCTGAAATGGAACCCACAGGGTAAGCGGAAAAGAGGCCGTCCAAGAAACACTTGGCACCCAGAATTGGAGGCAGACATCAAGAAAATTGGCCATGAATGGAAGATCCTGGAGATGCTGGCCCAGGACAGAGATGCCTGGAGGTCTCTCGTAGGTGGCGTATGCCCTTGGAGGAATCGCAGACGCCTACGATGATCGGTGGATGCCCCTCATGGACGAGAAGGCTCAACAACCTTAACATGTTCTCAAAAACATTGCCAGATGTAAATCTAGAAAAAGAACTTAACATTTTTAAGGTGTGCTCTCTCTGACTTTCTCATCTATTAAAAAACTTACAGAATGTTTTATTATTATTATTACAATATAAATCAACTATTAATTTTAAATGTAGGGCTGTCAACGATTAATTTAAATCTAATCGTTAACTTTTGAAAAATTAACGATTAATTAATCGTTAATTTCGATTAAAGCCAAAAATTAAAATGTATGATGTCATAAGTAACACTTATTAAATGTTCTTGTTGAAAATCTAAATAACACAGGAATGTCTCCTTCATATGTCATCTTTTAACCAACTAAGCAAAAAGACAAGAGTGTTGACATTATTTTGTTCAAGTGATGAGCAGGTCTAATTGACAATATAACCAGACAAGATGAACAATCATTCACATGGAACTGAGGTAACTGGTTTGCACAAACTGGTCTTGGCAAGGAATGTCATTATTCGATATCGGTGTTCTTTAAGTTTCCACCATTGTTGAGGTTTATGGATTCAGGAACTTTCATCTCCATTTTGTAAAGCAGTAATTCATCAGAAGAGCTGTCGTCATTTTCTGTCTCTGAGCTAGACCCCATTAGCTTAATACGCTTTTCATTTTGTTTGATAAGTAGGCTAAGTGCTAGAACCATGGTAGGCAAAAGATGTCTTACAATGGATACGATAAACTTTATCAACATTTTGAACATTCCCGTCAGTAAATAGTTTAAAACCAGAATGTTCGTGTAATCTTCAGGAAATTTATTATTTATCGGCCTCTATTTTTCTTGTAATTTTACATTTTCACTTCCAATAATTTGAAAGTGGTGGGTCGATTAATCGTTAAAAATAATTTAATCGTTAACATTTTTCAACGATTAAACGAGAAATTAATCATTAATTTCCACAGCCCTAATTTTATACATAAATACCTTATTGTAGGTTTTATATGAGTCTATGAATGATAGTAGTTCAAACATATGTGTTAACAACCGTTCTCCTTTGTTAGTTTTTTGCATAATATTGAACATACCAGAGCTCAGTGGAGGATCGGGGGCCCAAGGCACCAGGGCAGAATGGGGCACCCATGTGGGTTTGTGCCTAGGGCACCAAAATTGCTTAATCCGGCCCTGTGCCTGACCCATGCTTTGATGTAGCCACACCTACAAATCTAAATAAGATGAATTTCTGGATCCATATGGCCTCTACTACACTCTACACTCTACACATAAATATCTAATTAAGATGGATTTCTAGATCAATATGTCTACTATTATACTCTACACATACATATCTAAATAAGATTAATTTCTGGATCCATATGTCTACTACTAATCTCTTTTGTTAAAATCCACAGGAACCTGGTACCATTCATGGGGTCCGTGGAAAATTAAAATTGATTTCTATCCGTCTTATCTATACAGACGCTCCTTCCATACAGAAGATCAATGCGTCCACAGACCAAGTGATGCAGCGTCCACGCATTACCCAGCCGCCTTTATTTCCCTAACTAGTGTTAGGTGCTGTGTGGACTGAGGGACGCCCTGGGCCCCGGGAACAAATCCTTGCCTTCACATGGATTCGAACCCGTGACCATCGTTACGCCAGCCGAGCGCACATGCCACTCGACCACCGTGCCCTTGGGGGTCCCTGAACAATGTCAGGGGGTCCGCGCAAGTCTTAATATAAAATAATGAAATTATGATCCATTTTTATTCTTATGGAAATTAAAATAAATAAATAGCATCTGAATGCTTTTTCTACTAGGTGCTCTCAGTCAAGGAATACAATGTTGTTGTTTTTAACGTGAATCAATGTGGGTTTCAAGGTAGGATATTTTGATGTATCGGAACGTTATATTTAACTAAATTGTATACTTACATCAATTTTTTTTTCAAAAAGGCTTTACTGCAGCATTCCATTGAAAAAGTTAATAATTATTAACATTGGTTTGCTACAACAGAAAAGAGTATGAATGAGCCGAAGAAAATACGACTGCAATACAGTGTTAGATAATTTGAAGTAAGGCTTTATTTTATCACCAGGAAATAGCATTTTATCTATGTGTCTTCTATGTAATAAAACTATGTCAAGTGATTCAATGAAACCTTCCAAGCTTATGGAAGAGAGAATAAAAATCCAAAATGACCCACAAAGACAAGAATGTAACGTTTTTTCAAACCGTCAATGAAAAATATTTGAAAACACCGTGACTGCAACAACTCATAGGGACAACATCTAAGCGAGATGAAGAGGGACTGTGAGCTTCTTATAACATTAATACATTTATTTATTGATTGCATAGTCCCCAAAGACGTACACTATTGGTGAAGAACTTATTTAACCAGCTGCAATTGAGTTAATGTGCACAATGTAGCTCAGCGCAGCTTTCAACATTATAAAAATAATTCCAATGAGTACAAAGAAAGATTTACAAAATGGCTCTGTGCTTAGACAATTCTTTATGTGAATACTCAAAAACATCTAATTTACACACAGCTTGACTTAAGACTAGTCCACTTTACCAGGTAACAAAACTTTACTTTTGGCTTATGAAGATTTGTAAAAGAGGATATATTTTGCCAAGAATTATTTGCTAAATGTTTGGAAACATATACATTTTTTATCGATGTTAAAGCTATAACCTTGACTAATATTATTTCTGTTGCTAGTGGTGATGACCAGGCAATGGTAGGAAGATACCGAGGCAATCTGGCATACTTAAAATAATCTGTACCAAATGTATTTTCAGTATATTATGTCAATCATAAACATCATTTAGTCGCAAACAATCATAGAGAACGTTTGCATGGATCACTAGAGTATGTCATTACAGCAGTTAATAAAATCAAACAGAATGCCTTCATTGAGAGATTATTTGCTAAACTCTGTTTGGAAAATGACGAAGACTATAATCGTTTATTAACTAACATAGAAGTACGTTGGTTATCTAAAAGTGCATTTTTTAAATTTTATGCTCTCTTTGATTCATTGGTAGAATTCCTGGCAAGCAAAGACAATGATTTGCGACAAACTTTAATGATCTTTTTTAAAAATGACATAGCCTATATTACTGATTTATTTGCTAAGTATATGGAAACTAATTTGAACTACGGGGTGACCAGTTAAAATTTATCTTTACTAGAATCGTAAGCATTTGTTGCAAAACTTTTTCTGTATAAAAAAAACTTGGGAAGAGAAGAATTTTGTCAGTTTTCAAGTCTTTTGAAGTTGCAAAATAGATATATAGATTATTTGGCTTACTGTCACTGTCAAAACTTAACGATTCTTCGTGCACACCTTAACCAAAGATTTAAAGACACTCTTCACTTGGATATTCCCGACTGTTGAACCTGTTTGATAGTTGGACAAATTCAGATACCAAACAGAGATGAATCCATACCAATACAGGAGCAGTTTATTGAATTATCCACCATTGAAAAACTCAAAACAAAGTTTGAACAAGGATATCACATATTCTGGTTACAAAAACAGATCTCAATTTTATATCTTGCATTATGGGTTATTGTAAAGAAGTTGCTGACTGCTTTCCTGTCTTCCTATTTGATAGGACAAGGATTCAGTTCTGTTGTGAAACCGACTAGAAATGAGTGCTCGTGAGGATTTTCGGTTGCTACTCACAAACATTGAGTTAGACATAAATACACTCATAAAATTTCATCATGTTGATACAAGTCAATAATTATGTTAAATTTAATTTTAAAACAAAAGTCATAATTTCAATAAATATTTCTTCATCAAAATGTTTTTATTTTTTTATTTGTAATTTTTGCACTATGCATTTATGTAACGTTTTCCTGGGGATCCCTGGGTCAAAAAAGTTTGGGAACCACTGATCTAGACTCACAAAATTGTATTAATAAATTTCGTAACTAAAACACTATGTGATAGTTTAAACATTAAAGAGAAACTTCAAGCATGTGCTGATCTGATTTACTGGACTTTACTGTCACAAATTTATTTTTAGTTCCAGCAAAAGCAACCAAAAAATAAAAATTAAAAATTAAAAAAATAAAAAAAGAATAAAAAAAACAAAAAAAACTCCACTTATATATGGCTATTTCCAACACACGTACTTAAAAAATAATATTCGCATCAATTTTTTTTTACATTTCAACAAACCACTCGGCAACTACAGGTACCCTAAGATGTAAATCTGAACCAGGTTAACACCAACCGCTTTTTTGTACCTCAGCCAACTACACGCCAACCAGTTACCTGAGTTGTAAATCTGAACCCAATTAACGTTGACGGGTCTTCTGAAGTACAAGTCCCATTGCGAGTGTTGGTCTCGTGGGTAGGTGAATGTACAATATCCATATTCTTGACGTGTTATCCCGTCCACCGCCCTGTCGGATGTGAGGTCAGAGTGAGTCGTGGACTGGGTGGCTCTCTCCTTGATGGCCAAATTTCTGCCTGAAGTTAATGGGTTGTTCTATGAGTTATATACAAGGATACTGGAAATGTCTGGTTTTTCTATGAACTATTTACAGAATAATAAAAATGGAAGTAATAGAATTAATGTGAGATACTTATAAGAAAATGTTACCTACCTCCACTTATGAGCACCGAGCACAGTGTGTAGTTTGAATACCAACTGATAAATACGGTATCAACTTTTGACGTGAGGTCGCAGTACACGTCTACAGTAGTGGCCGATACTGTTGCTATACGCTTGTTGGTGCACTCTACCAGACCCCGGGAAGTCGTGTTGAAATCCAGAGTCATAGATTTCCAGTCTGTTACATAGATTTATGGAACACTTTAACAGCAGAATCATATTTTGCTAAACTGCTACTTAGATTCACGGTCGGTGAATTTCTTTTCGTTGAGTGGTAAGTCGGTGAGTCAATGTAACGCTATGATTTAATCTATATATATAAAAATCAAAGTATGTCTGTGTGTGTGTGTGTGTGTGTGCATGTCCTTTATAGCTGACTAAACCATTCATCCGATCGTCATGAAATTTTTGGAGACTGTAAGTACCTACCTGAGATGGTAACTGGCAACTTTGTTTTCTAAATTTAACACTCATTGGGCACCGGGGGCCAATAATTTCATTGTTTGCTTATATGAGCTATATAAAAATTAGTTTAAGCGCTAGCTACTGTGTAAATTGTTGGATCTTAACCAAACTTTGTATATGACAACTTGATAGCCAATATTAAACTACTTTAGGGCACTGAACTGCAAATAGTCATTCCTTTGGGGCTAGGGGCCCAAAAATTCACATTTCTTAAACGTTTAAGATTTTATTCACCATTCAGTCATTAACAATCTTGACAAATAATGACACATGTATCCATTATTATACAAATTGAAATGAACAGTGGTTTTAAACTTTATATCTTGCACTGAATGGGCCCCGTGGCCCTTAATGTATTTTTTTTTGCTTATATAATATAAATATATAAAAATTAGTTTATGTGTTAGCTACTGAGTAAATGAATGGATCTAAACCAAAATTTAAATACAAAAACTTGCTAGCTCATATTAAAATACTGTAGGGCACATAACTTCAAATGTCCATTCCTTCGGGGCCGGGGGCCCCAAATGTCTTTTCTTCGTATATGTTATATGTATTTTCCCACATTCAATTTTTCACGATCTTGAGGAATATATCTATGAGGAAACTTAATTAAAATGAAAAGGTTTTTGAAATTTACATCTATCACCAAATGGGCCCAGGGGCCCTAAATGTCTTTTTTTCTTATATCTATCTTCTATCTATATGTATAAAAATCAAAGTATGTCTGTGTGTGTGTGTGCATGTCTTTTATAGCTGACAAAACCATTTATCCGAATGTCATGAAAATTTTGGAGACTGTTGATTACCCACCTGGGATGGTAACTGGCAACTTTTTTTTTCTAAATTTAGCACCATGGGGCACCGGGGGCCAATAATGTCATTTTTTGCTTATATGATCTATATAAAAATTAGTTTAAGCGCTAGCTACTGTGTAAATTGTTGGATCTTAACCAAAATTTGTATATAAAAATGTGATAGCCAATATTAAAATACTATAGGCACTGAACTCCTAAAAATCATTCCTTTGGGGCTGGGGGCCCAAAAAGTACTTTTTCTTAAACGTTTAAGATTTTATTCAACATTCAGTTATTAACAATCTTGACAAATAATGGCACATGTATCCATTACTATTAAAATTGAAATGAACAGGTGTTTAGAACTTTATATCTTGCACTGAATGGGCCCTGGGGCCCTTAATGTCGTTTTTTGCTTATATAAGCTATATAAAAACTAGTTTGTGTGTTAGCTACTGAGTAAATGAATGGATCTTAAACAAAATTTGAATACAAAAAACTTGGTAGCCCATATTAAAATACTATAGGGCAGAGAACTTCAAATGTCCATTCCTTTGAGGCCCAGGGCCCCAAATGTCTATTCTTCGAATATTTTTAAGATATTTTTCCCAATTCAATTTTTCACGATTTTGAGGAATATATCTATGAGTAAAATGAATTGAAATGAACAGGTTTTTGAAATTGAAATTTTCACCGAATGTGCCCAGGGGCCCCTAAATGTCATTTTTTTTCTTATGTGAGCTGTATAAAAATTAGTATTAGCGTAAAATACTGAAAAAAGTAATGGATCTTGACTCATCTTAGTATATAAAAACTCAAGGTTCTATATTTTTCTTACTATATGGCACTGAACTCCTAATTTTCATTCCCTCGGGGCAGGGGGCCCAAAATGTCTTTTTTTAGTAAATGTTTAATATTTTATCGTCCATGCAATTTTTAACAATAATGAGAAATATAAATAAATGTTTGTATTTTGAAATTTATTCAAATGAACATGTGTTTCGCACTTTATTTCTTGCAATAAGTGGGCCATGGGGCCCTTAATGTCGTTTTTTGCTTATACGAGCTTTCTAAAAATTAGTTTATGCGTTAGCTACTGAGTATATGATTGGATCTTAACCAAACTTTGTATACAAAAACTTGGTAGCCCATATTAAAATACTTAAGGTTTCTGAACTTTTAATGTCAATATCTTCGGTGCCGGGGGTCCCAAGTGTCTTTTTTTATATATGTTTAAGATATTTTTGTCATTCACTTTTTAACGATCTTGATAAATATATCCCTGATGAAACTGAATGAAAATAAAAAGGTGTTTGAAATTGACATCTCGCACCGAATAGGCCCGGGTCCCCTTTATGTCGTTTTTTTCACTATATTAGCCATATTAAAATTAGTTTAAGCGTTAAATAATGAGAAAATAATTGTATTTTGACTAAATTTAAAATATGAAAACCTATATTATATTACTATAGGGCGTGAACTCCTAATGTCCATTCCCACTTTAAATAAAATCATTTTTACTGAGATCGTTGCAACGCACGACGGGTCTGCTAGTGTTTAATAAATTACATGCTTATTTGTTACTTTAATTGCCCAAGGACTTTGTAAACTAAGATTTAAATATTCCCCCACTCCCAAGCAGTTGGTAAATAATGGTTTCTTTTAATTCACAAATTATCGATATAATTGAACTTCTGTGTGAAAAATGGGGTGGGGGGGGAGAGGTGGGACATTATAATACAGACATAGTTTAGTTCAGTGATGGTGAACCTATTCCACGCGAGCCACAGACGGTGCACAGAGCCTCATCAGCCGGAACCTGACTAAAGTATTACTTCCTTAATCAAACCACTTTGCTGGCAATTTGTGTTGGCATTTTGCTCTATATAATCAGGTTTTCATTCAATGTTGGGCACACGGCCCCAAACAGGTTCGTCATCACTGGTTTAGGTGTTGTTAAAAAAAATAGAGCGTTAGCAAATGGGAAAAAATGGGGGGTGGGCGGGGTTCGGTTATACTAATTGTCATTTTTATTAAGTGCGGCACTTGAAAGCATATTTTGTGACTTAACTAGATGGGAATTTCACCCGTATGGTAATCATGGTCACTCAGTAGTCTCAATTATCATTGAGAAAGCTAATGTGTAAATATATTTTCAATAATCATTGACTTTCAATTTACCCAGAATTCCCTTAAATAATGTAATTCCACAACCAACTTACCCAGAATTCCATTGAACCTGATCCACGTAAGCTGGTATTCTTCCTTTAATTTTATTTTTATCTGAAGATATGTGAGGGAGGGGTTATTGTAAATAAATAAGTACAATCTCATATATGTTTGCATGTGAAATGTTAGAGTGAGAAATGTTTTTAAGTGTTAGATAACCGCTCAGAAAATGTGCTATTACTTCCTACATCATAATGCAACATAATTATTTAGACTTATTGAAATACTATATTAAAAAATACACAAAAAAAAATAAAATAAATTAGATATGACCTATGACATCTCATGTGGCATGCTTGACCTTTGACAGTTCATGCGTACCTCGTAATGTCCGTTATTAGAATCTCTAATGCACTTGACCTTTGGCAGTCCATGCGTACCCTGTAATGTCCGTTATTTGAATCTCTAATTCGAGTGACCTATGACAGTTCATGCGTACCTGCTAATATCCGTTATTGGAGTCTCTAATGCACGTGACCAGTGACAATTCATGCGTACCTCGTAATGTCCGTGTTTGGAATCTCTATTGCACGTGGAGTCATTGCCATCTGTCAGCTCGCTTATCACTACGGATGTATTCTCTTTCCAAAAAACTTGCCCAGAGACAGCAAAGTCATCTTAATGGAAGAGAGAAAAACATGGATCAACATTAAAAAGATCAGTGGAGTAGGAAAAGGGATACAAGTGGGATGAGTTTGTCCGGGCGACACTAACCCTAGCCACGTCAAAGAACAGGGATACAGAAAATGAAAGTTCCATCCGAAACTTTAATTGAAATTGTTTAGAAATCTTGTAATTGCGCACCATGAAGTGCTCTTATTCGCCTCTCTCCCCCTCCCCCGCACCCGACCGTGCGCACCAAATCGACTCGAAAGAACATTCACTTTGATGATGTGAATTATACTGTCTCCTAAGCTTATCAGTAATTTCAAAGTTTTTGCTTTGTCCCAAGCGGAACGTGTATTATTTATTGCTATATGAAAACCACTAAAGCTGAAAGCAAAGGGAGATTAATTAAAGCATACTAGATGACCCGCGGAGTAGCATGCGCTAATGATTTAGTGACGGGTGAAGACTTCCTGAAAGACACAGTTGTCAAAATGGGGTGGGTTTGGGCAAACGCCTGTGAGTGAATGAAAAGAAAGAACTCTGGAGAGACCCGCGGCGTATCACCCGTAAAAAATGACGGAAGTGTTCAGCTGAAATCTATTTATTTTGAAAAAATGCACTTTTTTAGGGCGCCTACGGCGCCCACCTTTTTCAAAATCCCAACTAACTTGTCCTTGTTTGATCAATACGAAATATTAAACTTTCTGAAATGTACACAAAGTATTTTATAATTTTTTACATTGTTCCCTTTTTACAAATTAAAAAATTAGCAAAACAATGACGTCATATAATTTTTTGTTACAGCGCATATTTAATTTGCACACCATTTGATGCATTGGTGGAGTAATTTGGTGCGCTGCTTTCTAAAATTAGTATCTTTTGAACATACTTGCAGCTTGTCTCGCAGGGTCCGACCACGAAGAAAATTATATATATAGATTGTGTGACTTTGCGGGGACTCATTTCTACCTCTAAAACTTTAATTTTTAAAAATAAATACAGAGTATCTGTCAGTGGCATAGAAAATAAGGGTGTTGAAAATATTTGAGTGTGTGGATTCCACATTGGGCTCACTTATTTAGCTTTATTAGAAGTTCGTATTTTCGGTTTACTGCTGAGAGGTTAGGTTGTTGTGAAATGCATGAACCACCCAAGGTGGGTCCCACTCTAGCCACGTCACTGGTCCTCGTGTATGAATCACTTTGGGAGGGACCTACCCTAGTCACGCGACTGGTTCCCGTGTACGAACCACCCATGGTGGGACCTACCCTAGTCATGCCACTGGTCCCAGTGTGTGAAAAACCCAGGACGGGACCTACCCTAGCCACACCACTTGTCCCAGTGTGTGTACCGACCTGGATGAGACCGATCCTAGTCACGTGACTGGTTCCAGCGTGTTATAAGCAGGGCTGTCAATATTGTTGAAAAAAGCTCCCCGGGTACCTGTCTAAATTTTCGAACGGTTACCCGGGAACCCGTTCGAAACGCCGCTTAATTTTCGCCATCCTGACCACTATACAAAGCAATGCAACCAAGCCACCATTAATGCAAATCATTTCACACAATAGCCAACGACATGCTTCCAGCTATATACTATTGTAAACTTTAATGCGATATAAACTTTAATTCCCGCTGTAAATGCATACGTCATACTCATAAACAAAAACTACAGTTAAATCGAACATTCAAACAAAATGTCAACAATGACGTAACGTTCAGTCAAGTAATACGGTTTCAGCAGCTACTATTTAATTTATTAACTTTAAATGTTGACAACGTTGTACGTCGTAATGAAATTTTTTTTTCTGATAAACACGTGTTAACGAACACAAGAAACACGAGCAAATGGAAAGGGCGCAATTTTGTAATTGGTTTGAGCGGCTGCGAGGTGGATTATTCAGCATGCCTACACGTGTGGGCGGGTTGGTGACAGATAACATCACCAACCATATACAAACCAATCGCTACCAGCAACTTTTAAAATTTATATCAAACCCAAATTATTTTCAACCCTTTTTTTCTGTCCAGATTTTAAAAAAAAACAAAAAAAAATGTTCATATATTTTTGTTCTTCCAGTGAAAATCAGTGAACGACTGAAACATGTTTTTCTTTTAAAAGTCCAATAACAGATCAGGTGTTGCTTTAAAGTATGGTGTGGATAGGAGTGGACTGAGGAGTGAAGGGGGTTGATAAACAACATTGTCTCGTTTGTAACTAATGTTTTCGGTGTATTTCAAAGCCAAGTTCGCCTCCTGTCATATAATAAAAGCAGGGGAGTTATTATTAATAACACTAAACACCACTTTTCTTTCATTCCCCGCCAATTTGGCGGTGCTGTGCGGTCGTGTTTTCCTTGATTCATTCAAAGAATCAAAATCTTTTCTTGTTACGAGATTTTTGTTTCATGATCAGAGAAAAAAAGGTGTGTCAAAATACATTGTAGTTTGTTGGGACCTTATTTTATTTCCCTAGCACAGGTATTTATTCTTCAGCGTTTTTGTGTTAAACGTATTTCACAGCATATATTTGAAACAAAAAGGACAAATTTGATATATTCTTCACGAGCCGCAATGTGAACACAGAAAGCCACAGTTTTGCCACATTTGGTATAGACCTTGCAGTTCCCGGGTTCCAGGGTACCCGTTGACAGGCCTAGTTATAAGTTGTTTTTTTTTACATTTATTTTCTTTATTTTTTAAATTTTTTTTACACTTGCACACCAGGTGCAAACATATCTAAATAAAGCCATGGCTAGACATTAAACAATAAAATTTTAATATGTTGGTTTAATGTACGAAAACGACACCCCTGTTTTAAAAATGCACTGCACATATTCCCTAAAAATAAGTCTATTCATAATAGTTTACCTAAACATGCAATATTAGCTCTTTATGTGTAATAAAACATAAAAAATTAGATGGCCCCATCTACATATCTAGTTAACTTTTAAGATTTGATTTTCTATTTCAAAAGTAGTTATCTCATATCCACCCCGCCTAGGCCAAAATGGTTAATAATAGCTTCTATTTTTACACTAAATATTAAAACTCGTACACAATAGATAAATCTCAAACTACAACTACGCTTCATCTCATACACGTAGAGATGTCCACTTTGACAACTTACAGTACTGGCACCACGGACCGAACCATCCTATATCACACGGTGAGTCGCCAACACACGCTCCAGTCTTGTCACATCCGTCCCTGCAGTGACACTTGAACTGACATCTACTGCCAAAGAAACCTTCGTCACAACCGAGAGCTGATGGGATAAACATAAATATAACATTGGTAAAATGGTTAAAGGAATATTTCTTCAAGAGACTTTTGCCCCACAAAACAGTCCCAGATATCTAGCTTTCAACATTCAATTCTTTGAAACTTTTTAGTCTTTCAAAATTGCTGCTTTTGAGAATCCACTTCAAGATTCCAGCCACTAAGAATCAAGTCCTTAAGATTTCAGTTTCTAAGAATCAAACCTTCAAAATTACAACTTTAATATTCCAGTCTCAAAGAATTTTACTTTAAACATTAAAGCCTTTAATATTCCAGTCTCAAAGAATTTTACTTTAAACATTAAAGCCTTTAATATTCCAGTCTCAAAGAATTTTACTTTAAACATTCAAGGCTTTGATTTTCCAGCTTTTATTGTAGTACAGATATTATTAAACTTTAAGATTTCTGCCTTTAAGAGGTCAGCTCTCTTCTTTCCAGCAAGTGCTATATCTTTCGTCAACCTGCAGCGCTCTTTTCGTTGAAATGTGCGGCACCATATTCCCCCCCCCGCCTCAACGCCCGAGTATGTTATAACCTTAAGCTGTACGCCACTGAACCATATCGTCTTCTTGGATAAACGACTGTTAATTCTAACATTGCTTGTGTGTTGGAATACTTTTATAAATAGATGCCTGGTTGTTTAAGGGTTAAAACATTATTGTAGAATATCTCATCAAGGATCATAAAACATTCCCTGGGGTCGTTCATATACAAGACATCGGTGAGTGAAAATATCAGTGGGATCGATTGGTTAGAGAAAAAGATAAGTTGATAATTGAAGAGTTGATGATTTTTGGAGTTGATGATTGAAGAGTTGATGATTGAAGAGTTGATGATTGAAGAGTTGATGATTGAAGAGTTGATGATTGTAGAGTTGATGATTGTAGAGTTGATGATTGTAGAGTTGATGATTGTAGAGTTGATGATTGTAGAGTTGATTATTGAAGACTTGATGATTGTAGAGTTGATGATTGAAGACTTGATGATTGAAGAGTTGATGATTGTAGAGTTGATGATTGAAGACTTGATGATTTAAGAGTTGATGATTGTAGAGTTGATGATTGAAGACTTGATGATTGAAGAGTTGATGATTGTAGAGTTGATGTACCTACCGTCAGACGTGAAGAGCAATAACAAACAAAGCCACCGCAGGTTGAATGGCTTCCTGGAGGTCATCTTCAGCATTGGTCACTAGACACGTGCTACAAACAAAGGGAACAATGAGAAGACAGCTTTTAAATATTCTAGAACAATGAGAAGACAGCTTTTAAATATTCTAAAACAATGAGAAGACAGCTTTTAAATATTCTAAGAACAATGAGAAGACAGCTTTTAAATATTCTAGAACAATGAGAAGACAGCTTTTAAATATTCTAGAACAATGAGAAGACAGCTTTTAAATATTCTAGAACAATGAGAAGACAGCTTTTGAATATTCTAGAACAATGAGAAGACAGCTTTTAAATATTCTAGAACAATGAGAAGACAGCTTTTAAATATTCTAGAACAATAAGAAGACATCTTTTAAATATTCTAGAACAATGAGACGACAGCTTTTAAATATTCTAGAACAATGAGAAGACTGCTTTTAAATATTCTAGAACAATGAGAAGACATCTTTTAAATATTCTAGAACAATTAGAAGACAGCTTTTAAATATTCTAGAACATTGAGAAGACAGTTTTTAAATATTCTAGAACAATGAGAAGACAGCTTTTAAATATTCTAGAACAATGAGAAGACAGCTTTTAAATATTCTAGAACAATGAGAAGACAGCGTTTAAATATTCTAGAACAATGAGAAGACAGCTTTTAAATATTCTAGAACAATGAGAAGACAGCTTTTAAATATTCTAGAACAATGAGAAGACAGCTTTTAAATATTCTAGAACAATGAGAAGACAGCTTTTAAATATTCGAGAACAATGAGAAGACAGCTTTTATATATTCTAGAACAATGAGAAAACAGCTTTTAAATATTCTAGAACAATGAGAAGACAGCTTTTAAATATTCTAGAACAATGAGAAGACATCTTTTAAATATTCTAGAACAATGAGAAGACAGCTTTTAAATATTCTAGAACAATGAGAAGACAGCTTTTAAATATTCTAGAACAATGAGAAGACAGCTTTTAAATATTCTAGAACAATGAGAAGACAGCTTTTAAATATTCTAGAACAATGAGAAGACAGCTTTTAAATATTCTAGAAAAATGAGAAGACAGCTTTTAAATATTCTAGAACATTGAGAAGACAGCTTTTAAATATTCTAGAACAATGAGAACACAGCTGTTAAATATTCTAGAACAATGAGAAGACAGCTTTAAAATACTCTAGAACAATGAGAAAACAGATTTTAAATATTCTAGAACAATGAGAAGACAGCTTTTAAATATTCTAGAACAATGAGAAGACAGCTTTTAAATATTCTAGAACAATGAGAAGACAGCTTTTAAATATTCTAGAACGATGAGAAGACAGCATTTAAATATTCTAGAACAATGAGAAGACAGCTTTAAAATACTCTAGAACAATGAGAAAACAGCTTTTAAATATTCTAGAACAATGAAAAGACAGCTTTTAAATATTCTAGAACAATGAGAAGACAGCTTTTAAATATTCTAGAACAATGAGAAGACAGCTTTTAAATATTCTAGAACAATGAGAAGACAGCTTTTAAATATTCTAGAACAATGAGAAGACAGCTTTTAAATATTCTAGAACAATGAGAAGACAACTTTTAAATATTCTAGAACAATGAGAAGACATCTTTTAAATATTCTAGAACAATTAGAAGACAGCTTTTAAATATTCTAGAACATTGAGAAGACAGTTTTTAAATATTCTAGAACAATGAGAAGACAGCTTTTAAATATTCTAGAACAATGAGAAGACAGCTTTTAAATATTCTAGAACAATGAGAAGACAGCGTTTAAATATTCTAGAACAATGAGAAGACAGCTTTTAAATATTCTAGAACAATGAGAAGACAGCTTTTAAATATTCTAGAACAATGAGAAGACAGCTTTTAAATATTCTAGAACAATGAGAAGACAGCTTTTAAATATTCGAGAACAATGAGAAGACAGCTTTTATATATTCTAGAACAATGAGAAAACAGCTTTTAAATATTCTAGAACAATGAGAAGACAGCTTTTAAATATTCTAGAACAATGAGAAGACATCTTTTAAATATTCTAGAACAATGAGAAGACAGCTTTTAAATATTCTAGAACAATGAGAAGACAGCTTTTAAATATTCTAGAACAATGAGAAGACAGCTTTTAAATATTCTAGAACAATGAGAAGACAGCTTTTAAATATTCTAGAACAATGAGAAGACAGCTTTTAAATATTCTAGAAAAATGAGAAGACAGCTTTTAAATATTCTAGAACATTGAGAAGACAGCTTTTAAATATTCTAGAACAATGAGAACACAGCTGTTAAATATTCTAGAACAATGAGAAGACAGCTTTAAAATACTCTAGAACAATGAGAAAACAGATTTTAAATATTCTAGAACAATGAGAAGACAGCTTTTAAATATTCTAGAACAATGAGAAGACAGCTTTTAAATATTCTAGAACAATGAGAAGACAGCTTTTAAATATTCTAGAACGATGAGAAGACAGCATTTAAATATTCTAGAACAATGAGAAGACAGCTTTAAAATACTCTAGAACAATGAGAAAACAGCTTTTAAATATTCTAGAACAATGAAAAGACAGCTTTTAAATATTCTAGAACAATGAGAAGACAGCTTTTAAATATTCTAGAACAATGAGAAGACAGCTTTTAAATATTCTAGAACAATGAGAAGACAGCTTTTAAATATTCTAGAACAATGAGAAGACAGCTTTTAAATATTCTAGAACAATGAGAAGACAACTTTTAAATATTCTAGAACAATGAGAAGACATCTTTTAAATATTCTAGAACAATGAGAAGACAGCTTTTAAATATTCCAGAACAATGAGAAGACAGCTTTTGAATATTCTAGAACAATGAGAAGACAGCTTTTAAATATTCTAGAACAATGAGAAGACAGCTTTTAAATATTCTAGAACAATAAGAAGACATCTTTTAAATATTCTAGAACAATGAGACGACAGCTTTTAAATATTCTAGAACAATGAGAAGACTGCTTTTAAATATTCTAGAACAATGAGAAGACATCTTTTAAATATTCTAAAACAATTAGAAGACAGCTTTTAAATATTCTAGAACAATGAGAAGACAACATTTAAATATTCTAGAACATTGAGAAGACAGTTTTTAAATATTCTAGAACAATGAGAAGACAGCTTTTAAATATTCTAGAACAATTAGAAGACAGCTTTTAAATATTCTAGAACAATGAGAAGACAGCGTTTAAATATTCTAGAACAATGAGAAGACAGCTTTTAAATATTCTAGAACAATGAGAAGACAGCTTTTAAATATTCTAGAACAATGAGAAGACAGCTTTTAAATATTCTAGAACAATGAGAAGACAGCTTTTAAATATTCTAGAACAATGAGAAGACAGCTTTTATATATTCTAGAACAATGAGAAAACAGCTTTTAAATATTCTAGAACAATGAGAAGACAGCTTTTAAATATTCTAGAACAATGAGAAGACATCTTTTAAATATTCTAGAACAATGAGAAGACAGCTTTTAAATATTCTAGAACAATGAGAAGACAGCTTTTAAATATTCTAGAACAATGAGAAGACAGCTTTTAAATATTCTAGAACAATGAGAAGACAGCTTTTAAATATTCTAGAACAATGAGAAGACAGCTTTTAAATATTCTAGAAAAATGAGAAGACAGCTTTTAAATATTCTAGAACATTGAGAAGACAGCTTTTAAATATTCTAGAACAATGAGAAGACTGCTTTTAAATATTCTAGAACAATGAGAAGACATCTTTTAAATATTCTAAAACAATTAGAAGACAGCTTTTAAATATTCTAGAACAATGAGAAGACAACTTTTAAATATTCTAGAACATTGAGAAGACAGTTTTTAAATATTCTAGAACAATGAGAAGACAGCTTTTAAATATTCTAGAACAATGAGAAGACAGCTTTTAAATATTCTAGAACAATGAGAAGACAGCGTTTAAATATTCTAGAACAATGAGAAGACAGCTTTTAAATATTCTAGAACAATGAGAAGACAGCTTTTAAATATTCTAGAACAATGAGAAGACAGCTTTTAAATATTCTAGAACAATGAGAAGACAGCTTTTAAATATTCTAGAACAATGAGAAGACAGCTTTTATATATTCTAGAACAATGAGAAAACAGCTTTTAAATATTCTAGAACAATGAGAAGACAGCTTTTAAATATTCTAGAACAATGAGAAGACATCTTTTAAATATTCTAGAACAATGAGAAGACAGCTTTTAAATATTCTAGAACAATGAGAAGACAGCTTTTAAATATTCTAGAACAATGAGAAGACAGCTTTTAAATATTCTAGAACAATGAGAAGACAGCTTTTAAATATTCTAGAACAATGAGAAGACAGCTTTTAAATATTCTAGAAAAATGAGAAGACAGCTTTTAAATATTCTAGAACATTGAGAAGACAGCTTTTAAATATTCTAGAACAATGAGAACACAGCTTTTAAATATTCTAGAACAATGAGAAGACAGCTTTAAAATACTCTAGAACAATGAGAAAACAGATTTTAAATATTCTAGAACAATGAGAAGACAGCTTTTAAATATTCTAGAACAATGAGAAGACAGCTTTTAAATATTCTAGAACAATGAGAAGACAGCTTTTAAATATTCTAGAACGATGAGAAGACAGCATTTAAATATTCTAGAACAATGAGAAGACAGCTTTTAAATATTCTAGAACAATGAGAAAACAGCTTTTAAATATTCTAGAACAATGAGAAGACAGCTTTTAAATATTCTAGAACAATGAGAAGACAGCTTTTAAATATTCTAGAACAATGAGAAGACAGCTTTTAAATATTCTAGAACAATGAGAAGACAGCTTTTAAATATTCTAGAACAATGAGAAGACAGCTTTTAAATATTCTAGAACAATGAGAAGACAACTTTTAAATATTCTAGAACAATGAGAAGACATCTTTTAAATATTCTAGAACAATGAGAAGACAGCTTTTAAATATTCCAGAACAATGAGAAGACAGCTTTTGAATATTCTAGAACAATGAGAAGACAGCTTTTAAATATTCTAGAACAATGAGAAGACAGCTTTAAAATACTCTAGAACAATGAGAAAACAGATTTTAAATATTCTAGAACATTAGAAAAAATGTGATGTTAGAATTTGTAAAGAGAGAATTCGAGAGTTGGTGAAAGAAACAAACATGCGAGAATGGCAAAAAGAATGGAGAAAATGAGAAAAAGAGATAGATTGAGAGAGACAGAGAGAGAGACAGGATGAGGGAGAAATGATTGACAAGAGAGCATGGCTGATAAGTATTAATTATGTATACACTATTAGTTTTAATTTTTAATTTGGAAAAACAAATGTATTAAGACATCCTCAGTAGAAAAAGACAATATGAAGATTTAAAGTCGGCTATGCCCATATATCTAAAGGTTAGGCCACACTATCAATCATTGCTTGCGAGCATTTGATCAAACGCACTATTTTATTTGCGAATGTAGATTTAATAGGCGTAAATTTTAGTCACATGACTTGACTTTACAGCTGATTTTGATTTTAATGGCTGCCATTTATATTCTAGTTGAGTTTTATATGAGCTCTTCTCAAGCATAATGAAAGAAAAATTGGAACATTAACAAATATTTAATGAGAAAAAAATGTCTAGGTATATAAAACGGTTTTTAAGATACAATGTGAAAGTGATGTCCCCACATTACAGGACCAACGAGTCATAGTCATTGTGATTATCATTAGACTCATTAGTCTAATTGAAATTGTTACGATATTGAAATTATCTATTAATAATACAATTATTATAAGCGCTTATCAAAATTTAATAATGGTTAATAATATTAATGTTTATAGCAAATTACTTATTTATGAAAATAAAATAAAACAGTATTTTAAAATAAATTAGTTTTACTTATAAACAATTTAATGTCAAATGTTGTCTGCTGTGGTCACATGACTTATCGTCTTTATGTTCAAAATGGCTTCCCCTGTCTCTTGCCATAATGAAGATGAATCTTTAGGTATAAGTAGTAAAAACGATTCAGAAAAATTTGTAAATCTAATAAGAGAGCATGAAAACCTTTGGAATGTTAAGCATACAAATTATTTTAATAGTATTGCAAGGTCACTTGCGTGTCAAAAAATAGCCGAGGCTATGGGCCCAACTTGGACAGGTAAATCTCCGGACTCCGACGGCGGCGACGGTGATGGAATTTTGCATTTTTATTTTTATTCTCTTATATTTCACTTATAATAATAGCTACAGTGTTGATAATGCATCAATGCATAGTATAGTCTTTAGTATAGTCAATATTTTTAAAGATATGAATATTAGTGTGTATGTTTGACACACTGTGATCATTATAATGATTAGCATGACACCTGGTTGTCAACAAGATTGACAAGATAATGATTTCTTTAAATATTTTAAATGGATCACTGATAAATTAATTATAAATATTATAAAACATACATAAGTATCAATATGTATTGTTGATATAACAAATTAAAATTGAATTTTTAAAAAATTCAATGAGATTTAAAATCCGCTCTGCTATGTTTGAATAATCATGTCAATATTGTCAATCAACAAAGTTACACAAAAAAACAAACAAAAAAACACATTATTAGTCTCATTCTACCCTACTATTTTGATATTTAATGACTACAATCTAATTAGTTACATTAGTGAATATTTGGAGTGTTATGTTGTTATATTACATATTGATAAAAACAAATTAGGCCGTTCAACTATATAAATATAACATATGAATTAGAAAGAATTGTGATTGTGTGACTGAGTATTTTTTAAAATTTTAAATATTATGTTTACATTTAATGACTTGTGTAAAAGTAAAAGGGTTTAATAAATAATGTGGATTATGAAATTTAATGCAAAAAATTATTTAAATAAATTATATGAAAATATTAAGTTGTAAAATTTGTTTTATTTGAGACTTACATATAAATTAAAGGTTATATATAAACACATTTTAATGTAGAAGTGATAAATTATTTGCAAAATATGTTGTAATAAATTTGTTATTATGAGGGCAATGAGGATTTGGAACGACAATTTACGGATTTCAAAATGTAATAAATAAAACATAGAACTCCTAACATCTCAAATAAAAGTTTAATTTTTTTTCTTCAGAAGTCCAAGTTAAATCAAAATGGAATAGTTTAAAAACTTCCTATAGGCGGGAAAAAAGAAAACAGGAGGCATCAATGAAAAGTGGGGTAGGAAGCAAAGATGTTTTTCATTCCAGTTGGTGTCTTTTTTGCTACAATGGATGGATTTTTGGCTCCACATTTCATCACGGAAAAGGGTCTTAGTAACCTGGTAAATAATTAGCCAATTTAATATTTTAAAATTTTTTAATAAAAAAGTTGAACATATTACTTAGCAGTTGTAATTAGCATAGAAATAGTATATAATGAAAAGAAAGCAACTATTAAATGGAAAAATAAATTAATAATTTAATAATTTGTAAAATAAGTAAAACAATGATATGAAATTACACAATTTTTATTAGAACTTTATAGTATTATGGCAATATTAATTTCCTCAAATCATTACATAAATATGGCACAACACAAACATCAAAAAAAATAATAATAAATGCAATGATTGTACATAGATAATTTTACATCAATTTAATGTTTTATAATTTGGAAAAACTATAAAATTGATAACTATCAAACTAATAATGATATTAATGAAAAATTTATAGAAACTATAAACAACATAAACCTAGAACAGACAGTTAAAAAAGCTAAAATTAAAAAATAAAACACTAGATTTATTCTTAAAAAATAAACCATTATTAGTTATAGACTTTGAAATAATTCCTGGACTCTCCGACCATGATATTGTTAAGGTAACCAATACAATAAAAACTAAAATAAATAAGATACATAGATGAATAATATATCTTTGTAATGAATGTAATTCAATGAAACTAAACCAATCATCGAATAAGTTCCAAAAAAATTTCCTAAGTAAATTTAACACAAATAGTCCATTAGAATAAATTTGGAAAGATATATAAAAACAAATCTAAAAAATATAAGGGATGAGAAAGTTGCCGAAAAAACTTAAAGATTAAACACTTTACACAAAAACTTGGTCGAAACCTCCAAAATTAATATATAAACAATTTAATTTCTAAAGATAACTATAAAAACTTATGGTCCTTTTACAAATATAAACAAAAAGAACATATAGGAATAGCCACAATAAAAGGCTCAAATAATAAAACCTATAATGATAATAAAACTAAAGCTAATACCCTTAACACATATTTTGTATGTTAATTTTCTGCATAAGGCAAAAAGGAAGTTTTAATAAATTTAAATAAAATGGAAGAAATACGTAGCATAACAGTAGACGATATAGGTATACATTTAATGTTTAAAAAAAAATAAACAAAGCCACTGGCCCATATGAATTGCCTGCAATGTTATTAAAAGAACTTAGCAATGATCTGTCCTCAATCCTTTTAGTTATTTTTCAAGCCTCTCTAGGATTTTAAATCAGACCCTGGTAATTAAAGACATGTATCACTTAATTGTACCACCTGTAAATCTGCACCAATATATATTAACTCATGAGTTACACAAGGAACTGTGCAAGGTCCCCTTTTCTTTTTAATTTATATAAATATAAATGATTTCCCCAACATCTCAACAGGAATAAAGTTAGGTTATTTGCTGATGATTGTATAATCTATAGAACAATAAATTAAATCAGAACAAGATAGCAAAATTTTACAAAAAGACTTAGATGAATTGATAAAATGGGAAACTAACTGGAGTATTACTTTCCACACAGAAAAGTGTCAAATGTTAAGAGTAAAAATGAAAAACTATAACAAATTTTAAAAAGAGCTTCCAGATTCATTACTGGATAATATTCAAAACTGACAATAATAACACCATTAGTTAAATCATTAAACCTAGAAACACTAGAGGATAGAAGAACCAAGAGTAAAGTAGTAATAATACATGAAGCAATTAATTCTAACTTAGAAATACAACACAAAGATATCTTAATACAACCCTCAGATAGACACAAGGATAAAAACACGTTTCTTATTCCTTATGCAAGAACAAACACATACAAATTTTCATTGTTCCCGTCCGGATTTCGGGCGTGGAATGGGTTGCATGAAGAAACCAGGAAAACCAACATTTTATCAACATTTAAAAATCTAATAATAAGGCAGGACTACACACAAACTATATATAATCGTTGCAAACAATAATCTTCTGTATAGTAGGAGTGTCAGTAACAGATAAGACAAGATCTCTTATCTGACTGAACTTAATGCATACAATGTATTTGTGAAATAGATATATATATATTAAATGAGAGTCATTTTTAAATCCTTTATATTAACTCGTGGTGTCTGCGGCCGACCGACCGACCGAACGACCTTGTCGCCAAAACTTTTGATCGATTTTTAACCCAATTGCTCGCAAGATAGCGAGCTGAAATTTTGCAGGCAGTTTTGTACCGATAATAAAAACAATGTATCAAAATTTCAGATCGATCGCATGTACCGTAATTAAATTATTGATTTTTTAGATTATTTTATTTATTCCTATGTATCATGCTATTTTTTGAGATAGAGTGTCGCGGTGCGTATTATATTGAACAACCTTTCTGTCGCGCAATAAGGTGCGTATTTTATTGACAGCTCTTTTTATAAACATATTCCTGATCGGTGCGCATTATATTAAACATGTTTTACGACACAACTGCAATTTGTATTTCTGGATGGTCTGGCGCTGCGTATTATAATGAACATTCTTTTAATTACTTCTCGTACATAAAGGATTTATAGTAAAAACTTGGTTTTTTACGGGTTTTACTTATTAAATCCTTTATATTAACTCGTGGTGTCTGCGGCCGACCGACCGACCGACCTTGTCGCCAAAACTTTTGATCGATTTTTAACCCACTTGCTCGCAAGATAGCGAGCTGAAATTTTGCATGCAGTTTTGTACCGATGATAAACACAATGTATCAAAATTTCAGATCGAACGCATGTACCGTAAATAAATTATTGATTTTTTAGATTATTTTATTTATTAAATTGTTTATATTAACTCGTGGTGTCTGAGCCCTTGCTTGGTTATTTGTTTGTTTGTTGAAAAAAACTTTGGATCGATTTTTAATCCACTTCCTCGTATGCTAGCGAGCTGAAATTTTGCAGGCAGTTTTGTGCCGATGATAAAAACGATGTATCAAAATATCAGATCGATCGTATGTACAGTAATTAAATTATTGATTTTTTAGAGAATTTTATTTATCTCTATGTATCATGTTATTTTTTGAGATAGAGTGTCACGGTGCGTATTATATGGAACAACCTTTCTTTCGCACAATAAGGTGCGTATTTTATTGACAACACTTTTTATAAACATATTCCTGATCGGTGCGCATTATATGAAACATGTTTTACGACACAACCACAATTTTGTATTTTTGGATGGTCTTTCGCTGCGTATTACAATGAACATTCTTTTAGTTACGTCTCGTACATAAAGGATTTATAGTCAAAAACTTGGTTTTTTACGAGTTTTTAAAAAAAATCTTTTATATTAACTCGTGGTGTCTGCGGCCGACCGACCGACCTTGTCGCCAAAACTTTTGATCGATTTTTAACCCACTTGCTCGCAAGATAGCGAGCTGAAATCTTGCAGGCAGTTTTGTACCGATGATAAAAACAAAGTATAAAATTTTCAGATCGATCGCATGTACCTTAATTAAATTATTGATTTTTTAGATTATTTTATTTATTAAATTGTTTATATTAACTCGTGGTGTCTGAGCCCTTGCTTGGTTATTTGTTTGTTTGTTGAAAAAAACTTTGGATCGATTTTTAATCCACTTCCTCGTATGCTAGCGAGCTGAAATTTTGCAGGCAGTTTTGTGCCGATGATAAAAACGATGTATCAAAATATCAGATCGATCGTATGTACAGTAATTAAATTATTGATTTTTTAGAGAATTTTATTTATCTCTATGTATCATGTTATTTTTTGAGATAGAGTGTCACGGTGCGTATTATATGGAACAACCTTTCTGTCGCACAATAAGGTGCGTATTTTATTGACAACACTTTTTATAAACATATTCCTGATCGGTGCGCATTATATTAAACATGTTTTACGACACAACTGCAATTTGTATTTCTGGATGGTCTGGCGCTGCGTATTATAATGAACATTCTTTTAATTACTTCTCGTACATAAAGGATTTATAGTAAAAAACTTGTTTTTTTACGGATTTTTCTTTTAAATCCTTTATATTAACTCGTGGTGTCTGCGGCCGACAGACCGACCGACCTTGTCGCCAAAACTTTTGATCGATTTTTAACCCACTTGCTCGCAAGATAGCGAGCTGAAATTTTGCATGCAGTTTTGTACCGATGATAAACACAATGTATCAAAATTTCAGATCGAACGCATGTACCGTAAATAAATTATTGATTTTTTAGATTATTTTATTTATTCCTATGTATCATGCTATTTTTTGAGATAGAGCGTCGCGGTGCGTATTATATGGAACAACCTTTCTGTCGCGCAATAAGGTGCGTATTTTATTGACAGCTCTTTTTATAAACATATTCCTGATCGGTGCGCATTATATTAAACATGTTTTACGACACAACTGCAATTTTGTATTTCTGGATGGTCTGGCGCTGCGTATTATAATGAACATTCTTTTAATTACTTCTCGTACATAAAGGATTTATAGTAAAAAACTTGTTTTTTTACGGATTTTTCTTTTAAATCCTTTATATTAACTCGTGGTGTCTGCGGCCGACCGACCGACCTTGTCGCCAAAACTTTTGATCGATTTTTAACCCACTTGCTCACAAGATAGCGAGCTGAAATCTTGCAGGCAGTTTTGTACCGATGATAAAAACAAAGTATAAAATTTTCAGATCGATCGCATGTACCTTAATTAAATTATTGATTTTTTAGATTATTTTATTTATTAAATTGTTTATATTAACTCGTGGTGTCTGAGCCCTTGCTTGGTTATTTGTTTGTTTGTTGAAAAAAACTTTGGATCGATTTTTAATCCACTTCCTCGTATGCTAGCGAGCTGAAATTTTGCAGGCAGTTTTGTGCCGATGATAAAAACGATGTATCAAAATATCAGATCGATCGTATGTACAGTAATTAAATTATTGATTTTTTAGAGAATTTTATTTATCTCTATGTATCATGTTATTTTTTGAGATAGAGTGTCACGGTGCGTATTATATGGAACAACCTTTCTGTCGCACAATAAGGTGCGTATTTTATTGACAACACTTTTTATAAACATATTCCTGATCGGTGCGCATTATATGAAACATGTTTTACGACACAACCACAATTTTGTATTTTTGGATGGTCTTGCGCTGCGTATTACAATGAACATTCTTTTAGTTACGTCTCGTACATAAAGGATTTATAGTCAAAAACTTGGTTTTTTTACGAGTTTTTAAAAAAAATCTTTTATATTAACTCGTGGTGTCTGCGGCCGACCGACCGACCTTGTCGCCAAAACTTTTGATCGATTTTTAACCCACTTGCTCGCAAGATAGCGAGCTGAAATTTTGCAGGCAGTTTAGTACCAATGAAAAAAACAATATATCAAAATTTCAGATCGATCGCATGTACCGTAATTAAATTATTGATTTTTTAGATTATTATATTTATTCCTATGTATCATGCTATTTTTTTGAGATAGAGCGTCGTGGTGCGTATTATATTGAACAACCTTTCTGTCGCGCAATAATGTGCGTATTTTATTGACAGCTCTTTTTATAAACATATTCCTGATCGGTGCGCATTATATTAAACATGTTTTACGACACAACTGCAATTTTGTATTTCTGGATGGTCTGGCGCTGCGTATTATAATGAACATTCTTTTAATTACTTCTCGTACATAAAGGATTTATAGTCAAAAACTTGGCTTTTTACGGGTTTTTCTTATTACATCCTTTATATTAACTCGTGGTGTCTGCGACCGACCGACCGACCTTGTCGCCAAAACTTTTGATCGATTTTTAACCCACTTGCTCGCACGATAGCGAGCTGAAATTTTGCAGGCAGTTTTGTACCGATGATAAAAACGATGTATCAAAATATCAGATCGATCGTATGTACAGTAATTAAATTATTGATTTTTTAGAGAATTTTATTTATCTCTATGTATCATGTTATTTTTTGAGATAGAGTGTCACGGTGCGTATTATATGGAACAACCTTTCTTTCGCACAATAAGGTGCGTATTTTATTGACAACACTTTTTATAAACATATTCCTGATCGGTGCGCATTATATGAAACATGTTTTACGACACAACCACAATTTTGTATTTTTGGATGGTCTTTCGCTGCGTATTACAATGAACATTCTTTTAGTTACGTCTCGTACATAAAGGATTTATAGTCAAAAACTTGGTTTTTTACGAGTTTTTAAAAAAAATCTTTTATATTAACTCGTGGTGTCTGCGGCCGACCGACCGACCTTGTCGCCAAAACTTTTGATCGATTTTTAACCCACTTGCTCGCAAGATAGCGAGCTGAAATCTTGCAGGCAGTTTTGTACCGATGATAAAAACAAAGTATAAAATTTTCAGATCGATCGCATGTACCTTAATTAAATTATTGATTTTTTAGATTATTTTATTTATTAAATTGTTTATATTAACTCGTGGTGTCTGAGCCCTTGCTTGGTTATTTGTTTGTTTGTTGAAAAAAACTTTGGATCGATTTTTAATCCACTTCCTCGTATGCTAGCGAGCTGAAATTTTGCAGGCAGTTTTGTGCCGATGATAAAAACGATGTATCAAAATATCAGATCGATCGTATGTACAGTAATTAAATTATTGATTTTTTAGAGAATTTTATTTATCTCTATGTATCATGTTATTTTTTGAGATAGAGTGTCACGGTGCGTATTATATGGAACAACCTTTCTGTCGCACAATAAGGTGCGTATTTTATTGACAACACTTTTTATAAACATATTCCTGATCGGTGCGCATTATATTAAACATGTTTTACGACACAACTGCAATTTGTATTTCTGGATGGTCTGGCGCTGCGTATTATAATGAACATTCTTTTAATTACTTCTCGTACATAAAGGATTTATAGTAAAAAACTTGTTTTTTTACGGATTTTTCTTTTAAATCCTTTATATTAACTCGTGGTGTCTGCGGCCGACAGACCGACCGACCTTGTCGCCAAAACTTTTGATCGATTTTTAACCCACTTGCTCGCAAGATAGCGAGCTGAAATTTTGCATGCAGTTTTGTACCGATGATAAACACAATGTATCAAAATTTCAGATCGAACGCATGTACCGTAAATAAATTATTGATTTTTTAGATTATTTTATTTATTCCTATGTATCATGCTATTTTTTGAGATAGAGCGTCGCGGTGCGTATTATATGGAACAACCTTTCTGTCGCGCAATAAGGTGCGTATTTTATTGACAGCTCTTTTTATAAACATATTTCTGATCGGTGCGCATTATATTAAACATGTTTTACGACACAACTGCAATTTTGTATTTCTGGATGGTCTGGCGCTGCGTATTATAATGAACATTCTTTTAATTACTTCTCGTACATAAAGGATTTATAGTAAAAAACTTGTTTTTTTACGGATTTTTCTTTTAAATCCTTTATATTAACTCGTGGTGTCTGCGGCCGACCGACCGACCTTGTCGCCAAAACTTTTGATCGATTTTTAACCCACTTGCTCACAAGATAGCGAGCTGAAATCTTGCAGGCAGTTTTGTACCGATGATAAAAACAAAGTATAAAATTTTCAGATCGATCGCATGTACCTTAATTAAATTATTGATTTTTTAGATTATTTTATTTATTAAATTGTTTATATTAACTCGTGGTGTCTGAGCCCTTGCTTGGTTATTTGTTTGTTTGTTGAAAAAAACTTTGGATCGATTTTTAATCCACTTCCTCGTATGCTAGCGAGCTGAAATTTTGCAGGCAGTTTTGTGCCGATGATAAAAACGATGTATCAAAATATCAGATCGATCGTATGTACAGTAATTAAATTATTGATTTTTTAGAGAATTTTATTTATCTCTATGTATCATGTTATTTTTTGAGATAGAGTGTCACGGTGCGTATTATATGGAACAACCTTTCTGTCGCACAATAAGGTGCGTATTTTATTGACAACACTTTTTATAAACATATTCCTGATCGGTGCGCATTATATGAAACATGTTTTACGACACAACCACAATTTTGTATTTTTGGATGGTCTTGCGCTGCGTATTACAATGAACATTCTTTTAGTTACGTCTCGTACATAAAGGATTTATAGTCAAAAACTTGGTTTTTTACGAGTTTTTAAAAAAAATCTTTTATATTAACTCGTGGTGTCTGCGGCCGACCGACCGACCTTGTCGCCAAAACTTTTGATCGATTTTTAACCCACTTGCTCGCAAGATAGCGAGCTGAAATTTTGCAGGCAGTTTAGTACCAATGAAAAAAACAATATATCAAAATTTCAGATCGATCGCATGTACCGTAATTAAATTATTGATTTTTTAGATTATTATATTTATTCCTATGTATCATGCTATTTTTTGAGATAGAGCGTCGCGGTGCGTATTATATGGAACAACCTTTCTGTCGCGCAATAAGGTGCGTATTTTATTGACAGCTCTTTTTATAAACATATTCCTGATCGGTGCGCATTATATTAAACATGTTTTACGACACAACTGCAATTTTTTATTTCTGGATGGTCTGGCGCTGCGTATTATAATGAACATTCTTTTAATTACTTCTCGTATACATAAAGGATTTATAGTCAAAAACTTGGTTTTTTACGGGTTTTTCTTATTATAATCATAAATTAAGGGCATTTATTTTTAGGATATTTGATTAATTTCCTCCTTGTGCTTTATGCCACTGCCAACTCACAGCACCATTTGTAGAAAAATATGTTGCTAATTTATCTCTAACAGTTTCAGCTTCATGAGCTGTGTTATCCATCACCATTTTGGGCATAAGCCCAGTCATTCCTTGCCTTGCATTCACAACAGGAAGACAGTACTTAGTGTCACATTTTTGTCTAAGATAATTGTGTAATGTTACACAACAATAGACCACATGTTTTGCCTTTTCTGGTTCTAACATGAGTGGTCTTTTTAGAATTTGAAATCTATTTGCAATAATGCCAAAGACATACAATTCTCCTGGCCCGAGATAATATATAATTAAATACCCTTTTCTTTAACGTTAAGTTTCTTTTCGCATAAGGCTTCATAATATATTTTTTTAATGGAAAAGCCTCATCAGCTACAATTAAATAAGGCAAATCCCCATTAATGCCTTCAATCGGCTGATCTGCTGGAATGTTAAGTGTATTGCTCCTCAAAGCTTCAGCTAAACCTGAATTTTCAAAAACTGAACCATCAGGTACTCTTCCATTGCACCCTATATGTACATAAAGAAATATGTAATCAGCATCCACTAAGCCCAAAAGAATTATACTGAAGAATTTTTTATAATTATAATATTGAGATCCACTATTTTTAAGCTTTCTAATAGCTATGTGTTTCCCATCTAAGGCACCAATACATTGTGGAAAATTCCATCTGTTTTCAAATTCTTTAGCAATATGAGCCCACTTTTCCGGAGTATTGGGTACCTGAAAATATAAATGCACATTGTCTTAACAATTTTAAATATTTATGTAAATGCATTTCATAAAATCATTTAAATATCGTATTTCAGAAAAGCTTTGCTCCATTACAAAGTACAAGCCATGACATTGAGGAATATATTGATGAAACACAAACTGTTATGAGTGATGGCACTGACATTTTGGAAAAAAGACCTTGACCTAGTCAATAAAGAAAATGAATTTAATTCAGTTAACTTAGATACATCCCTTGTTTCACATAACCACATGTTAAATTTTAATAGAACCCAAAAATCAAATAAAAAAAGAAATGCTAATGAAATAAATCCACCTAATGCCCTTGTCAAATGTAATTCTATTTTAGATACTTTATCAAATAAATTAAATGAGTCAGGAAGTAAAGATTGTAGATTAACAGGTAACAAAATATTTTGTAAATTTGTAGAAACAGCTTTAGACCAAATTTCAGATCCAAAAAAACTAAATGAAGCAAAGTATGAGATTCATACTACTCTTATTAACATTTTGAGGAATTAAAATGGGGGAATTTAATTTCATGATTAAAAAAAAATTAAAAATATCGCTATAGAATTTCAAATTTAAAACAAAAAGGTGTGTTAAAATATTATATTTCAGACAAATTAAACACTTAATCTCAATTTTATGTAGCCCTATAATTCTTCAAGTCACAGATCACTGCACAGATAAATTATTGGCCTATGATTCTTGTCAAATGCTTTGGTAATTCAATACATTATTGCTTGATAGATTGGCCATTCACAACTACCTGGCTAATTATCAGTTGTTCAAGTCTTTACCATTTAAAATAATTAAGTTGCTTATCTCATTTATCAGTGCCATAGTTTTTATAATTACTTCCCTACCACTAAAGACTACAGATGCAAAAATGGGTGACAGATTGCAATTTTATAATATGACTCATATTGATATGACTTTATGTTATTTTTTTTTCTTTAACACTTTAATAAAAGCATATGGAAGGAACATTAATGTTAGTAATTAATGTTTTTTTATAATAAATGTATGTACATTGATTTTGTTAGTATGTACAGTAATATGGAAATTCATGATCTTATAAGTTTAAATATGATTAAAAATAATCAGTAATTACAGTAAATATATTTTGAATTTCACTGTGTTAACATTTAAATTTAAAATTGTTAAATTTATTTAATATTTTAACCAATAAGTTATTAAAATAATATTAATCTTTTAAATTGTACTGCTTTTTTTTCTTAAATTTTGAAGCTTGTTATTGAATTACTTTCTATCATTTTTGAAACTGAAAACTTACTTTGATATCACTGTCAAGATTAGATGAGATAGCCATGCATGTTTCTATGACAATTTCAGACACTGTACTCTTGCCAACTTTATGGTACAGGCCTAAATCCTGAAATGACATCCCTGTTAAAACAAAAAGATATTTATTTTAACATTGTCAGTTCAACATATGACATTCATTAGAGAATTTTTGGCTATTTAAACTATGTATATAAAACAGAAATGTTAATATTTTTTTAAAAAAGATTAATTGCATATGAGTATGAGTATACTGAAACATTCATTGTTTTCTGACTTTTATATTGACTTATTGTTTTACTTATATTGACTTATTGTTTTACTTATATTGACTTATTGTTTGACTTATATTGACTTATTGTTTTACTTATATTGACTTATTGTTTGACTTATATTGACTTATTGTTTGACTTATATTGACTTATTGTTTGACTTATATTGACTTATTGTTTGACTTATTTTGACTTATATTGACTTATTGTTTGACTTATATTGACTTATTGTTTGGCTTATATTGACTTATTGTTTGACTTATATTGACTTATTGTTTGACTTATATTGACTTATTGTTTGACTTATATTGACTTATTGTTTGACTTATATTGACTTATTGTTTTACTTATATTGACTTATTGTTTGACTTATATTGACTTATTGTTTGACTTATATTGACTTATTGTTTGACTTATATTGACTTATTGTTTGACTTATATTGACTTATTGTTTGACTTATATTGACTTATTGTTTTACTTATATTGACTTATTGTTTGACTTATATTGACTTATTGTTTGACTTATATTGACTTATTGTTTGACTTATATTGACTTATTGTTTGACTTATATTGACTTATTGTTTGACTTATATTGACTTATTGTTTGACTTATATTGACTTATTGTTTGACTTATATTGACTTATTGTTTGACTTATATTGACTTATTGTTTGACTTATATTGACTTATTGTTTGACTTATATTGACTTATTGTTTGACTTATATTGACTTATTGTTTGACTTATTTTGACTTATATTGACTTATTGTTTTACTTATATTGACTTATTGTTTGACTTATTTTGACTTATATTGACTTATTGTTTTACTTATATTGACTTATTGTTTGACTTATATTGACTTATTGTTTTACTTATATTGACTTATTGTTTGACTTATATTGACTTATTGTTTGACTTATATTGACTTATTGTTTTACTTATATTGACTTATTGTTTGACTTATATTGACTTATTGTTTTACTTATATTGACTTATTGTTTTACTTATATTGACTTATTGTTTTACTTATATTGACATATTCTCTTAATATATAAAGAGGGGGGAGGGAGTTGTTTAATTAACGGTATTTTGCATACCGGGAGGATGGGGGGAGGGGGGTTTACTCGACTGAATGTGAACGTAGGCACAACCAATTTAATTTGCATAATACTAAGCATAATAAAATAAACCGCTCAGGCTACAAAAGTCTTTCAATACCGACTGATTCAAATCTGATATGCAATAATTTTTTATAATTTAATGCAAACGAATTTCAGAACTTTTAAAATTACTTTCAAGTAAACTAACATTTGATTCATATCAAACATCCAGACATAACTGAAATATTTATCCAAAATATATCCATCTGATTTATAAGTATAAGCGCAGTACATAAATGAAGTCAAGCTATTGGGAGGGGGAATACGAAAACATGACTTTGTGCGTATTTAAATATGGGCCGTACATAAAGTACGTCACGCTATTTTTGACACCCCCACCCCTTCCCCGTTTGAACGTGACCTACCTTATGGCCGGCCACATACATTTAACATTGATTTTATTTGTTCTTTTTTAATTGTTTTTTAATTCATTAAAACCTATAGTTATTAGCCTTAATATATATTTTTTATGAAACTAACAATAAATATTTTTTTTAAATAATTTAGTTACAAATAAACTCTATTAGTAATTAATTTTAAAATTATTAATTATAAATATAATTTCTTACCTGATAAAATGTATCGAAGAGTCACAATAAGTCTCATTTCTGGAGATATTGACTTCCTCAACAACGTATCATTTTTTTTATTAAAGGGCTGACACGCTTTAATAATTCTTCAACATTTCCTTCATACATCTTCAAAAACCTTTTGAAGTTAATTGTTTCATTATTTCTAAAACTATTAGCTATTGGACACACACCTAAAATATTTCTTTCTAAAAGTGATGGCCTACTCCAAACTCTCTTTTTACCATTTTACTTTGCTTTCAAATGTTCAGTTTCAACATTTTGAATTACACAAGCAGTTGTTACTACTGCAATCAAAGTATTTTTATCAAGTTGTCTTCTGCTTGCTGATGAAGATCCATATCATAACTGCTATGGGTCGCCATTTATTTTGTCGCCAGCAAAATAAAAAGTTACAATATAAAAATTACTTTTAAAGAATAATAATTTATTGGTTTTCGTTCTTTGTTCACGTGATATGGAGGTTGCGTAATAATACAAAATATTTATAGTGCGTTTGTTTGATGTTTGATCAAATGCTTGATCAAATGCTCGATGGCATTTGATAGTGTGTCCCAACCTTTAAGGTTATGAACGTCAAGAAATATCGAGTTTGTATAGTTGACTATGATTGTATTTAAACTCTAAAAGCGTAAAAAATCAAACGAGAAAATGTCACTGGATAAAATATCCCTAATTAGGGAGTAGAATAAAATGTGTGAATTAATATTTAAACTTTTAAGTCCTTGTGGCTTAGACTAATAATAAACTGCATGAAAAATATATGCAACCCCTGCATGTAATTTAAGTTAAATGTAAGAATTTTCTTAGCTTGTCTTTTTTGTTCTTAGTGAATGCCATTAACAGAATAATTTTAAACAGTAACTAGTTACAGTCACTGTTACAGTCACTAGTTACAGTCACTAGTTACAGTCACTAGTTACAGTCACTAGTTACAGTCAGTAGTTACAGTCACTAGTAACAGTCACTAGTCACAGTCACTAGTCACAGTCACTAGTTACAGTCACTAGTTACAGTGTATAGTTACAGTCACTAGTCGCAGTCACTAGTAACAGTCACTAGTAACAGTCACTAGTCACTAGTCACAGTCACTAGTCACAGTCACTAGTCACAGTCACTAGTCACAGTCACTAGTCACAGTCACTAGTCACAGTCACTAGTCACAGTCACTAGTCACAGTCACTAGTCACAGTCACAAGTCACTAATATTTTTGATGTTTATGTATTGCTATACTGTCACACTCACGTCTAAATATCCATCTCTCTTGTGACACACACTAATTAAAATTAACCGGATATCATGTGTTTACGTCACAGTCACAGTGGCGTAGCTACAGTAAGGGCTACCCGAGATGGGACAAAACTATTTTCGTAATTAGCATTAAAAAACGCGTCATATCTAAAATTGTGAAAAGCTGCCGCCTATAGTGGGGCATAAATATCAAAAGAGTTCCGTAGTGTTCCGGGAGCCAGTGGCGTAGCAACGAGTTGGCATCGGGGCAGTTGCCTAGGGCGCCGGCTCAAAAGGGCGCCACTAAATCACTAATTTTCAAATTTAAATAAATACAGTCGAACTCAAAAGGACCCGATAAAAAAATTGACTTACTGAGTTCTTGAGTTAGGGAGAATGGCGTAATAGGCGCCGATTAATCAAGAACAATGTACATATTGAGAGGTGGGGGGAACAGCCATACCGGCTAGTAGGCTTTTCAGGAAAGAGATGCGGTATCTATGTGTCATATGAAAGCAACCCAACTTGCTTTGACATGCCGACACAAGCCCGTGAGAGGAGACACCTTCCCTCCCCTCCCCCACTTTACTCCCTCAACAGTGGGATGGGGGGAGTAAGATTTTTCTTTTTAAAAAGAGTAACAGCATGCAGCAAAGGGACGCAAATTAGTTACCACTTACCACTCCTTTTTCTTGTCTTTGTCATTTTTTGTACTTGCAAGGTCGCATAATCCCTCGTGGAATGCACTAAGATAAGATTTTACGTCCATTTACGTGGCTCTACGGAACACGTGTTCTGAAATGTCACTCCAGAATAATAACCCAAACGCCTTGGAAAATTCGACTAAGAGAGGTTGAAAGCCAAAAATCTTGGAGTTAAGGAGATCTAAAATACATTAGTCTAATGGAATTTTGCCGGGACCTAACAATTAATTGATATACGGAGGTTTTCCACTTAGGGAAGTTCGACTTAGCGAGGTCCAACTGTATTTCACTTTCATCCTTGATTAAAAAAAAGTGAATAATTAATTATATTTAAATATATTTCATTTAAACCATTATAATATTTTTTATTATGTTTGTGGCCTTTGCGGGGCTTCTTATCATACAAATGTCAATATGATTTTAAAGTCTTTCTTTTAAAAATAAAAATCTTAGTATCCTCATCCCACAGTCGAGGGAGTAAAGTGGAGGAGAGGAGGGAAGGTGTCGGTATGTCAAAGCAAGTTGGCTCCATTCATATGAAACATCACCGCCCATCTTTCCTGTGATCCTGTCAAGCCTTCTATGCCGCTATGGCTGTTTCTCTCCCCCCTCTCAATATCATTATTGTCCTTGATTAATCTGCGCCTATTACGCAGGTTCCCTAACTATAAAACTCCATAAGTGGAATTTTTTTAACCTTGAGTTGGACTTAGAAAAGTCCGACTGTATTAACAACACGTCAATACGCCAGCTAACGGAAGTGCTGAGCTGTAGTCGGTGGAGTGTTATTTAAATTTACTTTTAATTGTGAGTTTCTATCGTTATGTATGAGATAATGAGTATGACACTTTGACACTAATGTTTTTATTTATAATAATTGTTAATTCAAGTTTTGCTGTATTCTTTATTAACGCAACAATATCCCGTTTTATCCACCAATTTATTTGGTATTATTTAGTAAATAACAAACTGCAAATTAGTATTGTTCCTGTCTTATGCAATTTTGATATTCACGTTGTATGGCTGTCACTGTCAGACTACGTAATAATTGTCATACATCATAATTAAAATAAGAGACATTCATTTATTTTTTCTAACAAATGAAGAAATCGCAAAGCTGAAACTTGTCAATTTATCAAGGGCGCCGAAAATAAATTTGTCAAGGGCGCCAAAAACCTAGTTACGCCTCTGGGGTAAGCTGTGGTATATTTTAAGTTTAGCACTAATTTGGTTTTGTATAAAGAGAGTTACTTGACGGCATATATTTCAAAGTTAGCAGAGGGGAAGAGCTTGCATCGTATCTGCCGCGCTTCACAGTGTGTTTTTAGGGGATAATTTATTATTTTTTCTCTGTTTCATCAACTAACCAAAGATAATTATGAACTAAAGATGCGATGTGCCCCTTTAACTATATTCTCTTTTTTTAAGTATATTAATTTTTAATTTTAACTCGTGGTGTCTGTTTGAGCCCTTGCTTGATTGTTTGCTTGCTGAAAAAACTTTGGATCGATTTTTAACCCACTTCCTCGTAAGCTGGCGAGCTGAAATTTTGCAGGCAGTTTCATGCCGATGATAAAAATGATGTATCGAAATTTTAGATCGATCGCATGTACTGTAATTAAATTATTGAATTTTTATATTATTTTATGTATCTATAATTATGTATCATATTAATTTTTGTGCTAGATTGTCGTGGTGCGTACTATATGAACGCCCTTTTTATTAATACTTTCCTGTCACGCAATAAGGTGCGTATTATATTAAAAATAATTTTTATAAACATATTCCCAATCGGTACACATTATATTAAACATGTTTTACGAGACGTAACTAAAATTTTGTATTTTTGGATTGTGTTGAGCTGCGTACTATAATGAACGTTCTTTAATTATGTCTCGTACATTAAGGATGTACAGTCAAAAAGTTTTGTAACGGGTTTTTTAAAATTAAAACCTTTATATTAACTTGTGGTGTCTGTTTGCTGCCTTGCCGCAAAAACTTTAGATCGATATTTAACCCACTTCCTCATAAGCTAACGAGCAGAAATTTTGAAAGCAGACTCGTGCCGATGATCAAAATGATGTATCAAAATTTCAGATCGATGGCGTGTAATGTAATTAAATTAATGAATTTTTAGATTATTTTATTTATTTCTACGTAACATGTTAATTTTTGTGCTAGTGTCTTGGTCGTGGTGCGTATTATATTGACCAACCTTTCCTGTCACGCATTAAGGTACGTATTATATTGACAACGAGCAACCAAGCCCATCCAAGGACGTTCCGCCACCGTTCGATGGCATGTTGTAACTCCCCTTCAACAGTTGTCTCGACCGGCATACATGTGCATCACGTCAAAAATAGTATTCATTATAGTTAAAATAAATAACTCGTAAAAACTGAGCTTTTGACTATACATCCCAAAGCGCATAACTCAGAAAAGACTCTTGGAAGAAATAATGCACCAAAAATAACTCGTTTTGAACGTATGCAAAAACTTGATATGATTGGCTGTAGGAGTCATGTGTGTTTGAGAGACCAATTCTATAGATGACCGGACAGAACTTAGCCTTTTATTATATAGGATACTTTTTAAAAATATATTCCCGATCGGTGCGCATCATATTAAACATGTTTTACGAGACATAACTAAAATTTTGAATTTTTAGATTGTCGTGCTCTGCGTATTATAATGAACATTATTTTAGTTATGTCTCCTATATAAAGGATTTATAGTCAAAAACGTGTTTTTTAACGTTTTTTTTTAAATTTCTACCGAAAAAGAAGAGTTCATATACAGGAAACTATTCAGAGTATACAGAATAATGGACTCAAATGTGCAAGTATTCAGCGTAATGGATGAAAAGGAGCAAATGTAGAGAGTGATGAAAAAATGGTGAAAGTATGGGGCAATTAGTAATGGATTAAAATTAGCCTAAGAGAAAGCGAATTATGCAATGGTTTTCTTTAGAGTTACTTACATAAACTGTTCACAATTGAAGAGTCTTGAAAAGTTTCATAGTGAAGACACCTTGAAATGTTTCAAAAGTTTTCAGCTCTTCAAAACGTTTCGTATTTGATCACTTATTGACAAGTTTCAAATCTTCATGTGTTGCGTCACAAAAATTATTCAAACCTGACTCATTTGTTGTATTCCCACCAACAATAAAAGATGCAACCAATCAAAACGTGGCTTACAGCGCCACTTGGCGAGAGAATGTTGAACGTCTGCCACCAAACTGTTGATATCAAATCCGATTCTTCCAAATAAAGAGATCTAGAATAACTCTTGAAAAATGATTGAAACTGAAAGCAACACCCATTACGATTCCTAACTTCTCGTGGACGTCCGTGTTATTTATAGCCACAAGTTTTGATTTACTTCCCCTGATACCATCAGACGAGGATGAGCTACTTGAAGGCTACACGCCACGAGTTCGTTACGTGTTATGTCCCAAGTGGACGCCAGAAAACGGCATATCAACTAAAACTTCACAGCTACAGACAAAGAGATTTTAACAGTTTGAGTTTTTATATGTCCCGCGTTAAGTGTTTGCTTTTTGTGTGGTTTAATCTTGGCGTAGAATCTACATTGTTCTCAACTTTAAATGCTGGTGTATGTATGCATGTGTGAGTATAAGTGTGTGGGTGGGGGGAGTCGGTGTGGTGGTAAGGGAATTATTTGTGTGTCATGTGTCAAGTGCGGGGGGGGGGAGAATGTGTGCTCATTTGATAAGTCAATGTACTTTTAGGAAAATAGAAATTTGACAAAGTATATTGCTAGTGACGGTATTTTTTTAAATTAATATTCCGATGTATTCAAATATCAGCAGGCTAGCACGGGAACAGTGATTAAAATGTTACGATAGTTTTCAAAATTGAAGAAACACATGCTTTAGTACAGAACTGGTTATTACATTACATTTCGAAGATTATGCGGTAGGTGAGAGTGGCTAGGTGTGAGGCGTTACGTGTGAAAAGTTAAGTGTGAGGATTACATGGGAGGAGGTAGGTGTGAGGGGTAGGTGTGATAGGATACTACCCGAAACAGAAAACCTTTAGAAAAAAGGTCCTTTACCAAAAGGCCCAGCCGGAGACAAGGTATTTCACCGAAATGCCCAGCGCTCTAAAAAGATGATGATGAAGAAACAAGGGTGAATTGTAATAGATATTCTTGGTATCCGTTGCTTCCGGTAATCGTTGACGAGGAAATAGTAGCGGAATATGGTCGTTGGCCATTCAAGTAGCAACTATTCCAAGCGTTAGTCACAGTTTCAGTTTTGAAAAAAAAAGTGATATTTTAGTCCTTTAGCTTAATAGTTTGTTTTTGCTTTTTTTCCTTTACATAGGCTAGGACAGAGATGGTGAATCTTTTTTCGGTCTGCATGCCCAAAATTCAATTAAAACCTACTTATATATATACTATGGTATCACCCGTCAAAAATGACGGGAGTTTTCAAAATGGATATATTTCAGTTTTTGTAATTGTCCATCTTGCATGAAAGCCGCATAGTAAATAATCAGAAAATGTAGAGACCAAGAGAGAAAAATTAAATCTCTATTCCATATTGAACAATTTTATGCGGACGTTTGAAAATAGTGGGTTTTGCAATATACTTTTCAAGGTTATTTTTTTTTAAGCGGTGGGCTTTCTAAAATCTAGCGTTACGAACGGACATAGCAGTGTATATATTTTGATTATATATACGAATATATGTGTTTTGCGAAAACCTCCAAGCTTAGGCTTCGCGTTATATAAGTTTGCATGAATAATAATGATATAATCATGATAATAGTAAATGCATAGTGAATTACACACAGCATAAAGTGATACTGCGGCAAAGAAGTTTGAAGTTCGACATATTAACAAATATTGCTGAGGAGTCAGCCGGACATTAACTTGCGGCATTGAATAGTGCGCACCAATTATGAGTGCACCAATAATATAGCACAGTGCGTTAAAAATAAATTATGTGACTGTAATGTGATCCACATCACGCATATCTGTGATTTCGGCAGGTTGTACACTAATGTCTGGAACAGAAGAGGCATTACCATCCAGACCAAGCTGAAAGTGTACAGGGCAGTGGTGCTCCCCACACTGCTATATGCTTGTGAAACTTGGACTGTTTATCAGCGCCATGCAAGAAAGCTGAACCACTTTCATATAACAAGCCTCAGGAAGATTCTCGGCATAAAGTGGCAGAACAAAATTCCAGACACAGTGGTACTGACCAGGGCAGGTCTCCCCAGCATCTTCACCCTCCTGATGCAGTCCCAGCTACGATGGGCAGGGCACGTTGTCCGAATGCCAGGTGAGAGACTGCCAAAGAGAATCTTCTATGGTGAGCTCCAGTATGGCCAGCGGTCCCACGGTGGGCAAAAGAAACGCTTCAAAGACACACTGAAAGCCTCAATGAAAGCGTTTGCCATCAATCCAGACACGTGGGAACGAGCTGCAATGGACCGATCCACCTGGCGCTCTTCCATCCACGAAGGTGCCAGGTCATGCGAGGCAAACCGGATTACCGCCGCAGAAAAGAAGAGGCAAGTCCGAAAGGCCCATGCTGTCAACCCTCCAGGAGATGTCGCACTCGTCCCCTGTCCCTTCTGTTCCCGAACATGCCGTGCAAGGATCGGCCTAATCAGCCATCTGCGCACGCACAGGAAACCCTCGGATGACTAGAGTGGTCCTCGTCGTATCGACGGACGAACGAACAGATATATGTGATTTGAAGTCGTTTAAGCTTCATCGATGATTATGACTTGTCAGTTTATTCGCCCATTTGTCCATACATTATTACCACACCACATTTTTAAAACATTTAAAAAATAAACTGTAATTTTACACATGTTAATAAATATTTATTTTGCATGAAACGTAGTAAGCAAAGTTTGTCACAGGATAACAGAAAAGATTAACTCATGAACTGTTAATCATATTTACAATTTAAGATCCACGTGTTAGTAATTCACATAAAGATTTTTATTGTTGTCAAGTCAGCACCTTTTCAAGATCTATTATGACTTGTCAGTTTATGCGCCCATTGGTCCATACACTATTACCTTTACTTATCAAAAACATGTAAATAAAAAAATTGTAATTTACAAATATGAATAACAACGAACTATTTATTTTGCATGACACTTTTGAAGTAAAGTTAAGCACTGGATAAAGGTATTAAGGTATCAACTTTAATAAACACGTTTTAGGAATTCTAAAAAAAGTTTTCATTATTGTCAAGTCAGCATCCCTTCCTGTTCTATATTAAAAGCAAAGATTTTTTTATTCAAAATTAGTCTAAGACACATTAAAATATTACATGTAAATTACAATAAATAAAACTATTGTGGGGAGGAGTCCGATTTTGTTTTTAAACATACAAATATGCAATCTCAAAGTGTATAAAAGAAAAACAAACGCTAAACTGAAGCATAAGTTGACAAATTTCATTTGCAGTAATAAATAATGGCTTTGTAGTTCAAAACGCATCGAAACTTGACAACCGAACGACAAACAATTGTAAATTTCATAAACCGAAAAACGAATGTTATATATTAATATAGAAAATTATATTTATAATTACGTACGTAATATTGACATGGACACATACACAAAAACGGACATTTAATACAAAAAAATAATAATAATATTAATCACATCGAATAAAACATTGCTCTTTTTACTTCGTTCCCTTCACACATTAATGAAAGCTCAAATAATGACGTCAGTCACAATATTTTATGGTGAGCAACACATTTTGTTATAATCTCGAAAGCAACTTTTTTATTTTTTTTATCGGGAATTACCTCGCATAGCGTATGACTGACTGACAGACACTACTGACTTGCGTGACAATTGCAAACTATATAGTTTTATTATTATATATAGCAAAGTACCAACACGAAGATCAAGAAAAGTGGTTTTATTAGGGAATAATATTTTACTTGAGTACCGGCTGAGTACTGCGTGCAGTCTGTGGCACGCGTGGCATAGGTTCGCCATCACTGGCCTAGGAAGATACAATTTTAAGAGCGGTCCACTTGGAGTAAAAGATATGGCGTCCGTGCTTCAAATAGTCTTGAGGTCCTCCACTTCTGACACCATGTAAAAGATATGGCGTCCGTACTTCAAATAGTCTTGAGGTCCTCCACTTCTGACACCATGTAAAAGATATGGCGTCCGTACTTCAAATGTTCTTGAGGTTCTTTACTTCTGACACCATGTAATTGATCTTATGGCTGGTCAAGTGACAAGTCTTTAACACACTGTGGTCTGGTAACAACTGTGTTTAATCACTATATACAATTCACTGTGATCAACTGTACAATCAACTGCCTAGGCAGCTCGTATGCAATCAACTGCAATCAACTCCGGTTGCCTCATGAACCGTACATTTATAGCCAGCTATTCTCTCAGTCCTTGACCAGGCACGCTTACAGTTCACCTCTCAAACCACGTGTTTCTTACTAGGTCAAGTCATTGCATTCTCATACAATGTAAACACAACAACACGTCTCTCACGTCTCACTTCTAACAAAACAAATGAATGACCCAGATTTTCAATAAGAGAATACTACAGTTAAAAACATCGAACAATTCCGTACATGAATTCTAACACTGAATCTCCAAATGTCTTTCAAAGCACAGCACACCTTTATGTCTCTTTGTCTGGGTATCTCTTTGGTGGCTTCACCTGTCTCCCGTATCTTGTTGTTGCTGCTGACTTCGCCAGCTGAGTATTGACCGTTTTGATGACCCATTTCTTCCAAAGCCGGGAGCGTGTTCTTCATGCTCTATTTCTGGTGTGTCATACTCGAAAGTATCTGTCACACCTCTCCTTCCACGAAATGCCTGTCTCAACATGTTGTTTCGTAGGTGTGTCACGCCATCGTAAGTCTTAACGATGCATGACCTTGGCGTCGTTGCTGCCGACACGACGACCGCTGACTGCCACGAGCTTTTATGTTCTTTCTGCATTGTTGCGTTGCTTACACGCTGAGAGTGTGTACGTCTTTTGATTCTGTTTGATTCGTTTTAATATTTCTTCTGTTGTGACCTCTGATATTTGTTGCTTATTACGCCAACAATTTTAATCAGATTCAGCTTTTGACAAGCTTGCAGACCAAGAATAGGCTTTGAGTGCGTCTTGACTATTTGAAACTCCAGCACTTCTGTTTTGTCTTTCTCAGAGCATTTGATTGATGTTTTGCCTACAACAGGCATTGTTTCCCCACTGTATGTAGTGAGCCTTGCTGTTGATTTCTGCATTCTTCCTATTCTTAGTTGACTAAACAATCTGAGTGGCAGAATGTTTACTTGTGCCCCCGTATCCAGTGTGAACATCACTGGCCTCTGTTCAAGCGTAACGATTGTCCTCCATTCATCACTTGTTTCGTGTTGAGTGGACACACTTCCGAAGCAGAATGTTTGACTATTGTCCACGTGATCTTTCAGTTGACGGTTGACAACTTTTACCCGTTTTGACTTGCATACAGCAGAAAAGTGATTCAACTTTCCACAGTTGTTGCATAACTTGCCATAAGCAGGACATTTTCTAGGCTCATGGTTTTTTCCACAATACTTGCATTGGCCTGCTTTTATGTGTGTACTTGACCTTACTGCTTGCTTGACCTGCTGACTTGTTGTCTTGTGCGCACTTGATCTCTCACGTGCCTTTGAGTTCACAGCTTGAACTTTCTTTTCTTCATTTAAAGCTTTGAGTTGCCATTCTGACGTTTCCGCCGCTTTACATATAATTTCAGCCTTGTTCAAATTCAGGTCTACTTCTCTCAGTAGTCTAGCCCTGAGATATTCATTATTTACTCCAGGCACAAGTATGTCCTTTATTAACGACTCAGTTAAATTTTCAAATTCACAAGACTTTACTTTCAGTTTAAGGTCTGTGATAAAATTATCGAAACTTTCTCCCTCACCTTGCTTTCTGTAGAAAAACACGTGTCTCTCGACTGTCACATTCTTTCTTGGCAAACAATAATTCTCGAATTTCAGTAATAAGCACTTCCCTGAGTGAATATCCGTGTCACAATCGTCACATTCCTGTCCAGTCCACTGGAATGTATTGTACACTTCTACCGCTGCTTGGCCTATAACATGCAGCAGTGTCATGCTCTGCACTTCTTTGCTTTTTGTGTCTAGTCCACTGGCTACCTTGTATATCTGGAAAGACTACTTAAATCTCTTCCAGTTGGCAGCAATGTTTCCCTGTAGCTCCAGTGGTTGTGGCGGGTGGAGTCGGTCCATCTGACACCATGTAATAGATTATGGCGACAGTACTTCAAATGTTCTTGAGGTTCTTTACTTCTGACACCATGTAAAAGATCTTATGGCTGGTCAAGTGACAAGTCTTTAACACACTGTGGTCTGGTAACAACTGTGTTTAATCGCTATATAGAATTCACTGTGATCAACTGTACAATCAACTACCTAAACAGCTCGTATGCAATCAACTGCAATCCACCTCGATTGCCTCTTGAACCGTACATTTATAGCCAGCTTTTCTCTCAGTCCTTGACCAGGCACGCTTACAGTTCACCTCACATACAACGTGTTTCATACTAGGTCAAGTCATTGCATTCTGATACAATGCAAACACAACAACACGTCTCTCACACTTATGTTAGTTGGGGAGGGGGGAAGGAAGGTGGTTTTTCAAAGGGAGGTTAACGAAATATCTCTTAAGAAAAAGGTTATCTTTATTAAGTAATCGAAATTTGAATGTAACCCGTATAAAGTGTAACATGTATTTTAAAAGAAATTAAAATTTTATTTCACAGTGTATTCTTTCGGTTACCATGAAACAACTGCTCCCTGGTCTGCCCTAATGGCTGCTCAAGCGCAGGGTGCCATCATGTCACTGGCCACTGCTTGACCTGCCAGTCGGGGCTTCAGGGTGACCGATGTGACGTAGGTAAGTCTTTGACCACACAGGCCTTCGTTGTTTATCCTGCGTCTTATATGTACAGTTGAAATAATATAAACTGCTGGACACTA
>CALYLW010000834.1:169781-437625 GCA_944989445.1 Ampullaceana balthica
TTATCTTATCTTATCTTATCTGTTTACAGACGCTCCTTCTATACAGAAGATTATTGCGTCCTACGCTTATCTATGGTTTGTGTTTAGTCCTGCATTTTTATTAGAGATTTAAATGTTGATAAAGTGTTGGTTTTCCTGGATTCTTCAGGCAACCCATTCCACGCCCGAATTCCGGACGGGAAGAAGGAAAACTTGTATGTGTTTGTTCTTGCATACGGAATAAGAAAGGTGTTTTTATCCTTATGTCTATCTGAGGGTTGTATTAAGTTATCTTTGTGTTGTATTTCTAAATTAGAATTAATTGCTTTATGTATGATTACTACTTTGCTCTTTGTTCTTCTATCCTCTAGTGTTTCAAGGTTTAATGATTTAACTAATGGTGTTATTCTTGTCAGTTTCGAATATTCTCCAGTAATGAATCTGGCAGCTCTTTTTTGAATTTGTTCTAGTTTATCAATGTTTTCTTTGGTGGATGGGTCCCATACAGAAGATGCATATTCTAGTACAGGTCTCACCAAAGTGAGGTAGCATTTTAGTTTTATATCTCTATTACATTTGTTAAAGTTCGTTTTTATAAAGCCTAAGGTTTTCGTTTGATTTTTTAATAACTTCATTGACATGGGGATTCCATGATAGTTTCTCATTTATTAAGACTCCTAAGTATTTTGCATCTTTAGTTTGGGTCAGTTCTTTTCCATGAATGTAATATTTTGAATTTATTTGTTTCTTTTTCTTTGTTACTCTTAACAGTTGACACTTTTCTGGGTGGAAAGACATACTCCAGTTAGTTTCCCATTTTATCAATTCATCTAAGTCTTTTTGTAAAATTTTGCTATCTTGTTCTGAGTTTAATTGTTCTATAGATTATACAATCATCAGCAAATAACCTAACTTTTGTACCTGTTGAGATGTTGTTGGGTAAATCATTTATATAAATTAAAAAGAGTAAGGGACCTAGCACAGTTCATTGTGGAACTCCTGAGTTAACCTTTATTGGTGCAGATTTAGATCCATTAATTATTACAGTTTGCTCCCTGCCCAAAAGGAAGTCTTGGATCCAGTGATGTAAGGAACCTGAGATTCCAAAGTAGTTAAGTTTTTTAAGTAAAGCTAAGGTGGTGAACTTTGTCAAATGCTTTTGAGAAGTCTAGTAATATTGTATCTATTTGATCATTTTTGTCCAAGTCACACTCCACTTTCTGGTGTCACACTCCACTTTCTGGTGTCACACTCCACTTTCTGGTGTCACACTCCACTTTGTGGTGTCACACTCCACTTTCTGGTGTCACACTCCACTTTCTGGTGTCACACTACACTTTGTGGTGTCACACTCCACTTTCTGGTGTCACACTCCACTTTCTGGTGTCACACTCCACTTTCTGGTGTCACACTCCACTTTCTGGTGTCACACTTCACTTTCTGGTGTCACACTCCACTTTCTGGTGTCACACTCCACTTTCTGGTGTCACACTCCACTTTCTGGTGTCACACTTCACTTTCTGGTGTCACACTCCACTTTCTGGTGTCACACTCCACTTTCTGATGTCACACTCCACTTTCTGGTGTCACCATCCACTTTCTGGTGTCACACTTCAATTTCTGGTGTGACACTCCACTTTCTGGTGTCACATTCCACTTTCTGGTGTCAAACTCCACTTTCTGGTGTCACACTCCACTTTCTGGTGTCACACTCCACTTTCTGGTGTCATACTCCACTTTCTGGTGTCACACTCCACTTTCTGGTGTCACACTCCTCTTTCTGGTGTCACACTCCACTTTCTGGTGTCACACTCCACTTTCTGGTGTCACACTCCAATTTCTGGTGTCACACTCAACTTTCTGGTGTCACACTCCACTTTCTGGTGTCACTCTCCACTTTCTGGTGTCACACTCCACTTTCTGGTGTCACACTCCACTTTCTGGTGTCACACTCCACTTTCTGGTGTCACACTCCACTTTCTGGTGTCACACTCCACTTTCTGGTGTCACACTCCACTTTCTGGTGTCACACTCCACTTTCTGGTGTCACACTCCACTTTCTGGTGTCACACTCCACTTTCTGGTGTCACACTCCACTTTCTGGTGTCACACTCCACTTACTGGTGTCACACTCCACTTTCTGGTGTCACACTCCACTTTCTGGTGGAACCCTGTCATTGCATATAGCTCTGGGGCCACCCAGATCTGACTGATCTGATTTCGCTTTGGGTTGCACTTTGGGTTGTTTTGGTGGCACCTGCTCTGTATGTTAGAATTCTTTTCTTTCTGCTGTTCTCCCCCCCCCCTTTTCCACACCCGCATGTTAAACTGTTGCATTGAGCTTGTACTGTTTGTTCTGAAAACAGTTTTTTTTCCATGTCGCGTCAATTTGCACTAATGTCGACATTGAAATAAAGCAATTAAATAACGTTAGTACCCCCACCCCCAACCCCCAAATTACCTAAACGTGTGGACATTGTTACTGAAGATCTCGGTTTTAATGATACGTTGTTTTTTTCTAAAGGGCGTATATTAATAACGTGTAGTAAATTTGTCCATCGATCTAGAGCTAATTGCTTGTATACTAATCCTACAATTTACCCCACTTTGAAACGCTCCTCAGTCAATACTTCGTTGGTTTTTGAACAAGACGGAAACTATTGTGTGACATAATGACGTGAGTCATAGTGCATGGCGGTTTTTTTTAAACATTAATAAAAGTTTTTTTATTCCCAGGCTAATATAAGCGTGACTCATATCGGTGTTAATTTTTTTTTATTTAAATAAAACACATTGCATCTATTTCCTGTTTCATAATGCCTGGTAAGTAGAAGAGGGTGATAAAGTGTGACAATTGTACGACTAAAAACCGAAAAGTGACTGTTTAGTCAAGCCTGCTGCCAGAAATATTTGGGCTACAGACAACTGGCTTTACCCAAAACATCAGGTAATATTCAAGAATGAAGGGATCACATTTCGTTTGGGTCCGGGACCAAAGTCCCGTTTGTCTCACTAACCAGGCTCTTCATTGCTTGTGCATTTCTTAATCTGGCAGTCGCACTGTGATCCTGAATATCAGTTACCATGTGAACGAGTAACCTCTTGAACCCCTTGCCCTTATAGGTCCAACAACAGGTACACAACACCTATTGTACACAGAGTCATTATACACAACACCTACTGTACACAGTTTCATGGGTACACAACACATATTGTACACAGCGTCATGGGTACATAACACCTATTGTACACAGTTTCATGGGTATACAACACCTACTGTACACAGTTTCATGGGTACACAACACATATTGTACACAGTGTCATTATACACAACACCTATTGTACACAGTGTCATGGGTACACAACACCTATTGTACACAGTCTCAGTATACACAACACCTATTGTACACAGCGTCATTATACACAACACCTACTGTACACAGTGTCATTATACACAACACCTACTGTACACAGTGTCATGGGTACACAACACCTACTGTACACAGTGTCATTATACACAACACCTACTGTACACAGTGTCATGGGTACACAACACCTATTGTACACAGTGTCATTAAACACAACACCTATTGTACACAGAGTCATGGGTACACAACACCTATTGTACACAGTGTCATGGGTACACAACACCTATTATACACAGCGTCATTATACACAACACCTACTGTACACAGTGTCATTTTACACAAAACCTACTGTACACAGTGTCATTATACACAAAACCTACTGTACACAGTGGCATGGGTACAAAACACCTATTGTACACAGTGTCATTATACACAACACCTATTGTACACAGCATCATGGGTACACAACACCTATTGTACACAGTGTCATTATACACAAAACCTATTGTACACAGCGTCATGGGTACACAACACTTATTGTACACAGTGTCATTATACACAACACCTATTGTACACAGCGTCATTATACACAACACCTATTGTACACAACACCTATTGTACACAGTGTCATTATACACAACACCTATTGTACACAGTGTCATGGGTACACAACACCTACTGTACACAGCGTCATGGCTACACAACACCTACTGTACACAGCGTCATGGGTACACGACACCTATTGTACACAGTGTCAGTATACACAACACCTATTGTACACATCGTCATTATACACAACACCTACTGTACACAGTGTCATTATACACAACACCTACTGTACACAGTGTCATGGGTACACAACACCTATTGTACACAGTGGCATGGGTACACAACACCTACTATACACAGCGTCATGGGTACACAACACCTACTGTACACAACGTCATGGGTACACTACACCTATTGTACACAGTGTCATTATACACAACACCTATTGTACACAGTGGCATGGGTACACAACACATATTGTACACAGTGTCATTATACACAACACCTATTGTTGTTGTTCGTCCGTCGATTCGACGAAGACCACTCTAGTCATCCGAGGGTTGCTGGGACTGGCTTTGTTTGTGCATGCGCAGATGGCTGATGAGGCCGATCCTAGCACGGAAGGTTCGGGAACAGAAGGACAAGGGACGAGTGGGACATCTCCAGGAGGGTTCATTGCATGGGCCTTTCGGGCTTGCCTCTTCTTTTCTGCGGAGGTGATCCTGTTTGCCTCACATGACTTGGCACCTTCGTGGACGGAAGAACGCCAGGTGGAACGGTCCTTTGCAGCAAGTTCCCATGTGTCTGGGTTGATGGCAAACGCTTTCAGTGAGACTTTCAGTGTGTCTTTGTAGCGTTTCTTTTGCCCACCGTGGGACCGCTGGCCATGCTGGAGCTCGCCATAGAAGAGTCTCTTTGGCAGTCTCTCGTCTGGCATTCGGACCACGTGCCCTGCCCAACGAAGCTGGGACTGCATCAGGAGTGTGAATATGCTGGGGAGACCTGCCTTGGTCAGTACCACTGTGTCTGGTATTTTATCCTGCCACTTTATGCCGAGGATCTTCCTGAGGCTTGTTGAATGAAAGTGGTTAAGCTTCCTAGCATGGCGCTGATACACAGTCCATGTTTCACACGCATATAGCAGTGTGGGGAGCACCACCGCCCTGTACACTTTCAGCTTGGTCTGGATGGTAATGCCTCTTCTGTTCCAGACATTTGGGTACAACCTGCCAAAAGTGTAGCTGGCTCTGGCAATTCTGACGCTCACTTCGTCATCGATGGTGGCATTTTGCGACAGTGTGCTGCCTAGGTATGAGAACCGTTGCACTGTGTTGAGTCTCTGGTCGTTGACAGTGATGCTGGGCTCAACGTAGGGCCTTCCAGGCGCAGGCTGATGGAGGACTTCAGTCTTCTTGGTGTTGATCGTCAGAACAAAGTTTGTGCAGGCGCTGGAGAACAAGTTAACGCTGCATTGCATGTCGGCTTCTGAGGCAGCATTGAGGGCACAGTCATCAGCAAACAGGAGGTCTCTGATGATGACTGTCATAACCTTGGTTTTTGCATGGAGCCTCCGAAGGTTGAACAGTTTGCCATCTGTGCGGTACCTCAGGTTAACACCAACACCCTCGTCTCTGAAGGCCTCTGTCAGCATGGCGGAAAACATGAGGCTAAATAGTGTTGGTGCCAGGACGCAGCCCTGCTTGACCCCGTTTGTGACTGTGAAAGGATCAGAAAACTCTCCGCTGTCCTGGACTCTGGCCTGCATGCCCTCGTGGAATTGTCTCACCAAGACGATGAATTTCCTTGGGCAACCGTACTTGGCCATTATCTTCCACAGACCCTCTCTGCCAACGGTGTCAAAAGCCTTGGTCAGGTCGACATAGGTGGAGAACAGGTTGACGTTCTGCTCCTGACATTTCTCTTGCAGCTGCCTGGCAGCGAACACCATGTCGATGGTCCCTCGCTCTTTTCGGACGCCACACTGACTTTCAGGCAGGAGTCCTTGGTCAAGGTGGACCGTGAGGCGGTTGAGCAGGATTCTGGCAAGGATCTTTCCTGCGATAGATAGCAGGGATATGCCTCTGTGGTTGTCACAAGCCTGTCTACTTCCTTTTTGCTTATAAAGATGTATGATGGAGGCATCTTTGAAGTCCTGCGGGATCGTCTCTTGCTGCCACACCAAGAGAAATAGATGGTGGAGCCTTTCAGTCAGGGCTGTTCCTCCCTCCTTGTAGACCTCAGCTGGTATGGCGTCAGAACCAGGTGCTTTGCCACTGGAGAGAAGATAAATTGCTTTCTGGGTCTCGAGCAAGGTTGGGGGGTCATCCAGTGCTTTGTTTGTGGGCACTTGGGGAAGACGATTGATGGCTTCTTCGTTGATTGTCGAAGGGCGATTTAGGATGCTTTCGAAATGTTCGGCCCACCTCTTCAAGATCTTCTCTTTTTCTGTGATGAGAGTGTTACCGTCTGCGCTGAGGAGGGGGTTTGAACCTGCGGGCGTGGGGCCATACACTTCTTTCAAAGCGTTGTAGAAGTGTTTATAGTCACGCTTGTCTGCATAGCCTTGGATCTCGTCGGCTTTGTTGCTGAGCCAATCGTCCTGCATCTGACGGAGCTTTTGCTGTACAGTCCTGCGTATGTTGTTGAGTGCATCTCTCCTTGCCGTGGACCTGGGATTATTGAGGTAAGCTTGGTGTAGGAGGTGTTTCTCATCCAATAACTGCTTGATGTCTTCGCATTTCTCATCGAACCAGTCCTTATGTTTCCTGGTCTGGTGCCCCAGAGTCTCTGAAGCCGTGGTGTAAATCAGCTCTCTGAGTGACGCCCAGTCTGCCTCCACGTTCTGGTTGCCTGGAGAGGTAGAGTTCAAGCGCTCTTCCAGAGCATCCACCAAGGACTGCTTGCAGCTGGCGGTCATTAGTTTGGCAACATTTAGCCGTTTGGGGGCTTTCTTCCCTTGCGGGCGCCGTTTCGGCTGAATGCGGATGTTGAGCTTGGTGATGATGAGGCGGTGGTCTGTCCAGCATTCAGCCCCGCACATGGACTTGGTCACTCTTACATCCTGCCTGTCCCTCTTCCTCACGATGGCGTAGTAAAGCAGATGCCAGTGCTTCGAGCGGGGGTGCATCCATGACGTCCGGTTACGGGTTGGGAGGCGGAAGATCGTGTTGGTGATCAGCAGTTCATGTTCAGCGCAGGTCTGGAGTAAAAGAAGACCATTGCTGTTGCAGTGACCCACTCCATGATGACCAAGGACTCCTTCCCAGGCAACGTTGTCTTTGCCAACTCTTGCGTTGAAGCCGTCTAGCAAGATGAGTTTGTCCGCCTTTGGAACGTCGGCAATGACAGTGTGAAGTTCTTCATAAAACTTTGCCTTCACTTCATCTGTATTGGTCATGGTTGGAGCGTAGGCACTGATAATGGTGAGGTGTTTCTTTCCAGCCAGTGGGAGTTTCATGGTCATGAGCCTGTCGTTCACTCCCTTGGGAAGTCCAGCCAGCTTTCCGACAAGAGATGTCTTAACTGCAAAACCAACGCCTGCTTCACGCCTCTCCTCGCTTGGTCTGCCACTCCAGTAAAAAGTGTAGCCAGATCCTCTTTCACAGAGCTCTCCTTCTCCCGCGAGCCTGGTCTCGCTCAGGGCTGCGACGTCCATGCCGTATCTAGCGAGTTCTTTTCCAATCAGGGCTGTTCTCCTCTGGGGTCTGTCCGCATCGTCCCTGTCCATGAGTGTTCGCACATTCCATGCGCCCAATATAAGAGGAACTATCCTCGTTTGCTTTTTTTGGTTTCGACCGCTGGTATAGGGTCCCCACCAGCCGCGGTATGCTGGCTAGGGTAAGCTGGAGCAGGCAATGTTTAGGGCACCTTTTCTAGCCCCTTCCTCATGCCATGGAGGTGAGCAGTGCATTCCTGAAGAGGGCTGCTCAGTCGCCCAGGGGGCTGCCGGACTCCACCGCTTCTCCGTGTCAGCGAAGAACGACCCAATGCCCTGGGCCGCCTGTGTGCAGGGTTGCGGCTACGGCTCCCAGTGTACCCACACCTGCCGCTTCGTCGCTTGCCTGTCGCCACAGGTGACTGATGGAATGGGATGGATGACAAAAGTGACTTGCGCGATGATTTGGATTTAAGTGAGAAAGAGTTGCGCAGTTCGTCGATCTCACTCTCTCGCCCGAGACCATCTTGATCCAGCGGCAGGACAAAGTCGAGACGGCTGGTGATGGAGACGGGTGCAGCGGATGGCCATGATGTCATGTGTGTCTTGTCATGCCCTTAGCGTTCCACAACGCTTTGCTGAGAATCGCCTTTTTGACCGTTGACCAACTAGTGGTTCCTCCGCTCTGTCCACCGAATCCAGTCTTTACGTTTGTTTGAGACCCGTCGGCTACCCTCACCAGGTTTAGCCAGCTAGTCGAAGCCGTTGCCCGGGGTGTGGCCACTGTGCACGCTACAGTTTCTAGGAGCCACTGGTGAGAGCTGAATGACAAGTGGGGACCAAGGGTGGACGAACTACCCTCAAGAGAGTACGACGTGTTCCCCCACCGGAGGTGCTACCCCGCCTTGAGCACCCCATACACCCCAATTGTACACACCTATTGTACACAGTGTCAGTATACACAACACCTATTGTACACAGTGTCATTATACACAACACGTATTGTACACAGTGGCATGGGTACACAACACCTATTGTACACAGTGTCATTATACACAACATCTATTGTACACAGTGGCATGGGTACACAACACCTATTGTACACAGTATCATGGGTACACAACACCTATTGTACACAGTGTCATTATACAAAACACCTATTGTACACAGTGTCATTATACACAACACCTATTGTACACAGTGTCATTATACACAACACATATTGTACACAGTGCCATGGGTACACAACACCTATTGTACATAGTGTCATTATACACAAAACCTACTGTACACAGTGGCATGGGTACACAACACATATTGTACACATTTTCATTATACACAACACCTATTGTACACAGTGTCATTATACACAACACCTATTGTACACAGTGCCATGGGTACACAACACCTATTGTACACATTGTCATGGGTACACAACACCTATTGTACACAGTGTCATTATACACAACACCTATTGTACACAGCGTCATGGGTACACATCACCTATTGTACACAGCGTCATGGTTACACAACACCTATTGTACACCGTGTCATGGGTACACAACACCTATTGTACACAGTGCTATGGGTACACAACACCTATTGTACACAGCGTCATGGGTACACGTCACCTATTATACACATCGTCATGGGTACACGACACATATTGTACACAGCGTCATGGGTACACAACACATATTGTACACGGCGGCATGGGTACACAACACGACTTTGTACACAACGTCATATGTACACAACACTTGTTGTATACAGCGTCACGGGTACACAACACTAGTTGTACATAACGCCATGAGCAATGCTCACTTAAAGCCGTGCAGATATCTGACAGACGTCGCGAAGACGTTTTGTTGGGGACAATATAATAATAAGATTATTTTGTCTTTACCCACACAAAAATCATGGACGCTGTGCAACCTTGCACACGAGTTTGCTATTTTGCACACGGAACAACGAATCTTAGAGAGAACATTGGTCATGAGTGCGCAACTTGAGTCTTACTTGAGCCATTAGCAGTGGCGTAGCTAGGGTCATCTGCGCCCGGGGACATGACACCAAGTATGCGCCCCTTCTTGGACCGACATATTCTGGGGGCTCACTGAGCCCCGAAGAAATTTTGAAACTTTACGGTTTATATGGTTCATTTTCAAAGCATCTGGTATTTTTAATGAAATAGAATACATACTAATAATTCTCTATACAATTGTTAACAATTTATTTGACAAAATATATACTCTACTAATTATACATGACTGGCATAGACATAGTCTACAACAAATTGATCCTCCTTGATTTGACTGTCGCTAACTCGTCAATCACGTTGTCAAAATTAATATTCTCAAGTGTTTCTCTTTCGATGCTAAGAAGTGCAAGATCACTTAGACGATTTTGTCCCATTGAAGCATGTAAACAAGACTAAATAAGCTTCAGTTTTCTGTAGGACAGATCACAGCTTGCAATTGAAACAGAAATTGTTAGAAGTATTTGCAGTGAAATGCGTAGATTCGGAAATACGTCATCTCCATAAAACCAAGAAGATCCAAAGGAGTTTCCGGTAGAATTTCAGTCCGCGTACTGAGCAGCATTTTGCTCCGATTTCTGTGCACAATTCGTGACCATTGACGTCAATGTCGTAGAAATTTCCAAAATCTAAGCAATTTTGACGAAGTGTATCGACAGCGAGACGAGTTTTGACGTCTAGTAAAAATCCACATTTGGTGGTTAGGTTTTTTTTAATGTAAAAACCGTATTGATATCTCCTGTTGGAGTCTATCAATTGCGCTGTTAATAACACGTGCAATTTCTTCTTCTGCAGAAAGTCCTGCATCTCTTGCTAATTACCCAGGTATCATCTTATGCCATCTAATCCTTATGTCAACCTCGATTCCCCAAGTTGTGCATCTTGTTTTTCCATTGTCTACCGCAACCTGGATCAAATTATTACAAATTTTGACAATTTTTTGCTCCAGCGATTCAAGATCAGATGCTGCTTCCTTGAAATTCATAATAGAATTCTGCAACTGTTTCGGGACACGATCAATTTTCCCAAGTATGATGTTCCAGAAATGTAACAAAACTAGAAAGCTAATGTTCAATATACCTGCCAGCAAAGTTTCTGCATCACTTCTGGTGTCAGGCGTCATAGTTGCATCTTCTGATAATTTTTTAACAGCCCTACTAGTTCATCTAGTCCTTCATAAACAGCTTCTGATCGTGCACTCCAGCGTGTTTCAGAATCCCTCTTCACTGTCATTGGCACAACTCTTTTTAATTCTTCCCAACGAGTTGTTGAACGAGAGAAAAACAAATATCTTTTCATCTGTTCTGTGATTTCTAGCACATATTCGCCGGTTTAATGCCGGATATATGCCCAGTCATTACAGCAGCATTGTCATAACATTGTAACCAACAGTCGGCTAAAGGTATGTTATCAGCTTCAAGTTTCTCTACGATAACTCTTTCAAGGCTTGCTGCGTCTTTGGAATGTATCTGAAAAAACCTAAAATGATTCTTTGATTGTCACTTTTTTAGTTTGAAAAATCCACATCCACAAATCTGATGACTTGAGAAAGCTGTTCCCGGTGTCCTTGATCGGTTGTTGAGTCAAGTAAAATACCGTAGTACTTGTTTTTTGCTGATTTCACTCAACAGCTGATTTCTTACAGTGGATTAAGTAGGTGGATAAACTCATTTTGGATTTCCGGTGATAAATAAGATACAGAACCTGGATTTTCTCGGGGATGTTGAATGATTACAGAGAGAAAGTTTCCAACATTTGTATCCTCGCACCTTATGCAGCTGTTCTTCATGGCCACGCAGTGCCAAATTTTGTGAAACTAGAAACTTAATACAGGTAAGCATTCTTTTTCAAAAATATCGCGCCAACGTTGTTTTTCCAATTGAATTTGAACTTGTACTTGGACATCAATTCCAGTTAATTCAAGTATCCTCCGCTCGGCTTCCTTCCATGTAGTAAAATCTCTGCGGTGGCCAAGACTGTTTTCATGAGACTGTAGTTTTTCTGGCTTTCTCCATTTGTTGAAACCATTTGCTAACTCATATGAAGATTTTGAGTTTGAACGTGATGATGTAACCGATGGTCGTAGGCAGAGGCGTCACTAGGGTTGGTGTCACTCAGGGCGGTAGCTCATGGTGTCACCCCTTCACGACTTAAAGCATAGACCTCCTCCGAGTCTTTCAGTGCCAAGTAACGGGAACATACAGAGTTTTACATTTTGGTGTCACCCTGGTGCGTTCTACACCCCTCGCATTCCCACTTAAAGTTTTCGCTTTTAACGTATTTCATTGTATTTGATTTGTTTGTTGTTGTTGTTTTTTGGTGTTTTTTTCTACGTGAAAAAAAATTGTTGTATTTCTCTTTTTTTAAACATACAATCGTACACAGTAACATTTTAGATTTTGGTGTCACACCCCTGATGGTGTCATCTGGGGCGGCCCACCTCAACGCATACCCCTAGTGACGCCACTAGTCGTAGGTGGTCCTAATGTTTCCATTAGAACTTACTAGGGGCTTTGTAGACCTTGGTGGGCGCCTCATCACCCTTCCAGGTCAGTGGAGGAATTTCTTAGCGTTAGTAATTCATCATTTTTATTGTGGCTTTAATGTGGGCTCGATCCCAAGCCCCTCAGCTTGTGAGGCGAGTGCACTATTGACTTCGCTATCCAGCCGCAGAAACACTAAACAGCTTTATTAATTGGTGAATATAATAGCCCCGAGCGATTTACTCCCAGCAACTCACAGTAAAAAGCCATCAGCAATCCTACATTGTGGATGTGTAATTTATTTATGATGGCGCCCTGCTGGGGCGCCACAATCATGCTTGCCAACTGGCTTGTAATGAAGATATTTTCGGAGCTTCAAAATTCAGTCTTGCAAGCGTATTTTAGATACATAAGTTTACATCAAAATACAATTAAATATTAATATTTAATACTCATTTTGGCGCCCCCTAACGTGGCGCCCGGGGACATATGTCCCCCCCTGCACCCCCCTCGCTACGCCACTGGCCATTAGTTCTATTGGAATCGGCTTATCGTTCTACTGAAACATGATGGTTACACTCTGCTCTTCTGTGGTTTCATTAAACATTGTTCCTGTTTACTCAATTATTTTTAACTTTCCTTATGATTGAAAACTTACAAGCACTATAGAGTTGCTAAATGTTTTTTGTTAATAATAAACCGAACCAATTCTATTACACGGATATTGAACATTTGTGGTTTTTTTTTAAATTTTAATCACTTCAAGATCTCTTGTAATAGATCTATACTTGCCCCTGACCCTATCATTCCCATCAGTCCCAAATTACATTCCATTAATGTAAACAAGTGAAACAAATTCTTTAAAACTACAACACGTTAAGAATGTTGACAATAATATTATCACAAAGCCGGTCCAAAAGATCGATATGTTTTAGCAAGTCAAAAAATAAAGAAAATGTATGTTGTGCATAGTCTAAATCTATTAACATGGAAATCGACCGAAAATAATCTTTGAAATCTAAGTTTGAGATAACGACAAGCATTCGACCGTTCAAGACCACGTTGTTTGTTTTGTTTTTAGACAACAACAATGTTTATTTGAAGAAAACAAATTATAAACAAACGACATTTTAAGTCCATCAGTAGTTAAGAAAAGGCAATAGCGTTAAAGGGGTGGACGTTGAAAAACCGAAACTTTCAAGAAAGCCATACCAATGTAGCCCCCCCTCACCCCCCCTCCCGGCCTTCACTGCCTGGAATACATCATAGCATATCCTCACCACGGCCTGTAAGACCTACGCCCATATCTGGCTGTTAATTATTGATAGATTCGATAGTTTGCCAGGTTCCAGTCGGCTGGCCAAAGAAGGAAGAGAAAGGGGAGAAAAAAAACCCGGGGGTTTGACCAAGCCGCCAAAATTCAATTAAACTCGATTGAAGAACGTGTGAGAACTCGGGAGCCTGGCTGTCGAACCGCCGCCTTGTATGAACAGCAAGGCGTTAAATTGTATTCTCTGGGCTTGATTGTGTCTTCACCATCTCCCAGTACTTTGGCGCGAAAGCCCGCGTGTGTGATTGAGAGAAAACGGAGGGAGGAGAAGGGAGAGAGGGAGTGGTGGGCGCTTATTGGTTTATTTAAGTAGAGAATGGCGCTTCATGATAAAAACTTCAAATCAAAACGAGTGCGTAAAAAAAAAGTAAAAGTAATAAATGAAATTTAACACGTTCAACGAGTCTTGGCGGGATTTTAACATCAGAATTGTTCAAAGTGTGGAGTCTTGAAAGTAGAGCTTCGTCTTTAAACACCAGGGCAGACGGAGCACACAGCCGAAATGATTTATAATTTATTGATAAACTTATCTCACAAAAACAGGATAATAGCTACACAGATAGCAATAACAACAGAAATATAATAATAATAATAATAATAATAACGTGGAGGAGTACATTCTTAACAATAATAGTGATCATTATAATATAATAATATTGATAAAGATTAACAACAAACATTATAGGAACAAAAGAAAATGTCATTTAAATTTAGTGATTAAAATTATTATTGTAAGTTATTCAAACCATAATTTTTTTTAACAAACGTCACTTTACAACATTTTTCTTACGGGGAACAGTATTACGCCCATAGGAACAGGATGTACATAAACAGGAAACAGGATGTACACAAACAGGAAACAAGATGTACACAAACAGGAAACAAGATGTACACAAACAGGAAACATTATTTTACCAACGGGAACAGAATGTACACAAGCTGGAATCAGGGTGTACACAAACAGGTAACAGAGTGTACACAAGCATGTAACATGGTGTACAAAATACGGAACAGGATGTACACAAAGGGGCCGTCCATAAATGACGTCACGCACCAATGGGGGGAGGGGTCACACTTTTGTGACGATGCGTGACGAGGGGGAGGGAGGGGGGTTGAAGAAATGGGATGTCACATCAAAAGGGCAACTTTAAATAAAACTTCCACTGAAATATTTGGTGGCTTACAATTTATTTGATTACTTTTTTTTCTTCTTTTTTTTTAAATCAGTGCTTCTCAATGTGCCGATCGGTAGGCCATCAGACGCTGGTTGGCGTAAGCTATCAAGACACGAAAATTAAATCTAATTATAATCCTTAAGTTTGAGAATCCACAAGATAACATATGAAATTGTTACACTTCGTCGTTTGATGTTGACATTAAAGCATTTGGGATGTAAGATCAGCTCCGTTTGGTTCTCTCATGGCAGGAGTCGTCGATTTTTTTGGGCCAAAATATACAAGTTTATGTGTGCTTTACAACCCCCAGACTCTAGGTCCTGCTCACATGACTCGGGGATTTGGGGGAGCGTCGTTAGCGGAAATGCTACTGGTGAGTTTTACAAGCATGAAAAGTGTCTAAAATTGATCTGAATAGGATTATGTGTAGATATTTTCAGTCAAAACGACACGGAATATCCTTTTTCTTTAAAGGGGGAAGTGGGGAGGGAATCTTTTTGAACAATTAAAAACCTTTTAATTTTGATATAATTGTTCGATTGGTTTTTGGTCAAACGCCCCTGGCCATTCTAATCTTCTAGATCAGTGCTTCTCAAAGTGGTGGTCCGCGGACCGGTGCCGATCTGTGGGCCATCCGCTGCCGGTCCGCAGGTGTTCTCAAAAAAGGACCGAAAAAATTGGCAGTGCAGGGAAAATAGTGCACCTGTTTCTGGTGCAATGGAAAAAATTCCTGCCGGTCCGCAATACTAAAAATTTTGAGAAGCACTGTTCTAGATATAATGGTAAATGAGCGCATTTAAAATTAGTCAACTATTCATTAACTTTATTGAATGCATCAAATTCAGTCAACTGAGGGATTTTTTAAAAATAAATTTTAAAAATGTTATTTTAAAATAATTTTTTTTTAAAAAGACGTTAACCGTGATGATTAATAGTCAATGTTTAATTTGAATGTATTAAAATAAAATATAATCTAAGGATGTTTAACACAGTTGTTTTCTTAAGGCCGGTTAAACGTTTTTAAAAAATGCTTCACGCGGGTTACGATATTACAATGTAGAACTTCGATAAATAAATATAAATACTTAAATGACAATAAAAGTGATTTGAAACATACTTATTTTCAAATAGAAAATAAGTGGGGGGGGGGTTGGTTGTTGTTGTTTTTTTTTGGGGGGAGGGGTGGGTCAAAGATTTGTGACGTATTTTTAGAGGGGGGGTCTAAGTTTTTGTGACGACGCGTGACGAGGGGGGGGGTCAAAATCGGCAAAAATCGCGTGACGTCATTTATGGACGGCCCCATTAACAGAAACAAGATGTACATACACAAGAAACAGGATTTTCACAAACAGGAAAGAGTAAGTACACCAGCAGGAAACAAAATGTATGCAAACATGAAACAGGATGTACATAAACCGGAAACAGGATGCACAGTAAAAGAAAAAAGTACAATCACAAATTGTGCAGTTTCCTTTTTTGGGCTTGGACACAATGGGCATTTCACCAGGGGCTCTTATGCTTCTAAGAGGTGTGTCGCTTCTTAATTTTCTACTTTAACTAAATTTGTGAGGAACTATCTTTGAAAAAATTCATTTTTATTAAAATGTCAATTGAATTTAATGTTGTTTTGTTTTTTTCTCTTATATGTGTTTTAGGTGTAAGACAAGTGCGTCCGAATTTGTTGTATGACGGGCCATATTCCATGAAGTAAAGATATGCGGGGGCTGGATTCAGATAATAAAGAAAAATGACATACTTTGAGACACTTTAATTGTAAAATTCTATATGAAGGGGGGAAACTGAGATCTTGACTGTTGTATATAGACGAGGTCAGGCTGCTTGCCACTTGTTTTGATAGATATGATATCACGCAGGTGAGAGTCGCTTTGTCTCGTCCTCACGCGGTTCTTGTTAAAAATGTATAACTGGGAATGTCTACTCACATAACTATGTCCAGCCAAGCAAGCTGAGCTTTTTCTTGGCAAATCTTCGAATCTCTTGAAATCGGTCTTTATCCAGCTGACGGTAAAAGCCAATGAGAAAAAGCTGTAGTCGTCAGCTGCGACATTCAACATCACTTTGCAACTCAATGAGTTCCAGTTTCAGATTACCCTTAATGTCATCAGAGTCCACAGGGAAAGGTGAAGGGAAAAAAATTTCCTTCTCAATAGTTGCAAAGTCCTGGAAGCATCTTTGAAATTCATCAGCCATGGATATGATATCTGCAACATACTTCTGACCTTTGCCTTTGTTCATTGAAGTTTCTTTCTGGAAAACGTGTCATGATTTCCTATTGTAAGGGTAAATTTGTGGTAATAGGCTCCACTAAAAACAGTTGCAGCTTTTTCCCAAAAGGCCTTGATATGTGAATATAATTTCCATACCACTGGATTGTGCCTTTGAAGATATGTGTTAAAAATATTTAGATGTCTTGTCACATAAATTAAAAATGCAAAATCTGCCAGACAATCTGGTTCAGGAATTGTTTTTTCTTTCAAAGTGTTTAGGATCACTGAAGTGCAGTCTCTTGACTGAGACATCTTATATCATTGTGATACACATCTCCGTTTTCTCCCTGTATGTCAAGAAGAAATTGCTGAAACTGGCGGTGAAGCATTGTTTAGAGCGAATAGCGTTTATAGCTTTTATCACTGGCTTAATGAAATAATCACAACTAAGATGTTTAACGCAGAGATCTTGTTGGTGAACGATACAGGGAAAACTTAAAGGTTTTCCCCTTATTTTCACTGACTTTGTTACGGACGAGTGCTGCTAAACCACTGTTCTTACCAGTCATGGCAAGGGCACCATAAGTTATAATTGCGGAGATTTTTTCCATGGTAATTTAACGTTATTGAAAGCAGAAGAAACTGAAGCAATAAATATGTTTAGTCAAGTAATTCGTAAACATTCAAAGGTCATCGATTTTCGCCATCATTTGACGTACTCCAAAAAGTACAAAAATTCGACTTTTCTTATAAATATAATGTGGTTATAGAAATAATACGTCAGTAAATTAATTATTCAAGATTAGGCCTCGTGTAGCTTAAAATTTAAGTTCGGGCCGAACTTTGGACACTACTGGTGTAAGGTTTGAAAGGGGGTGGGGGCGGGGTAAAAAATAAATCTCTATAGATCTGTGTATTACAAAAGGGATCTTGCGTTAATATAGTAGACATTTCCCTTATTAAAGTTATAATTAGTTTACATTGTTGACGGTTCAACTTGCCTCAGAAAAATAACATTAGAATTACTTCATGTCTTTCGATAAATTCTAATTTATGACCAAAAATATACTTTCATATTAATTTTTTAAATAAACTTTTAGTATTATTATTCATTTTGAGAATCAATATATTATTTTTTATTATTTATTCAGCCTCAATGATATCATTTAAATTTGTATTTACGAATTTATTGTTGGCGATCCTAAGACTTGCAACAATTGATCCATTGGCTACGGAACATTCAACTCAAATTGAAATTTTGGATACTGAACGAATTAACAGAATATCCGGTATGAGGTGACTTATTATGAACATGCAGTGAGACCCAGTATATATATTTCTTGGACATTTCATTAGATCCTATCGGGCGCCAAAGACCATGCAATAAATGATGCATGGGAAGAACAGGGTACAATGAAGGCACCTTCCAAATAACGGCGTTTATTTGTTTCAGAGGAGAGGCCAAAATTTTTGACATCCGATGTCAACTGTAACAATAGCTGCTGATTGGTTTGTGGCCAAGTACTACCTCTACCAAGGAATTTCTTTTTCTATTAATGCCATTCACCTTATATCAATCAACAGATACCTTATATCTATAGATGACATTACACGCACTATCTAAATCAATAGACACCTCATCTGTAAATGACATAGCCACGATATCTCCCAACAGAAGCCTGATCTACAGATGTCATCGCCACTGTCTCTGTGGTTATTTATGACCTATTATAATGATCCACTTCAAAGAAAGACAACTCTATTCATGAGAACTGTTCAGTTCATTGGTGACCTTTCCTGGAGCACAATATCAAGAATCCTCTAATAATCGCTGTCGTTTAAGACTCCGGATAAACTCTTCACCCCCCTCCCCCTCCACCATCTTTACTAATCTCTTCGTGACAAATTGTAGAATCGATTACCCAATCCTTTTGGCATCTGGGTTATCTACCGTTTGTCATCGTTAAATGAAGACCGGTATGTTGTTATTTTTAAATCCCTTATATTAACTTCACCGCCGTCTCTGTCTCTCTCTCTCTCTCTCTCTGTCTGTCTCTCATCATCTCATGGGCTCGGCGGGCGGAAAAACAAAAGTCGAAAATGACCCACTTCCAATGATCCGATCGAACTGAAATTTGGCACACGGACCCGTCTTACCTAACAATGCATCGTATCAAAATTTCAGATCGATCGAACGTACCGTAATTAAATTAATGCATTTTTAGTTTATCCTTATATGAGGTATGTAATTTTAATTCACGATTTGTTATTGTTTTTTTGCCACGTGAAAGTTTGAGCATTGAGGCGACCCAACGAAACGACGGTGCGCTTTTGTTTACATTTTACGTGTCACTCTGAGCTCGGTCAAGCGAATCGGTGACCAGACTTTTCCCCTCTCCCCCCCCACCCACCCCTCCCCCCCCCACTAGGGTTATGATGCAAAGTTGAGTTAAGACAGATTCAGTCTGTAAATGTTTGAATATAATCAATACTTTTAGTTATGTCTCATCTATAAGGGATTTATAGTCAAAAACTTTGTTTTTACGGGGTTGTTTAATTAAATCCCTTATATTAACTTCGCGGGCGTCTCTCTCTGTCTGTCTCTCTCTCATCATCTCATGGGCTCGGCGGGCGGAAAAACAGAAGTCAAAAATGACCCACTTCCAATGATCCGATCGAACTGAAATTTGGCACACGGACCCGTCTGACCTAACAATGCATCGTATCAAAATTTCAGATCGATCGAACGTACCGTAATTAAATTAATGCATTTTTAGTTTATCCTTATATGAGGTATGTAATTTAAAATCACGATTTGTTATTGTTTTTTTGCCACGTGAAAGTTTGAGCATTGAGGCGACCCAACGAAACGACGGTGCGCTTTTGTTTACATTTTACGTGTCACTCTGAGCTCGGTCAAGCGAATCGGTGACCAGACTTTTCCCCTCCCCCCCCACCCCACCCCTCCCCCCCTAGGGTTATGAAGCAAACTTGTGTTAAGACAGATTCAGTCTGTAAATGTTTGAAAATAATCAATACTGTTAGTTATGTCTCATATATAAGGGATTTATAGTCAAAAACTTTGTTTTTACGGGTTTGTTTTATTAAATCCCTTATATTAACTTCACGCGCCGTCTCTGTCTCTCTGTCTCTCTCTCATCATCTCATGGGCTCGGCGGGCGGAAAAACAAAAGTCGAAAAATGACCCACTTCCCAATGATCCGATCGAACTGAAATTTGGCACACGGACCCGTCTGACCTAACAATGCATCGTATCAAAATTTCAGATCGATCGAACGTACCGTAATTAAATTAATGCATTTTTAGTTTATCCTTATATGAGGTATGTAATTTAAAATTCACGATTTGTTATTGTTTTTTTGCCACGTGAAAGTTTGAGCATTGAGGCGACCCAACGAAACGACGGTGCGCTTTTGTTTACATTTTACGTGTCACTCTGAGCTCGGTCAAGCGAATCGGTGACCAGACTTTTCCCCTCTCCCCCCTCCCACCCACCCCTCCCCCCTAGGGTTATGATGCAAAGTTGAGTTAAGACAGATTCAGTCTGTAAATGTTTGAAAATAATCAATACTGTTAGTTATGTCTCATATATAAGGGATTTATAGTCAAAAACTTTGTTTTTACGGGTTTGTTTTATTAAATCCCTTATATTAACTTCGCGGCCGTCTCTGTCTGTCTCTCTCTCATCATCTCATGGGCTCGGCGGGCGGAAAAACAAAAGTCGAAAAATGACCCACTTCCCGTGATCCGATCGAACTGAAATTTGGCACACGGACCCGTCTAACCTAACAATGCATCGTATCAAAATTTCAGATCGATCGAACGTACCGTAATTAAATTAATGCATTTTTAGTTTATCTATATAAACTATATGTAGAGGTCACTATCGTTTACATTTTACGGGTCACTTGACTTCAGGCCAGCCACCGGTGTGAACACGTCTCGTGCTTAAACCAGGTAAAGCGGCGTGCTTTTGTTTACATTTGGCGTTTCACGGTGAACTTTCGCCCAGCGATCGGTGACAAGACCTTTCCCCTCTCCCACCCCCACCCCACCCTTTTTGGGTTAAAAGCAAAGGGGAGTAAAGACAGATTCAGTCTGTAGATATTTGTAAATACTTTAAGTTCTGTCTCATATATAAGGGATTTATAGTCAAAAACTTTGTTTTTACGGGTTTGTTTTATTAAATCCCTTATATTAACTTCGCGGCCGTCTCTCTCTCTCTCTCTCTCTGTCTTGGGCTCGGCGGGCGGGCGGAAAAACAGAAGTCAAAAATGACCCACTTCCCATGATCCGATTGAACTGAAATTTGGCACACGGACCCGTCTGACCTAACAATGCATCGTATCAAAATTTCAGATCGATCGAACGTACCGTAATTAAATTAATGCATTTTTAGTTTATCCTTATATGAGGTATGTAATTTTAATTCACGGTTTGTTATTGTTTTTTTGCCACGTGAAACTTTGAGCTGACGCATTGAGGCGACCCAACGCAGCGACGGGCGCTTTTGTTTACATTTTACGTGTCACTCTGAGCTCGGTCAAGCGAATCGGTGACCATACTTTTCCCCTCTCCCCTCCCCCCACCCACCCCTCCCCCCCACTAGGGTTATGATGCAAAGTTGAGTTAAGACAGATTCAGTCTGTAAATGTTTGAAAATAATCAATACTGTTAGTTATGTCTCATATATAAGGGATTTATAGTCAAAAACTTTGTTTTTACGGGTTTGTTTTATTTAAATCCTTTATATTAACTCGTGGTGTCTGCGGCCGACCGACCGACCGACCGACCGCCGCCCTTGTCGCCAAAACTTTTGAGCGATTTTTAACCCACTTGCTCGTAAGCTAGCGAGCTGAAATTTTGCAGGCAGTTTCGTACCGATAATAAAAACAATGTATCAAAATTTCAGATCGATCGCAAGTACCGTAATTAAATTATTGATTTTTTAGATTATTTTATTTATTCCTATGTATCATGCTATTTTTTGAGATAGAGCGTCGCGGTGCGTATTATATTGAACAACCTTTCTGTCGCGCAATAAGGTGCGTATTTTATTGACAGCACTTTTTATAAACATATTCCTGATCGGTGCGCATTATATTAAACATGTTTTACGACACAACTGCAATTTTGTATTGCTGGATGGTCTGGCGCTGCGTATTATAATGAACATTCTTTTAATTACTTCTCGTACATAAAGGATTTATAGTCAAAAACGTGGTTTTTTATGGGTTTTTCTTATTTATAACTTCGTTTCAAGTTGTTTTTTTACGTGTGTCAGCATCTTTCATCAGAATGGAAGTATAATCCGAGAGATTTTTTTCAGTTTGGGAGAGAGGCAATTTAGGCCTGATATAACTTTCTTGGATGTTGACACAATTTTAAGCCCCGCTATTGTGGACTTGGTATAATTACGCCACTTGGCAGTGACCAAAGCAGGAGGTAACTGTGATGACTTCCAGTTAAGTTTTAAATCTCGAATCTCCCGATTCTTTAAAAGATGGCGGCACACCAAATCTGAGCCAGGAACAAAAATTTCTAAAACGTTTCAAATTTGTGGGGAAAGACAGTGTGTGTATAGCCAAAAATTGAATTTATGAATTTAGATAAGGGAAATTAATTTAAGAAGACTCTCAATACTATTTGAATAGTTATTGTATTCAATAAAAAAACTGAAACCACTCCGTTATTAAATTCATATCTAATTAAAATAAAGATTTTTCTAGCTGTCATCGCCAACACAGAGGTCCTGGCTCAAGCAAGCATGAGTAGTATTGCGGCAATATTAAGCCAAAGACGCCTCCGTTGGCTTGGACACGTCAAGAGGATGCAAACTGGTCGCATACCCAAGGATGTGCTTTACAGCGAGCTGGCGACATGGAAAAAGGTCGGTTGGTCGGCCATGTCTCAGATACGTGGACATATGCAGGAGAGACATGAAAGTAGCCAACATTTGTTCACAAAAATGTGAAAACCTGGCAGAGGATAGGTCCACGTGGCGGGCTATAGTGAAAGAAGGATCACTAAGAGCAGAGGAGCAAACTAGGGCAGAAGCAGTCGGGAAAAGAGCGAGGAGAAAGGCCAGGCAACACTTCCCCACTGCTTTCGTGTGCGTGTCATGCAGAAGAGACTGCCACTCAAGGATTGGTCACATCAGCCACACCAAGAGCTGCAAATAACAAGATAAATCTATCGTCTTTCGTAGACGGACAGATGCCATATATATATATATATATATATATATATATATATATATATATATATATATAATATATATATATATATATATATATATATATATAATATACATATACATCGCCAAGACAATCTCAGCTGTAAACAACGAACATAATCGTATCCGTTACAGAAGCTACTTGTATATAGAAGATTATGGCGTAAAATTTTGAAGATAAAATTCAAATGAGATTCTTTTTAAAAATCCAAAAAGTGAGTTTGGTATAAAATTATATTTGCATATTTTTTATAAATTTAAATTTACGGTGTTAGTTTGGAATTAAAAACTATTAAATTAGTTCACGGACGTGAAATAAATTTGCAGTAGTGTATCAAAGGGTTAGTAAGGATCAGCACGATTGATTCTTAAGAAGATAAACACACTTTTCAAAGAACTATTACAACAGATGGGAAGTTCACGCAGAGTCACTCGTGGTTCTGTGGGTGATCTCAAGAGCTACTTTGTTTCGTGGCTTGCTTTCATGAACTTATTACACCTACCGCTATTGAGCAATAGAGCAGAAGTAATACCGAATGCCATGAGCCTTGTTTGCGGTCTTGAGTGTATCTACGCGCGCATCCATTGACCTCCTCGGGCTCCATGTCCATCAGTAAGCTCGCCATAGAAGAGCCTCTTTGGGAGCCGATGGTCCAGCATGCGCATGACGTTCCCCGCCCAGCGTAGTTGGCACTGCATCAGGTTTGTGCATGTAAATGCTAAGGAGTTCTGCTCTGACAAGTACTTCGGTGTCTGGTACTTTTGCCTGCCAGTTTAAGTTGAGAATTTTCCTCAGTCGTTTAGTGTGAAAGTGATTCAGCAACCTCGCATGGTGTTGGTACACGGTCCATGTTTCGCATACATGCGTATAGTAAAGTAGGGATCACAACAGCTCTGTATATTTTTATTTTGGTTTGGATGCTGATTCCCCTTCTGTTCCAGACACGGTATCTCATAGTGCCAACATAATTGATGACGAGTTGAACATGAGTATCTCGAAAGCCAGTAAAAATAGGTAATGCCATCGACGACAAGCATGTGTGTCTTGATTATTTATAACTCTCTCAAGAAGTAATTTTAATATAACTCACACAATTCCTGGCAGGCTTAAAGTTGTTGAATAATATAATAAATATATAAGAGTTAGGAAAAATATTTTATGAAATTAATATTTCCATATTAAGCAAATATCAATATATATAATTTGCTATGTATGTTAGTTCGTACGTAACGCTATGTAATCAGGCAATAAAAGATTTTATAAGGCTTGAAAAAAAATTATTGAACCAAAAGTAACTATTTTCGAACATCCGTTTAAAATTGTACAATATGGAAATGAGAATATATACAAAAATGTTGTTATTAAAGAATTTTTGGATTAAACTAAATAAAAGTTCTGTATTACATTATTTTTTATTCTGATGTGTAATTTTTCAAAATTAATTGATTTCAGCTGAAATATATTTATTTTGAAAACTTCAGTCATTTTTGACGGGTAATACAATAATATGGGACTGTCCATAAATGGCGTCATTTGGATAGGGGGAGGAGGGTCAAGCATTTGTGAGGATGTGGGACGATGGGGAGGATGGGTTAAAGAAATGCGACGTGACATAAAAAAGCGCTCCTTTAAATAAAATTTCCACTTAACTAATTCAATTTATTTAATGACCCTGACGTTTTAAATAGCTTCACGCGTGTTACGATTAGGCCTGTGAAAAATGGGGCTGTTCCGTCTATACTCTGTACTCTATACTACTATAACAACGGTGGCCAAACTGCGACTCTTATGTGTTCGCATTACGCTCGCAAAAATTTATCAAATAAAAAAATTTAACATTACGCTCGCAAAAAATTTATCAAATAAAAAATCTTAGTTTGAAAGATTTCCTGGGAAATAGTTTTAACACAAAAATGCTTCAGAAGTATCTGTCAAAGGGAAATAAATTATGTATAATAATACTAATAGTTCTGACAAACTACAAGGTATTTTGATACAACTTTTTAAAATCCTTTATATTAACTCGTGACGTCTGCTTGCTTGATTGAGGCCTTGCTTGCTGAAAAAACGTTGAATCAATTTTTAACCCACTTCCTCTAATGCTAGCGGGCTGAAATTATGCAGGCAGACTCGTGCCGATGGTAAAAATGATCTATCAAAATTTGAGATCGATCGAATGTACTGTAATTAAGATGTAGCAAACGTCAGATTATCTCTATTTATTTCTATGTAGCCTTTTAATTTTTATGCTAGAGTGTCGCAGTGCGTATTATATTGCACGACCTTTTTAATACGTTTCTTTTGCGCTGTGCGGTGCGTATTATATTGACGATACTTTTAAAAAATATATTCCCCATCTGTAATATAATGCTATTAATTGCTAATCTGTCTCGCGTGCGCACTATGATAAACATGGTTTTTTAAACCCTTTTCCTTTTAGACATAACTAAAATTTTGGATTTTTGGATTGTCGAGCGATGCGTATTATAATGAACACTAGCGTATCACCCGTCAAAAATGACGGAAGTTTTCAGCTGAAATCTATTTATTTTATAAAAAATGCACTTTTTTTAGGGTGCCTACGGCGCCGACCTTTTTCAAAAGCCCAACTAACTTGTCCTTGTTTGATAAATACGAAATATTAAACTTTCTGAAATGTACACAAAGTATTTTATAATAGGGGTTGTAGGACGCCTACGGCGCCCCCTTTGTTTTTTTATTTTATAATTAACCATCATCAAATCCTCTTTTTAAATCCTTTATATTAACTCGTGGTGTCTGCGGCCGACCCTTGATTGCTTGCTTGCTTGTCGCCAAAACTTTTGATCGATTTTTAACCCACTTGCTCGTAAGCTAGCGAGCTGAAATTTTGCAGGCAGTTTTGTACCGATGATAAAAACAATGTATCAAAATTTCAGATCGATCGCATGTACCGTAATTAAATTATTGATTTTTTAGATTATTTTATTTATTCCTATGTATCATGCTATTTTTTGAGATAGAGCGTCGCGGTGCGTATTATATTGAACAACCTTTCTGTCGCGCAATAAGGTGCGTATTTTATTGACAGCACTTTTTATAAACATATTCCTGATCGGTGCGCATTATATTAAACATGTTTTACGACACAACTGCAATTTTGTATTTTTGGATGGTCTTGCGCTGCGTATTATAATGAACATTCTTTTAGTTACTTCTCGTACATAAAGGATTTATAGTCAAAAAACTTGGTTTTTTACGGGTTTTTAAATCCTTTATATTAACTCGTGGTGTCTGGTTGAACCCTTGATTGCTTGTCGCCAAAACTTTGGATCGATTTTTAACCCACTTTCCTCTAAGCTAGCGAGCTGAAATTTAGCAGGCAGTTTGTGTCGATGATAAAAACTATGTATCAAAATTTCAGATCGATCACATGTACCGTAATTGAATTATTGATTTTTTAGATTATTTTATTTATTCCTATGTATCATGTTATTTTTTGAGATAGAGTGTAAGGGTGCGCATTATATTGAACAACCTTTCTGTCGCGCAATAAGGTGTGTATTTTATTGACAACACTTTTTATAAACATATTCCTGATCGGTGCGCATTATATTAAACTGCTTTACGACACAACTGCAATTTTGTATTTTTGGATGGTCTTGCGCTGCGTATTATAATGAACATTCTTTTAGTTACGTCTCATACATAAAAGATTTATAGTGATAAACTTGGTTTTTTACGGTTTTTTTTTATACATTGATCCCTTTTCCAAAATTAAAATACATGTAAGAGCGAAAACAATGACGTCATATAATATTTTTTACAGCGTATCTTTAATTTGCACATCTTTTGATGCATTGGTGCAGTAATTTGGTTTTCCCTGCTTTCTAAAATTAGTAGCGTCACGGACAGACATTGCAAACTATATTGTTTAATTCTTTTAGTTATGTCTGGTATATACGGGATTTATAGTCAAAAACTTTTTTTTTGCGGAATTTTTTTATATTTTTCTGAACATGAAACAAAAATCATAAAACACAAAAAAGATTTTGGTTCTTTGAATGAATCAATGACAGGAAGTTAACGAGTCTTTGAAATACGCCAACATTATTTAGTTACCAGTTAAGACAAGCCAATTTTTTATATATTTTTAACCACGTTTTTATAAGCGGACTAAAAAGAAGAAAATAATTTAAAACTTATAAGTTCAAGTACTTTGATTTAATATGATCAAAAAACGTGGGGCAGGCGCTTATGAGGTTTAACATATGCAGCTCACTCATACTCTCACTTATAGATATCTCTTTTGCCTTCTTAATTATAAATCTTTAATTTTTATACCAAACACCCGCTCCACGTTTTTAGTCATATTAAATCAAAGTACTTGAACTTATAAGTTTTAAATTATTTTCTTCTTTTTAGTCCGCTTATAAAAACGTGGTCTTTAAAAATCTTTTTTTTTAACTTCTATTTATTTTATTCTTTTTTAGTCCACTTATAACAACCTGGTTTTTAAAAAAAAATTGTTTACCTCTATTTATTTTACCAAACACCTCACAAGCGCCCGCCCAACGTTTTAAAAACATTGTGATGTGGTCACGGGGTGAACTCACGGATGTCAACAAAAGCAGACGGTACAGATGCTTATATATAGACTATAGATAAACTAAAAAGTTCAATAATTTAATAACTGTACATTCGATCGATCTGAAATTTTGATACAATGCATTGTCATCCAAGATCTATCTGTGGTAAAATTTTCAGATCTCTAGGATCATCAGAAGTTGTTCAATTTTACGTTGGCAGATTTGAAAAAATCTTGGACAAACAAACCAACAAACCAACAAACAGGAACGAAAGCGAGTTAATAATAAATAGAAGTAAAAAAAGATTTTTAAAAACCACGTTTTTATTAGCGGACTAAAAAGAAGAAAATAATTTAAAACTTATAAGTTCAAGTGCTTTTATGTAATATGACTAAAAACGTGGGGTGGGCGCTTATGAGGTTTACATATGCGGTTCACTCATTCTCTCGCTTATAGATCTCTCTTTTGCCTTCTAAATTAGAAATCTTTAATTTTTATACCAAACACCCGCCCCCACGTTTTTAGTCATATTAAATGAAAGTACTTCAACTTATAAGTTTTAAATTATTTTCTTCTTTTTAGTCCGCTAATAAAAACGTGGTTTTTAAAAATCATTTTTTTACCTTTATTTATTTTATTCTTTTTAGTCCACTAATAAAAAATGTGTTTTTAACAATATTTTTACCTCTATTTATTTTACCAAACACCTCACAAGCGCCCGCCCAACGTTTTAAAAACATTGTGATGTGGTCACGGGGGGAACTCACGGATATCAACAAAAGCCGACGGTACAGATGCTTATATATAGACTATAGGTAAACTAAAAAGTTCAATAATTTAATAACGGTACATTCGATCGATCTGAAATTTTGATACAATGCATTGTCATCCAAGATCTATCTGTGGTAAAATTTTCAGATCTCTAGGACCATCAGAAGTGGTTCAATTTTACGTTGGCAGATTTGAAAAAATCTTGGACAAACAAACCAACAAACCAACAAACAGGAACGAAAGCGAGTTAATAATAAATAGAAGTAAAAAAAGATTTTTAAAAACCACGTTTTTATTAGCGGACTAAAAAGAAGAAAATAATTTAAAACTTATAAGTTCAAGTACTTTTATTTAATATGACTAAAAACGTGGGGTGGGCGCTTATGAGGTTTACATATGCGGTTCACTCATTCTCTCGCTTATAGATCTCTCTTTTGCCTTCTAAATTAGAAATCTTTAATTTTTATACCAAACACCCGCCCCACGTTTTTAGTCATATTAAATGTAAGTACTTCAACTTATAAGTTTTAATTATTTTCTTCTTTTTAGTCCGCTAATAAAAACGTGGTTTTTAAAAATCATTTTTTTACCTTTATTTATTTTATTCTTTTTAGTCCACTAATAAAAAACTGTGTTTTTAACAATATTTTTTACCTCTATTTATTTTACCAAACACCTCACAAGCGCCCGCCCAACGTTTTAAAAACATTGTGATGTGGTCACGGGGGGAACTCACGGATGTCAACAAAAGCCGACGGTACAGATGCTTATATATAGACTATAGGTAAACTAAAAAGTTCAATAATTTAATAACGGTACATTCGATCGATCTGAAATTTTGATACAATGCATTGTCATCCAAGATCTATCTGTGGTAAAATTTTCAGATCTCTAGGACCATCAGAAGTGGTTCAATTTTACGTTGGCAGATTTGAAAAAATCTTGGACAAACAAACCAACAAACCAACAAACAGGAACGAAAGCGAGTTAATAATAAATAGAAGTAAAAAAAGATTTTTAAAAACCACGTTTTTATTAGCGGACTAAAAAGAAGAAAATAATTTAAAACTTATAAGTTCAAGTACTTTTATGTAATATGACTAAAAACGTGGGGTGGGCGCTTATGAGGTTTAACATATGCGGTTCACTCATTCTCTCGCTTATAGATCTCTCTTTTGCCTTCTAAATTAGAAATATTTAATTTTTATACCAAACACCCGCCCCACGTTTTTAGTCATATTAAATGTAAGTACTTGAACTTATAAGTTTTTAAATTATTTTCTTCTTTTTAGTCCGCTTATAAAAACGTGGTTTTTAAAAATCATTTTTTTACCTTTATTTATTTTATTCTTTTTAGTCCACTAATAAAAAACTGTGTTTTTAACAATATTTTTTACCTCTATTTATTTTACCAAACACCTCACAAGCGCCCGCCCAACGTTTTAAAAACATTGTGATGTGGTCACGGGGGGAACTCACGGATGTCAACAAAAGCCGACGGTACAGATGCTTATATATAGACTATAGTAAACTAAAAAGTTCAATAATTTAATAACGTTACATTCGATCGATCTGAAATTTTGATACAATGCATTGTCATCCAAGATCTATCTGTGGTAAAATTTTCAGATCTCTAGGACCATCAGAAGTGGTTCAATTTTACGTTGGCAGATTTGAAAAAATCTTGGACAAACAAACAACAATGCTACAATGCCACAGGAACGAAAGCGAGTTTAATAAAAACGTGGTAAAAACGTGGTAACAAGAATAAAAAAAATAAAGGTAAAAAAATGATTTTAAAAACCCACGTTTGTATAAGTGGACTAAAAGAAGAAAATAATTTAAAACTTATAAGTTCAAGTACTTCGATTTAATATGATTAAAAACGTGGGGGCGGGGTGTTTGGTATAAAAATTAAAGATTTTTAATTTAGAAGGTAAAGCGCTTATGAGATTTAACATATCGGTCACTCATCTGAGAGAATGAGTGAACCGCATATGTTAAATCTCATAAGCGCTCCACCATGTTTTTAGTCATATTAAATCAAAGTACTTGAACTTATAAGTTTTATATTATTTTCTTCTTTTTAGTCCACTTATAAAAACGTGGTTTTTAAAAATCATTTTTTTACCTTTATTTATAACTAGAAAAATACCCGCACTTTGTAGCGGGAGTGTGCTGACCCTTTATCCAAGTATTAGGTGATGGTTATTACAATTTTTATTTGCCAAGTTAAATTTCAGATTCAACTATTTAGTTAAAATCTTATGAGAAACAGAGATATGCCATTTTACCGCGTGAGTTGTTTTCACTTAATGCAGTGCCTTTTAACATAACCTTACTATTCAAAAGATATGATTTATTAAATAATGATTCTTGCCGACCATAATAACTAAATTTACAATTTCATTCCCACTTGTACAAAATTAACATAACTTATATGTTTTCCGAAAGAGCTCTACCACCCTCGTCACTCAAAAATTTAATATATAATTACGAAACTGCATCGTATCACAATTGTAAGTTATATAATATTTGTAACCACGTCTATGAGATAAAGAACATGTGGCACTATCCCTTTAAAAGGCAAAAGCTAAGTGACTTATAGCGCAAATAAACAAAATTATAAATGTACTTTCTAAAATACTATTTTAAAAATAAAAACTGGTCGTATTAAAATGATATAAAAAATGTGCACACCATATTTAGACATATAGAAAGCTGGCCGCATAAAATAAAGTCTTGTTATAAAGTAAATGTACTGGACCAAAATAACTCTTCATTTTGACGTATTCATAATTGTCTATACAGGGAAATAATATGTAACATTTTTTATGTCTCTATATTTTACGATTTATATTTACAGTTTATAAGCAATGTGTATAATTTCAAAAAGGAATCTTTTTTTTGTTCCCTATTTCGGATAAGGCATCATATTTTGTAAATTATATTCAATGCACACACACACACACACCAGATTTTATATCTGAAAAATAAAAAAAATTTAAAAAAAAATTCAACTGTTCATAGCGCATCTTAAAAATGATTAAAAGGCAATTTTAGAAATGGCCTATGCTATTCTGAATACAAAGGAATGAACATAAAAACATATTCAATTCGCAATTCATATTAATTAAGCGTTTTCAGGATCACTTCATTAAATTTAGTCAACGTTTTGTTAATACGTTCGGTAGCGAAAGTTTATAATGTATAGTGTATATAAAGCTTAAGTAAACAGTTTTAAAGTGTACTTTATTTGACATAGGCCATCACTTTCAACATAAAATAAACTCGCTACATCTATGGTTTTTAATTAAATGTCGAGTTATGAATTAAATTTTTAAAAATCCCAATTTTATTCATTGCATGTAAAATATTAATACAATGCATCGTGAAAATAATTGAAATAAAATAATTTAAACGCATATGTAATATATAAAGCTCAGTTGATATTTTTATGTTTGTTTGTTTGTATCCATTAAAAAAAGGCCACTGCTTTGTTGACATTTTTCCAAAAGATCTCTGCCACTGTCGTCACTAAAAAAGCTCTTATATATTTACGACACTGCAATGTAACACAATTGTAATTAATACAATATTTGCAACAGCGTCTATGAGATAAAGATAATAAAGATAAATAAAAAAAGTTAGGCTATATTCCTAATTTTTAAAAAAACAAAAACAAAACAAATCAATTTTATGTTAAAAATGCATGTGAAACCATTACAATAATCGATTTTAAAAATGGCCTATGTTAATCCATCATCAAAGGAATGAACATAACATATTCAATTCGCAATACAAAATAATTAAGCGTTTTCAGGATCACTTTATTTAGTTTAATCTACTTATGTTAATAGGTCCGGTAGCCTAAGTTTAAATAGTATAAGTGTATAGGTTATGTAAAAGACAATAGCTTATGTAAAAGACAAACAAAATATAAATGTTATATTAATAGGACACAGCTAAATTTAAGATGCGTACACGAAAATGTGCGCACAGTAATCAGGCGATAAAAGATTTTAAAACGTGCACCGCTAAAAATGAAGCCTTGAAAAAAATACTGACACAATTATTACATAAATAGGTTTTTCATTAAATGTCGAGTTATGGAACAGAAAATAATTAAAACAAATTCGCAATTAAATTTAAACGTGTAAACAATTAAAATCTAATGCATCGTGTGGCAGTTGTAATTAAATATGTTTACGTGTCTATCTAATATATAGAAAGTAACAGTAAAGAAAATGACAATTCTTTGTACTACACAGCTCAAATTATGAAGCGTACACGAAAATGTGCGCACCGTAATTAGACATTATAATATTTTTTCAAATGCGCACGGCTGAAAATAAAGTATTGGCATTGGGGAAAAAAAACGTCACCAAAAGTAACTCGCTTTGAACGGCATTTGAACGTCCGCGTAAATTTGTTCAATACAGAAATGAGGTTAAATTTTTTATTCTTTGTCTCTGCATTTTCTGATTATTTAATTTACGGCATTCGGGCAAAAGGGACAATTACAAAAACTAACTTAAAACCACCTTCAGGGTAAAAGGAACCGTCCTGCCAAATTTGGTCCCCGTCCGTCATTTGGTTTTTCCGTGATTGTCTAACAGAAAGTCGAAAAGTGAAACATACAAACATCTTATCTTATCTTATCTATACAGACGCTCCTTCTATGCAGAAGATAGTTGCGTCCACAGACCATGACAGATGATCTGTTGGCAAGTGATGCAGCATTCACAGGCCACGGCTTTGTGGGTTCCACGCATTACCCAGCCGCCTAACTACATGTAGTGTTAGGTACCCATTCGGAGCGGGGTGACTCAGGGACGCCCTAGGCCCCGGGAACAAACCCTTGCCTTCACACGGATTCGAACCCGTGACCATCGGTACGACAGTCTAGTGCGCTGCCACTCGACCACCGCGTCCCCTACAAACATACAAAGATACAAACACCAACTGAGCTTTATATATTAGATAAACCACGTTTTATTAACTCGCTTTCGTTCCTGTGGATTTGTCTGTCCAAGATTTTTCAAATCTGCCAACGTAAAATTATACCACTTCTGATGGTCCTAGAGATCTCAAAATTTTAACACAGGTAGATCTTGGATGACAATGCATTGTTTCAAAATTTTAGATCGATCGAATGTACCGTTATTAAATTATTGAACTTTTTAGTTTATCTATATATAAGCATCTGTACCGTCTGCTTTTGTTGACATCCACGAGTTCACCCCGTGACCACATCACCGTGTTTTTGAAACGTTGGGCGGGCGCTTATGAGGTGTTTGGTATAAAAAATAATTGAGATAAAAAAATATTTTTAAAAAACCACGTTTTTTGTAAGGGGACTAAAAAGAATAAAATAAATAGAGGTAAAAAAATATTTTTTAAAAACACGTTTTTATAAGTGTACTAAAAAGAAGAACATAATTTAAAACTAATAAGTTCAAGTACTTTCATATAATATGACTAAAAACGTGGGGCGGGTGTTTGGTATGAAAATTAAAGATTTATAATTTAGAAGGCAAAAAAGATCTATAAGTGAGAGAATGAGTGAACTGCATATGTTAAACCTCATAAGCGCCCGCCCAACGATTTTAGTCCTATTATATGAAAGTACTTGAACTTATTAATTTTAAATTATTTTCTTCTTTTTATTACACTTATAAAAACGTGGTTTTTAAAAATCTTTTCTTTACCTCTATTTATTACTTTGCACACGAACCAACGAACCTTAGCGGGAACATTGACTGCCACCTAGCGGACATTAACATTCTAGCTGCTAGGCCCTTGTACCTGGCTGAACGTTACTTTATTGTTGTTGACATTTTGTTTGAATGTTCACTTTATTGTAGTTTTAGCTTATGAGTATGACGAATGCATTTACAGCAGGAATAAAAGTTTGTAGAGCACAATAGTATGTTTTTGAAAGTATGCTGTTAGCTACTGTGTGAAATGAGGTGCATGGATGGTGGCTAGGTTGAATTCTATAGCCGTAATGACCGCGAAAATTATGCGGCGTTTTGGACGAATACCCGCGCACCTTTTTTCAACAATATTGACAGCCCTAGTAACGATTAGGGATGTACCGGATTTCAGCTCTGGCAAATCTGGAATCCAGCCATTTTTAAAAATCCGGCTTCGGTTCCTGCAGAATTTCTCTTCATAAATCCAGCTAAATCCGGTTGGCCAGAAGATCCACAAATATATATTTATATAATGGCTCCCGCTCCGGCAAATCCTGAATTCGGCCATTTTTACAAATCTGGCTTCGGCTCCGGCCGGATTTCACTTCATAAATCTGTCCGAATCCGTCTCTGGCAAATCCGGAATTCTGTCATTTTTACAAATCTGGCTTCGGCTTCGGCCGGATTTCACTTCATAAATCTGTCCGAATCCGGCTCCGGCTCCGGCCAGATTTTAAAAAAAATTGAATCCGGTACACCCCTAGTTACGACATTAAAAAGATTGCAGACTTACACTAAATACATATTTAAATGTCAAAAAATATATTTGAAACATGTTATTTTCAATTAGCAAATACTGCTTTGGGGGGGGGGCAAAGCTTTGTGACGTAATATTGGAGTGGGGAGTCTAAGTTTTTGTGACGAAGTGTGACGAGGGGGGGGAGGGACGGGGTAAAAAATCGGCCAAAATCGCGAGACGTCATTTATGGACGGCCCCTATATATATCAAATTCGTTTTATTTGTGTACCTTTTTGTTCGTTGAGGAAGGCTCTTTGCCGAAACATTCGCTGTTTTGTTACGTCCTGTCAGGCTAACTCATATCCTGTTTACATGCCATATACATATATATTATTTCTGTCTGTTCTTTTTAAAAAATTAATGTAAGTAATTTTTTATAAAAAGTGTAATGCATACGCGTCTCTTGAAAATGGTTTTAAATTTAAGTAATAAGTATGTTCTTTTCGATTTTTTAAATTTTTTATTTTTTTATTTTTTATTTTTATTATTTTATTTTTTTTTCTTTTTTTTTCTGAGAATAATTCCCGAATATAATGGTGAACTCATAAATTCTGACTGTCTCGCAAGTAAATAACGCTTTTGAACAGCACTTGCGCTTCAGTCCTCGGTCGGCATCTGATCCGAACGCAGAACAAAGTTGAACTAATCAGACATTTGACATACTTTGTGTCTGTGCGATTATAAACATAGGGTCGCCACTCGTCACAACAGAGATATAAATTTAAAAGACACTTGTCCAAGCCAGTGCTGCCAGTGACAATTTTGAGAAAAACCTAACCAACACATAAAAAACCCTAGATCCGAAAGAAAAAAAACATAGACACTCTAAAAATAAACAAATATGACGTCACATGTTTCAAATCAGTTTATATTATTGTCATGCAAGTGTGTATTTAGTGTGAGGCTCTAATAGTGTAACTCGCGTGAAGCCATTTAAAAAGTTACACGTTTTTATGTGACATCACAGTTCTTAAACAACCTCCTCCCCCATGTCACACATCCCACAAAAGGGTCCCCCTCCCCAGATGAGTGTCGTCATTTGTGGACGGCCCCTAAAGTATTAGTATGTTCTACATAACTATTTGTGAAAAATACTTACATCTGCATTTATTCATCCCGTAAGTCATCTTAGCGGCTGGATAACGAAGTCAGTAGTGCGCTCGCCTCACAAAGCTGAGGGGCGTGGGATCGAGCCCACGCAACGCCACAACATAACTGATACGCTAAGAAGGTCCTCCGCTGACCCCTGGAAGGGAATTGGGGCACCAATACAAGTCCCGAGTAAGCTCTAATGGAAACATTAGGGATCCCCTACGACTATCGGTCATGTGACTTACTTTTACTTACTTATAATCTGGAATTACTTACTTAATATAAATCTTATTGGCAATCTTTTCAGCATTCTTGGAATCATTCTTATTTTATCTATCACAGACGCTCCTTTTATACAGAAGTTTATTGAGTCCTACGTTTATCCATTTTTTAAATCCTTTAAATTGCGTATTACAATGAACATTATTTTAGTTATGTCACCTCCTGTATACAGGAATTATAGTCATAAAATTGTTTTTACGGGTTTTTTTATGTCTCGTATTGCATTTTTATATGTTGGTTTTGCTAGTATGATCACGCATCCTATGTAGTCTGCATGGTTTTTATGGACAGAACGAACATTTTTATGTAGTTATTGCATACGGAATAGGAAAATGGTTTTGATAACTGTATCTCTGATCTTTAGTATATACTCTATAACGTGTATACTTGAAAGAATATTATCCCTACGAAGACAGAAGAAAATGGAAGAGCTATTATTAAAGTCTAATGAAATGAATATTTTGGCTCATTCAAGTTGTTTTTTATCTTGTACCAGAATTTTTCAGACAGATCGCGCCCCCTTTCAAATTCAGAAGCATAAAACCAAAGCCCGAAATCAGCCACTTCGCGAAGTGGCCGGCCAATGCGCGAAGTGGCCAATGATGCTGTAAATTAACCGGCCAAGGCCCGAAATTCGGGCATTTGCCGGCCAGTTTGCGAAATGGCTAGGGTCAATTGGCCAAAGCCCGAAGCAGTCATGAGCAGATTGAAGGTAGAATAGTAAGATTTAATACATACAATTGATTGTTAGTTACAAATGATAAAAACCAGTTACAAAAGTGAAACTTAATAAGTCTTTTAAGCTCATTTACAATTGGGTTTGCAAATTCTTTCCCATTATCTGATTGGAGCACACGTGGAGCCCCTATGGTGGTGAAGAAATCAAGTAGCTCGTATAGCAACTTCTTCTGCTGTTTTGCTTTTAAGAGGTCGCAATATAGTACAAACTTGGTTAAATGATCTTGATAATTGAGTATAAACTTGTACTCGCCGTCATGACTACTTTGCATGTCTATCAGATCCACATGGCATCTCGAGTTAAATTCTTTAAATAACAAAGTTTTAGATACTAGACCTCGCTTAGGATTATATAATTTGATCATGCATGGCTTGCAAAAGCGAAGAGAGAATGTAATGAATTCTTGGATGACATTTTTGTACTTAGTTTGTAGCTCCTTTTACATCCGTGTGTGACCTCCATGTCCAATTTTCAAGTGAGTATCGTGCAGTAAGTCGAACAGTTCTTCTGAATACAGATATTAAAAAAATAACGCTATTGTCTTCTGTTACTGGCACAATAATTCTCTCTTTACCACCAAACTTCAAGAACATCATATTTTTTTAGACGACGATAATCAACACTTTCTTTTTTCTCCTTTGCTTTAGCCTGTATAACGTCCTCTATTAAAGCGATGTATTTCTGGTTGGTGAGGATCTCCCTATTATTGGCTTTTCCTTATAACGAAGCATTCAAAGTATCTGATTTTCATATCAAATGTTGTTTCCGCATTTTCCTGATGTGCACCAACTTCACTCAGCTGAGAGTTATAAATACGAGTAATACAGTACTCACAATGAAACCACTGTGTCAGAATAATAAGAACTAGTCACAACGTCTGGACCTCCTCCGAAAAGGAAAGACTAATGCTATAGTATCGTCACAGAGTGGCACCCTTTTACCTACCCCGTACACGCCAACACACCAGAAGCGACAGATGTGCCGCTAACAAGGCAGTCTTCCACTACCACATCGGGCTTTGGCCAAGGATACCCAACCACTTCGCGAATTGGCCGGCCAAAGCCCGAAATACAATTGTTAGTTGTAAGTACTTCGGGCTTTGGCCAGACTTGTGGGCCACTTCGCGAATTGGCCGGCCAGTTCGCGAATTGGCCGGCCAGTTCGCGAATTGGCCGGACTTCGGGCTTTGGCCGTAACAGATATAATAATGCAACATCATAGAGCGGCTAAAAATACTGTCTCCACCTACTGTTTATTTTTCAAAAATCGATTTTTCAGGATGTTAATTGCACATATTTATTTATTTTGGTACTTCGACATCGCATAATTACTATTTTTAAAAAAAGCCTAGATAAAGGCTAATTTTAATTTGAAAATGCTAGACAAGGTCAAGAAAACATAGATATAGGTTGAAAATCCTAGCGCTGGCACCAGTGACCAGTGGTGATAACTACAGTCTGTTTATGGTAGGCCATTAGTAGACCTGACAAAAAATAACCATACTTTAACTGTGAGTCATTAGTAATGCAGAACTTGAATCATCTCTGTATATACATATATCAGATTGTTGTAAAGACGTTGTTTTAGACATTTTAAATAAGGTTTATTATATATGTCAAACATCCATATTTTGGCTTGAATTTTATACGATGTCATTAATTTGTATATTCAATACAAAAAAGGACAAATACATTTTAATAAATATTTTTGATATTAAAAAAAACGTAATTGAAAAAAATTGTCAACTCCCTTTATACGATAACTTGATTTTTAATGCAGTAGTTAACTGGCTGTGACTTGTTAAAACAAGCGATTATCAACATCTATCTAATGACACACACACACACAAAGTGATGATGTTACTTTCGTAATAACATTCTTTGGAGAATGTGTGCCCCCTGTACACCTTATAAAGATACCTGGTCACCTCCCAATCACATACACATACACACACTGAGACACTCAGTGACACACACTGTACAAAGTTAGGTACCAAAAACAAAAATAGGGGGCATTGGTAGGTGATTTGAAGGTAATTCGTTGTGGAATTATGTCACATTCATTATGAAGTAATTTGGAGAGAGAGAAACAGAGAGAGAGAGAGAGAGACAGACAGAGAGAGAGATAAAGAGAGAGAGAGAGAAACAGAGAGCGAGACAAAGAGAAAGAGCGAGACAAAGAGATAGAGGAAAAGAGGGTGATATAGAGAAATATATATAGAGAGAGACAGAGGAAGCGATAGACGAAGACAGAGAGAAAGTGTCTTTGTGAGAAAGAGAGATAGAGAGGGAGAGAGTTAGAGAGAGAAAGAAAGAGAGACAGACAGAGAAAGAGAGAAAGAAAGAGACAGAGAGAGGGGGCAGAGAGAGAGAAAAAAAAAGAGAGACGGAGGAAGAGACAGACAGAAAAAGACAGAGAGCACTGGAGAGACTGTGAGAAAAGAAGAGAGAGGCAGAGAGAGACAGAGATAGAGGGAGAAAAAGAAAGCGAGAGACCGAGGGAGAGAGAGAGAGATCGAATGAAAGTGATAGAGACAGAGTGAGATAGAGAGAGAGAAGGTAATGGTTAAGGTGATATTCGTTGGACACTCGGTTGCTGGCCGACTAATAGAAAAGATGGCGCGGGTAGGGTAGGGTTGGGGGTTGGGTGGTGGGGGTTCTAAAGCTGACGGATAGTTATTGTTTTAAAAAAAAAGATATCTGGAAATAAAGAAAAATAGAATTAAATTGCTTACACTAATTAAGGATACACATGTTTTATTGTATTGTTTTGTGTGTTAGTCTCTGAGTGGGGCGTGGGGTGTCTTGAATTCCATATGTGAACTAACACCCGGGACAAATTAAGATGGGGTGGGGGGGGGGCTTGGAGGCTACCACCAGCACATGACACACGGTTAACGAGTCATCTCCAGCTCATGACGTACGGGTGATGTGCGATCACCAGTAATCCTTCTTCGCCTAGTATAGTAGTGACCTAGTGCACGTGGACTCCTGTGTCTTTTGTCTTGACTCTTTTAGATTTAAAAGTAACAGGGAGCTGGTACTTCTGAAATATAGAGGGCCACTATCTGGTCCAGTGATGCCAGTAACATTTTTGGGGAAAAGCCTAGCCAACACGTCAACAAAAAAAAACACCTAGATACGAAAGAAAAAACCTAGACAAACTAAAAATAAATAAATATGACGTATCGAAGCCTCATCTCCTTTAAAACAAAAACAACCTTGTTTCCTTTTTGAAAATTAGCATGTAGCATGTTTCAAATCATTTTAATGTAATTTAAGTGTGTATATTGTGTGAGACTGCACTCTAATATCGTAACACATGTGGAGCCATTTGAAAAGGTCATTAAATAAATGGTAAGAAATAAAAAAAAAGTCGCACGTCAATGCGCCAATACCTACTGGCTTAACCTCTGCTCCAGCATACAGTCAGCTGCAGACATGGGCAATGCCAAAGCCATGTACGAAAATATCAAAAAAGCAACTGGCCCCCTGACATCCAAAAGTTGCCCCCCTAAAGTCCAAAAGTGGAGAAATTATCCAAGACCAGGCAGCGCTGCTAAAACGGTGGGCTGAGCATGATCTGCAACTGTACTCAACAGTCGCCACAGTCTCCAGCACCGCTCTAGATGACATCCCGGATATGCCACTCATGGTAGACCTTGATGTCGTGCGCACACAGGAAGAGCTGAGCAAAGCTATTGACTGCCTAGCTTGTGGAAAAGCCCCTGGGAATGATGGCATACCACCAGAAGCTCTAAAGAGTGGCAGGACAGCTTTACTCCAACCATTGCACGAGCTTCTGTCCCTCTACTGCAAGCAGGGCTACATCCCCTTAAATTGACATTTTTGCTAGATAGACCTTCTGCAGCGGCGTAGCGTGGGTATGTGCCGCCAGGGGCAGAACACAATTTTGCTGCCCCCCCCCCGAAAAATAACTTGATGCTATAAAGTAAAGATAGTCTTTATTAGAACGTAATAATAAGTAAGTACACAATACATTTTATGTTATAAATAAAAAGAAATGATTTATTTCTTGAATAAAATTGAAGTTGATGTTTTCATCATTGCAACAAGAGTCCGTCAAAAAGTGACGTCACGCAATTTTGGAAGATTTTTTACCCTCTTCCTCCCCCCATCGTCACACAAACTCAGACCCCCTCCAGTATGACGTCACAAAGATTTGCTCCCCCATCCCATAAAAGCCGTATTTTCTATTTGAAAATGAGCATTTTTCAAATCACTGTTTTTTTGTTTTGTTATTTAAGCCCTGTATTTAGTGTATTAAAGCCATTTAAAATGTCATTAAATAAATTGTAAGCGATCAAATATTTATTTTTAAATTTTATTGAAAGTTGCGCGTTTTGATGTGACGTCACATTTCTTAACCACCCCCTCCCCCTCTTCACACATCGTCACAAATGTGTGACCGCCCCCCCCCCTTTTAGGTGCGTGAAGTCATTAATGGATTGTTCTCAATCTTTCAGGTATCAATGTTTTCAGCCATACCATGTTCAATAGCCAAAATAGCTATATCTTAAAAACACTTGAATAAATTAACTTGTATTTAATCAATTAATTCTTCTTTTTTCCCGGTGGGTTAAAATATTCCTTGCTTGACAATGGCACGTAAGATATTTTTTATACTCTAATTTGAAGGCAAAATTTCAAAGTCCAGTATATTAGCTGGTGTAAGAAAATCGGTTTTCTAAATTCGATATTACTGCCAATTTCTACAGTAATCTCGTGTTATGAAGAATACAACTTTCTTCTCAGCTGTTTTTCTTCACAGCATGGATCATATTCGCTTCGATCACCAAATAATTGCTCTCTCATTCTTCGATTAGACGATAGGATTGAAAGAATGAGGTCTCCACATACAATTTTATTAAATGTCAAAGCATCCTTTAAGTATTCCATTACTTTCTCTATGCATTTTTAAACGCTATACATTTGTAAATAATTTCGGGTATCTTTGACATAAATTAGTAAATAATATTTTTTTTAAACCCGTAAAAAACTAAGTTTTTGACTATAAATCCTTTATTTACGAGACATAGCTAAAAGTATGTTCATTATAATACGCATAGCACGACAATCAAAAAATCCAAAATGTTAGTTATGTCTCATATATTAAGGATTAATAGTAAAAATACTACTAAAATCTGCCTGCTAAAATTCAGCTCGATTTGATCACGGGCAAAGGGTTATAAAAACATGTTTAATATTTGGCGCACGTGTGACAGATTAGCATAAACATTTACCGATCGGGAATATATATTTTTTTAAAGTATCGTCAATATAATACGCACTGCCACCCTCTAGCACAGTGGTCTCCAAACTACGGCCCTCGGGCCAGATCCGGCCCGCGAGGCCCTTTCATCCGGCCCCTGGAGACCTTTTAATCTCCAAGAAAGATACTATTTTTACCTATAGTTTACCAAAAAACTGTAGGTAGGTTGCCCCCAAACTGGTATTTGACAGTTAATGCGGCCCTCCGGCAGAAAAGTTTGGAGACCCCTGCTTTAGCACAACGGTGGCTAAACTGCGGCTCGGGAACCGCATTCGGCTCTTCTGTGTTCAATTTGCGGCTTGCGAAAAGTATACGAAATTAAAACTTTTTGTTTGAAATATATATCAATATAATAAATTATAGTTATTTTAACTAGACTAAATCAAAGCGTTGAAAATAATGTTAGCTTAATTTACATTTTAAAAGTTGAAGGGAGCGATTGGTTTCTGGCTAGATTGTGATGTAACCTATACAAATTTCAGGTTCGGGTTCCATTAAAATAACCGCATTTCCTAGAATGGTAAAGACTGTTAGCCAATTTCCCGTATCTGACAGACACCGCTAACGAATTACAAAGCTAGCAATTTGAAGTGACGCTGTGAAAAAAGTCATGGAGAATTTGCTGTGCCGTATCCACTCACTCCACTTCAATTTGAATTTTTAAAAATCAAACTTGCTGAGTTGAAGTCTGGAATGTGTCATTAGTAGCCACCACTTTCTGCTATTAGCAAAGAAGGTATCACTTCAACTGAGGCAAGTTATGCCATCGCTTGGAAGATTGCTCATGCTAAACGACCTGAGTCTGAATGGGACTTTATTTAGAAGCATATCCAGGAAGAAATTTCAATATTAGATCCCAATAATTCCAAGCTTCTGCGACTTTAAATTAAGTTTAAATGCAAATAAATAAAAAAATTATAAAATAAATCGAAAAATAATTTTTTTTTATTGCCATTGGGGTCGTGACCAATATTCCCTCTAAGGTTCGTTGGTCCGTGTGCAAAGTTAAAAAAAAACAACAACAACTCGCGTGCAAGTTCCACAGCATCCATTTTTAGCAATACATTAACAAAATTGATGTGCGGCAATTCTTTAGTGTTGTGCGGTGTCGGTCAGATATATGCGCGGCCGCGCAGCTTATATTGAACATTGGTCGTGACCCATAATGCTTCACTGCGCCTCTCAACAATTTTTTAAATGGCTCTTAGTAACTGCAGGTCTGGCCATCCCTGCTCTAGCACAAAAATTAGCATGCTAAATAGAGATACATAGAGATAATATAAAAATTCATTAATTCAATTAAGTACAATCGATCGATCTGAAATTTTGATAAATCATTTTTATCGTTGGCAAGAGTCTGAGTGCAAAATTACAGCTCACTAGCATACAGGAAAGTGGGTTAAAAATCGATCCAAAGTTTTTTAGGAAAACAATCAAGGCATCAAGTAGACGCCACGAGTTAATATAAAGGATTTAAAAATATTTCATTGTGTCTATCAATCAAAGTTCCTGCGTCTGTTCGTGTGTTGAGCTTTTTGTCTGCATCTATCAGTTCTTCTATAGCTTTAAAAATAACCTCAAAATGGCTTCATGGTATCTATATATATAATTCTCTTCCTGTGACCATGCGAGACACCACGCAAGTATGTGCAAACGAGCATGACGAATGACCCTCGATGGGGTCGACCAATGTTTCGAGACCAACAATGGTCTTTGCGTTCACTTGCATTGTTCCTTCACAGAATAACGTGAGATTCGTAGTGTACTGGTTATCACGTCCACCTTATACGGGGAAGGTCCTGGGTTCAAGCGCCAGCAAAAACATTGTTGTTTTTTTTTAAATAAATTTTTAACATTTTTGTTTGTTACACGTTCTTTTACCCAGGAGCAGCCTTTGGGGGTGGCAGCTGGGGAAATCGCCCCAGGTCCCGCGCTTAGGGCGGCCCCGCATTTTAGACTTGAGAATATTTCGTCCAAGTTATATTCACCGTAAAAAAAACAAGCTCAAAATACACTAAACACGAAAAGAAACCATTGTTCATAAAACGCGAACAATAATATATTTTAGTAACAAAAGAGCCGGCAGATATTGCATTACTGAGTTAGTGCAAAGAATTTATCTAATCAAGATATTATGACCTTTTAGGCATATTGGTAGTTCGCGATCGTTACCAGTCAGGGGCGGATTAAGACTGCACGGGGCCTCTGGCTGCAATTTAAACTGGGGCCCTATCCAGCTAGCGTCCCTTTTAAATAAATGATTGCTAGCAGCTAATATAAGACTGTAACTTGTAACTAGATAGTCCATTGGTTCCTTGTTCATAATTTGTCTGCACTCCGGGATCGGATTCATCAAAAAACCGAAAACAAAGAAATAACTGTTTGCCTGGAAAATAAAATTGAGTATGAAAAGATAATTTTAAAAAAAAGACAGATGAAAAATAATATATGCACCCGCTGGGAATAGTACCCGCCATCGCTTGCGCTACAGGCCATCACGTTGCCCCAAGACCACGAGATCCAGACGTATACAAAATATTTAAAAGATATAAATAGTATTTATTAATATTTTCTCTTATTGAGCCATGCAATCAAATAAAGTTTTTCGATACTGAGGCCATCGGGTCAGAATAGCGATCAGATTAATAGATAAGATTTATTAATTTATTTGATTTATGATATTTTTAGGGATTTATGTAAACATTTGTCAACCTTTATTATAGATTATACTAAATTTGGGGGGCCCTTAAATCATTGGGGGCCCCTGGTTTTAGCCCGTTCAGCCCCCCCCCCTTAATCCGTCATAGTTACCAGTACTCTGGCCCCGCGGGTACCTAACGCCGCCTCTGTTTTTAACCCTTAATTGCCATCATATGGCTGACCCTCGCTAGGGTCGGCAAATCACAGTTTATGGTTGGCAAGCTAATGTGGTAAAGGATGGTGGCAGGCCTGGATTAACCTATAGGCAAACAAGGCACGTGCCTTGGGCACCAAGCGTTTGGGGGGCACCACAAGTCCTCAAGAAAAATTTGTATATTGTCCATAATCGACATGACGTTAGCAAATCGCAAATGTAATATTAAATCGCACAGGGACGGATTAAATGGAAGGCTGATTGGGCTAAAGCCAAGGGCCCCCAATGATTTAAGACTAAATTAAGGGACCCCAAACTTATTAAATTGTATAATAAAGTGGTTGGACAGGGCCCCGGTTGGAATTGCAGCCAGGGGACCGTGCAATCTTAATCCACACCCTGAAATCGCTTTTAAATGGACAAATGAAAAATGTGGATCTTTGCAAAATTGAATTTTTCTAGGGTTGCTGGAGTTGGTCAGTCAGTTTGATCAACTTTTAGCATCACACATGGAAAAATAAGGAAATTCTGGAAAAGGAAATCCTTCTTATGTATCCCAAACTATATATGTGAGGAACTGATTAAAATTATGTCTCCAAAAGTCCATCAAGTAATTATAGATGAAGTAAAGGCTTCCGGTTATTTCAGCTTGTCAATACCCGATATTTCACTTATAGATCAGTTAAGCGTTGTTCTTCGATGTGTGGGTAGATGGAGAGCCCATTGAGCGCTTTTTGACTTTCTTGGAGCTGCAAAGTCACACCGGTGAAGGTATGGCTTAGCAAAAGTTGCAGTACTTACGTGAAGTTTGCAATATTGATTTTGCGAAATGCAGAGGTCAGTCCCGGATAACGCAGCTATTATGTCTTGGTATTACAAGGGCATGCAGAACAACATTCAAGAGGAAAATTAGTTTTCTATCTACATACCCTGTGCTACCCATTCACTAAATCTGGTAGGCAGAAGTGCCGTTGACTCTTGTTTATAGAGGCAGTAAACTTCTTCCATGCAGTGCAACTGATCGATACTTTTTTATCCGCTTCAACAAACAGATGGAAGATTCTGAAAGGATGCTTTGTGGATTGAACGCTGGTAAACACTCTTTCCGATACCAGATGGGAAGCACATGCTGTTGGAACTAAAGCTATTCTAAAGTCTCATCCTCAGATCATAGAAGCGTTAGAGTGTTTACAATAAGACCTGTCACAGAAGGGGGGCATCAGAAGAGAAGCAGACAAAAAGCGTACACAAATCTAAGTAGATCGATAATGAAATAAGAAAGGCTTGATTCCTTATCTTTGCTGATGATTGAGACAGACATTTTGCGCAAAACTAACTTTGATGATGTACTTTGCCAGATGTAAATCTAGAATAAAGAACTTTAAAATGTAAAGGTTTGCTTTCTCTGACTTTCTCATCTATTAAAAAAGTTACAGTATGTTTGTCTATTATTATTACAAAATTAATTAAATATTAATACAGAAATAACATATCGTAGGGTGTAGGTTTTATTTGAGTGATACTAGTACAAACATATGTGTTAATGCGGCGTCACTTGAGTGGGTGTCATACAGTTCGGTAGGTCATGGTGTCACCCCCTCACAACTTCCCCCATAGGCCTCCTCCGAGTATTCATACATAATTTTACCCTTTGGTGTCACCAGGTGCTGTCCGCACCTCCCGCTATCCCTTGTGACGCCCCTGTGTGTTAACAGTTTTGTTTGTTAGTTGGTTTGCTTAATATTGAACATACCAGCGGTCAGTGGGGGATCGGGGCGGAAGGGGGCACCCATGTTGGTTTGTGCCTCTGGCACCAAGATGACTTAATCCGGCCCTGGGTGGGGGGCAGGTAGATAACCACAGTGCGAATGTCTCGAAACAAACGATGAGTCGGCAGTCCCCCCCCAACCGACGTTCACTCGCGTTGTTTTGATTACTTCGTGATGTAGTTTGTGTTCATTCTTTCTCCACTTTCTTTGCACTCTCCATGAGCAAGTCTGCGGCGTATGCTACGCTGCGGGGCGTCAAGTATTCATTATTTTGTATCATGAAGTCTGTTTCATGCCTTGGTTGTAGAAGCAATTAGATATTCCAAACGGTGTATGGACATGGAAAAGAATGCTTAACAAACTTCTAGTGTACTATAATACTCAGAGAGTTCGTTTCAGTTGGAGTATCATGTAAACAAATTAGGTTAAATTAAATGAACTTTTTGAGTGAGATTTTACATTGATATTTAATTTATTTCGTCTTTCTTCAACTCCTGTATACTTTCTAGCCTTGAAGATGTATTAACAACACACGTTGGGCTTCTGCAGTCCATTATTTTAAGATCATCATTTATTTAAAATCCTTTCAGAAATGTAGCCAGTACATCTTGCCACTTTGTTTTGTTCTTTATTAATAGTTTATTCTTTTAATACAATTTATGATTATTTCCAATTGCAAAAAACACTCACGAACATGTTAAGCACTTGTTCGTGAGTGGCTACTTTTGTATTTGTGTGCCAAGTTTTTAATTCCATTAGATAAGCAATTATTATTTTATTCATTATTTTTGTTTATTCCACAAATTATAGACATTAAAAAGTATGATTTGAAAGAATAAACCATATAAGTACGCGGACAATTGTGTTCCAGTAGTTTACCTACGTTAAAATCGATTATACCAGCACATAATGGTCATGTTTTTACACTACTTCAGCGCCTATGTTTTTCACCTCAGTGGCATTAGTATCATAAGTCTTTGGATTAATAAAAGCAGTGCTTTTTTTTGTGACGGTACGCACCGGTACGGCGTACCAGCACCTTTTTCAATGTGGGAAAAAATTATTATTTTTCCTGTATTTTAACTAGGGCTGTTAACGATTAATTTAAATTCAATTGTTAACTTTTGAAAAATTAACGATTAATTAATCGTTAATTTCGATTAAAGCCAAAAATTAAAATGTATGGTGTCATAAGTTACATTTATTAAACGTACTTGTCGAAAATCGAAATAACACTTGAATGTCTTCTTCATATGACATCTTTTAACCAACAACGCAAACAGACAAGTGTATTGACATTATTTGGTTCAAGTGATGAGCGGGTCTTATTGAAAATATAACCAGCCGAGCTGAACAATCGTTCACATCGCTTTAGATTGTCCCAGCTGAAGTTTCTGTTACGGGGTCCTCTGGATAAGAAGGGTACGCGAGACCCGAAACTAACAGCCCCGACGAGGAACGTCGAAGTCCCGCTAGGGTTAGCTAGGCAGGTAGACAGACGATTACAGTCGCTGCACGGAACGTAGACGGGGGAGGGGGGCACCGTGGTAGAGAATGCACCCGTCAATGACGGAAACCATTGAACCCGTTGAGGGTCGGGTCATCCGAAGCGACCGTTTCGTCCCCCTTTCTAGCTATTATCAGTGAACGGCACTGTTTAGGGCCAGGTTGGCCAGTACAATACTATAAGAAGTGCCGCGAGGAACTTTGGTCGGACGTCAGCTCTGAGGAGACTTACCCAATGGGGATGCCCTTATCCGACACTATGTGGTTGGCTATTGCGGTTGCCCGCACCTCCATGGGTGGTCTACAATGATGTTTCCATCTATCTTGCGACAGTCCTTGGTAATTTAGACCCGTATTCTGTGCCGTGGTGGCACCGCAGCTATGGCGGATCGAAGTAGGAAAAAAATCCACATCCACCCTTTGGGGTGGAAACTCCCTTGAGAGGCAGACTAGGTCGACTTTGTGCGGCTACCATCTGCCCTGACGACCCCCTCTTCTAGGGGATCGTCTCGGGGATGTCCCCGTCGGCTAGCTCCCCTCGGGGGAGGGGAGAATGTTGCCGGGGAATTCCCCGAAGGGTTCTATAACTATAAGAGTCTTAGTGACTCAGGGCCTTTTGACGCACTTTCAAACGTCATATATTTAGTTACTGTAGTGGATGTTTGGTTTGCAGGTGATATGTAAGCGAAGTGTTGGAACCATGGTAGCCACGCATGAGTTTAGAATCATCGCGCAGCAAATTTGGTAAAATATTGCACACAAATGGACGTTGTGCAACTTTGCACACGAGCTTTTTTTTAAACTTTGCACACGGACCAAAGAAGCTTAGACTTAGAGGGAACATTGCATGGAAGGCAAACGATTTCTCTCAATGGACACAATAATCTTTATCAACATTTTGAACATTCACTTCAGTAAATAGTTTAAAACCAAAATGTTCGTGTAATTGTCCGGAAATTAGTTTATATTTATCGGCCGAAATATTTTACTTTTTAACTTCAAGTACATTTATAAGTGGTGGGTCGATTAATCGTTAAAAAAAGTTAATCTTTAAAAAAATTAACGATTAATCGAGAAATTAATCGTTAATTTCCGCAGCCCTAATTTTAACGTTTATTATTATTGGTTAATTATAAAATAAAATTGTTTTAGACATTTAGTATCTTTGCAGTTGTGATTTAGCTTGCATCGAGGTGCGAACTGGTAGTTAAAAGTTTAGCAATTCATCACTGAGTACCGGCACCTATTTAAAACCACTGAATATAAAAGAATAGGAGTTTGAAATTTGGCATTAGAAACGTCCACATATTTTAATATAGTTTCTTCCTTTTAAAAATGTTATCTTTGCTTTTCTTTTCTTTTATTAAGCTTTATCACAACGTTTTTTTTTAAATTCTAGAAGCTAATTAATAAAGAGGAATTTGCCGCGCCCCTACAATGTGCCGCTCGCAGAATTCGAATCGTTCATGTTTCAAATCGATAGGGTACAAAAAGGCTCTGGTTTTTTCAAAACAGTAGCATTAGCATCAGAAGAATTTAAGAAGTTTTGGCAGTTGAAATGTTCACATGCTTTATGATAATTCCATTATTTCTTTGATTAATTTCTTATTTTGATTTTCTTTTATTTCGATTAAAAGAACAACTTTCTTTTAAATTTTTTAATGTTAGAAACTAAATAAAAAATATAGGAATTTGCCACCCCTGGCAAAGGGCCGCCCGTGGCATTCGCCCCCCCCCAATGCCCCCCACCTCACTACGCCACTGACCTTCTCCTCCAATAAATACAGTCTGTTCTGCCAGACATTGTAGCTTTTAATAATTTTGGGGTCTAATACTAATACTGAATAGCACTTAATATTGACTTTTTATTTAATCATTATTTTAAATTAATATAACAAATTGTATTTTTTATAAGTGTGAGTTACTTTTGGGGGTGGGGGTGTTACATGTGTTATTTTGTTTTAAAAAAGGGTTAACATGGGACACAGATTTTGAAGACTGAGTGTGTGTTGGGGGTGAGGATACATTGTCATAAATAGCGTGCCATAATTATGGTCTGGGATGTTGCTGTGTTTTTATTTTTTAAAATAATATTTTAGTAATTTTATTATAAGGCAGCTGAAAAATCATAAAGCCGGACAAACTTCATTACAATTAATTAATTAAAATAATCTATGCTTAAAGTTAAACATTAAAATCACTTATTACTTAATTATTAAGTAATTACGACAACTCACGTTATCAATTAAACTAAACATTAAAAAATGTTCCCAGCCCAATACCTTCAATAATAACTAATTGGAAGCTGCATTCTAAAAGAAATAATAAAATTTGATTGTTATATAAGGACGTAGAATTTGATTGAAATCATTAATTAATTTATAATTCACGTAAAATTGTGATATCCTTGTCTGATCAATCTTACCCTTTGGATTGATCAGACCAAGGGTTGGTTTCATTTTCTTATCTCGGTAAAAGTGTGTGCCCCCGGCAGTGCCCCGGAAACACTTCCTGGTTTTCTTCCTGGTATGATTATTGCATTACACATAGTCCATAAATTCACAAAGAGCTACGAATGTGTTGTATAATAAAAAATTAGGTATCTTATAAACTAATGTTGAGTATATTTTACATTGATACCAGCGTGACTCTATTGTTTTTCTGATATGGAATATCTATAAATTCTTTCTGGCATTTATGTAAGCTCCTTAACTATACTATGCCTACTATTACTAGTACTAGTACAGTTTAGTTACATTTAGTACACTATTCACTATAACTATAAATTACTAATTACTGCAACTATTTAAATTTACGTTTACTATGTCACTACACTACAACATTATTATAAATTACAGTGTTACTGTTGGTACAATAAAATAAAGTTATAGACTGACTTAGTCTGTAGACTGTAGTGATATCATGACAGTGAGATGGTGTAAGTGTAGTGTATAGTATAGTCAGTATAGAGTATAGTCTATAGTGTATAGCCTGCCTGGCTATTACTATTACGTATTTGTTAATTAAATTTATTAATAGTATTATTATTATATTTATTATTAATTATTATTATTATAAATTATAGGCTATCTTGTCTTGTTACTATAATATTATAAATATTAAATATTACTATTAAACTATTAAATCCCTATTAATATTAGGCTAATAATTTGATAATTCATACTTTTAATTATTCCTTTAATTTTCAATTATTAATTAATAATTGTTATACTAAAATTAATATTAATAATTAAATTAATCTATAGTTATAGTAGTAGTCGTGAGGTAATCGGTAATCCCTTGCCCTTATTACTTATTTCAGTGCATTTTATATTTCAAGTCATCAAAAAAACATTTTTTCAAACTTACTTCATTAATTATTATTATGAAATCTATTTTAAAATTAAAACATTATCATTATTTTTTTGTTGAAATAAAATTACTATTTTACTATTTGTAGGGCCTACGAAATAAAAATTTATATATTTCACTATCTTCTGTGACTAATGGTGCCATTGTCTCATTGTTGTTGTTGGAAGTCTGCTTTTAAGAACTTTTTTCTAAGTTAAAAACCCCTTTAAACTCAACAAAACACACGAAAAACTAATTGTAAAGCATTAAATACTTTTTTATTTCTGATTTAAGTGTTTAAATTAGTAAAAGTAAATAAAGTAAGTTATTTTATTTATTTTGTTCAAAAAATTTAAAATGGGCTGAAATAAGGGATTACCTAGTAGTGAATAGTCAATAGTTCAGAATAGGCATAGGATAGGCACAGGTCTAACTAATGACTAATTAGACTAATACTAATACTTATTACTAATAATACTAATATCACAATGATGATGACGATGACACACTTGTCACTAAATTCACTAATACTAATAAATTTATGTTTGTGCATTTTACATTTTCATTCAAGTTGTCATTCATATGATATTAAAAATACATAATTTATACTATACTACATTTACAATACATATAGACAGGTGATAGTTAATAGTATAACAGTAACGTCCTAGTCTTACTGTAATACTACTACTACTACTACTACTAATACTTGGCTTAGTAAGGGTGGGCATTTTGGACCTAGACCTAATGCAGAGGATTTATCATGAAAAGTGCGGCCAATCCCCCGCATAAAGTGACACACAGCCTAGCTAAGATGCTAGGTTAAGAATAGACCTTTAAAACCACCCCTTTCCTCTAATTAATATAAATCTTAATTAATTTTTGTTGAAGTTGAGAATATGCTTTGGGCAGGTGCCAGATAAATCTGGTTCAATGACAAAACAACAAAAGACAAAACAACCAGTGACAAAATGACAGGTGACAAAATGACAAGGCGACAAAACGACAAGGTGTAACTTGTCATTTTGTCACTTTGTCGTTTTATCTCCTTGAAGGTGTAACTTGTCATTTTGTCACCTAGTCATTTGATGATTTAGTCTTTTGTCGTTTTGTCTAGATACCCTTAAATCTAGAGTCTATTCCTTAAATGTAAAAGAAAACAATTTAAGGATATTATTTACCTTCCTAAATATTTCCTAATTATAATAGATATTAAAAAAAGATAGAAAATACAGTTTTGTGTACTGGCTAATTGTGGACTTATGAATTTAATCAGTGGTCAAAATTACACTAATAACTATATTTTTAAATTATGATTATATTTTACTAGAGAACCCTGCCCTATTTTATTGATTGATTTGATCTTAAATTCTCATTATTGTTAAGAAATAGGATTCAAAATTGTAACTATTGACAGTTATTTTAGTTTTGTGTTTTTCAGAATATTGACTGACTTTTAACCCATATTGTATATCTTTATTCTATTTATCATGATAAAATGTCATTTAAAAACATAATTTATCGCTCAGAAGTTTTTATTGGTTCCGTTTCCTCATATTATAAGCATTGTAGTGTATTTGAAAAGCCCTTTTGGAGAAATTTATAAAACTGAAACATTTTAATTTAAAATTATGTCTTGTCTAAGATAAATTTAATCATTTTCTCTAAGGTAGGGGCACTAAACCAAGACGTCAACATTTTTAAAGAAGATTCGTTAATTTTCATGATACATGTATATTTATTTGTGACAAAGTAGTTGCCATGTTACATATTCAAGAAACATATTAAAATATGCTTTTTATTAATAATAAACTAAATTTAATATTCTTGTCATCAAATGTCATCTTTTCCCTCCAGGCCATGCCTCCCATGACATTCATTTAGAGATGGCATCTCGGGGCAGAGCCAATGGTTTTGCAGGCCCTGTCATTAAAGAGGGGGTGCTATGTAAGAGATCTGTGATAAAGCGAAAGATATTGCATGCTCAAAACTACAAGAATAGGCTATTTAGACTCAGTGACAACTACTTATTCTATTATGAAGGGGATTTGCAGGTGAGATGATTGAAGAATTCATAACACCTTTATGTCACTCAAAGTTTAATGTTTATTTTTAAAATTGTGCCTTTTTATAAAATACACAAAAAATAATCAGTTTGACATTTTTTTACATTATTTTGTATTTATTAGTCCCCTGGAAAGCTGAAAGGTGATGTAATGCTAAAGCAGATGAAGGTTGTTATGGAAGTTGAGGATAAAAGACTTGAAGATAAAGATAATGTATTTCAGGTAAATACTCGCCATCTAATCAGTCAAATATTTTCATTTACTCATTGTACAAACCTACAGAAATAAACAAAACTGTAAAATCTTGTAACCTTAAACTGATTTAAGTGCTTATGTATTGCAACAATTTACTTCGTATAGAATTTTAAGTTGTCTTATTAAAAACAGTCAGCTTTAGTCATAACAGTTTATTTTCAAAAACAGATAAAAAAGAATTAATTACATAAAAAAACACATATGTTGACTGTAAGATACTTTAGGCTGTAAAAGTAATTCTTATCAACAATGGAGGAATAAAAAAAAAGGGTACTGGAGCCTAAAAGTCACCAAGGTTATTTTCTGATTTCATCCATATGATAATATTAATTTCAACTCTTCAGTTGCAGCATCATTTAAAACCTAATGTCTGTTCATGTCCTTATTCAAATATCCTAGATTGTTTATGCCGAAAGGGATGACTTTTGTACTCTGTACATTGTTGCCAGCAGCAACTTTGAGAGACAGGCATGGTTGGAAGCTATAAGATCATGTGAGCATAAATGTTTTTACATTTCCGTGTATGTTACAGATACTTAAAACTAAAATTATTCATTTTAAAAATCAGTTTTGCTGATGAAATAATATTGCAAAGCAATGAATATGTAAGGTTTAAATTTAAAAAAAAATTTCCTTTTATCAAAGACGTACTTAAAAATTGTAGAACTGATTTCTGAAAAATCCATTTCTCATTGTAGCACTGCAGAAGTGCATATGAGCACTGTATGCAGGAAATGGCTTGGAACTGAATATAGACAAAAGTTATATAATTTTTAACTAATTCATTTTTGAATATGCATAATATAATTTGAGGAATTTTAAATTAATTTTTACTGTTTAGTGTGTTTTCTTTTAAAATATTGTAAAAATGTTTAGCTTTATGATTTCAAGTTTTTCTAGTACAATTTTATAATCTTAAATTATTAACAAAAATGATATGTAATTTTCAAACAATATTTGCCTTTAAAATCCCAATTGAAGCAAACTAGCTGGGCAAACAATTTAAAATGTCAACAACAACAAAATAAAATAAAGAAATTTTACTTCCCCACTCCTCCTTCCATTGTGGAAGCAAACTCGTCAGCCAGATTGAGTTAAATTTTGGTGAACTGAGAACATTTAAAACTTTTGGACATAACAAAAATTCATGCAAAAATATTTCGGTGCAAAGCTATGGCGGATTGGGGGGGCTGAACGGGCTAAAGCCAGGGGCCCCCGATGATCTAGGGGCCCCCAATCTTAGCATATTTTATAATAAATGTGGACAAATGTATACATGACTTGCTGAAAATATGATAAATTAATAAAATCTCATCTAGTAAAATGATCTCTATTCCGACACAATAGTCTTAGCAGTCAAAAAACCTGATTTGATAGGCTCAGAAATTATTAAAGAATATGATATATTTTTAAATTGAGAACCTAGTCGAGCTCTCGTGGCCGAATGAGAAGTATTAAGGCTTGTGGTGCAAGCGGTGGCGGGATCGATCCCCGGGTGGGGTGTGAATTTTATAAATTGGCTTTTACACTCAATTTTAGGATACCGGCAAAAAGTTATTTCTTCGTGTTCGTTTTTTTCATGAATAATCATTTTTGATGAATATTTACAAGTTACAGTCTTATATTAGCTGTTAGCAATTATTTTATCTAAAGGTACACTGGCTGGATAGGGCCCCAATTTGAATTGCAGCCAGGGGCCCGTGAAGTCTTAATCCGCCTCTGGTGCAAAGCCGCACATAGGATGAAAATGCAAGAAGAAATACATTTTGTAAAAAAAAATTATTAAAGAAATTATTATTGAAATTCCAACGGTGGTAGCCCCTAGCTGATGGAAAATTGTCATCAATTCATTCAGGCACAGTCACTGTTTAAACTACTTTTTATTATAGACCACTTAAAATGCCAATTTATTCAGAGTAATTATTTTAAGCTATTTTTTTTCTTTTAAGGTGCTCTCAAAGTCGGTGCCCAGTTTTTCAGTAAATATCATCCAGGAGTTTGGACCAAGAAACATGCTTATTACAACTGCTGTGATCAGTCTAACCGCAATGCCATTGGCTGTAAATGTTGTGGTGTGTTGCGATTCATTCATTTTATTCAGTTTATATTAAACAGTTTTCTTTTTTTTTACTTTGTGGCAAGTATTAACTGCAGTTAATTTGGATTTGGTTGAATGGGTGGGAGGGTTGTCAAATCTATGAATTAAAATTTGGATATTAATAGTGGGATAAATGCTAAAAGCTTCATTTAAAAAAAATGAGAAAAATACAAGATTTAAAGAAAATAATTTTTATTCACATTGGCTGAAAAATATATTATAACAGATAGAAAGAATAAAGTTGCACTAGCTCAAAATGTTTCCTAATCTTGAAGTCAGATTGTTTAAAAAATGTTCTTAAAAAAGTATGTTAGTTAATCTTAAGTGGAAATAGCCAGATATTTTATAAAACTGATGCAACTTGGTGTGTGCGTGAGGGATAAATAATTATGGAATTTGAGTGCTAGTCATGTTATAAAAACAACAGGGAACCTAATGCTCTGTTATGGTTGCAGTGTAAATGTATTGGTTTAAATGATTTTACTAGAACTTCTGGTGCAATGTTTATTTTAGAAAGCATTTAAATGCAATATCTTATGGTGCAATGTTTATTTTAGAAAGCATTTAAATGCAATCTCTTATGGTGCAATGTTTATTTTTGAAAGAATTTAAATGCAATCTTAATTTTAGATTAAATATTTTTTTAAACATGCTCTTTTTGCATTGCTCATGTGAATGATAAAATATATAAATATGTTTTTGTTAAATCTGCTCATTATTTTTTTTATTCCTAGAATCATTTCCTCAGTCAACACCTCCTTTGCCCCCCGTCCCACCACCAAGAATCGACACGGCCAATGATAAAGTATACATTGCTGTCTTTGATTATCAGCCCACTGACGACTGGGGCTTGGAACTCATAGCCGTAAGATATCATTTTTACAAAGTGGTTTCTGCTTGTTTTTTGGACAATGATGTAAATAAGATAATCATTTATACTTATAAATTATTAAATAATTTATTTCATTTGACACACGTCTAATGTTCCCTCTAAGTCTCGTGTGCAAAGTTGCACAGGATCCGTTTTTTTGTGCAATATTTTACAAAATTTGCCGCGCGGTGATTCTAAACTGCTGCGCGGCATCGCCAAGATATATGCGCAGTCACGCAGCCTAAAGGGAAAATCGCACACGTCTAATCATTGCAGATGAGCTAGACAACTTATAATTTTTTAAACCTCTTAAAATTTACTTGATAAAAAAAATTTTAAACAAAAGTTTGATATAAAGTTTTATTCAGTTTTTACTGGTACTTACAGATATGCTATAATATTTATATGGCTTCATTGATCAAAGTGGTTGAATTAATTATTTAAAATTGTAAGTTTTCCTTTGACAGGGTGAGCAATACGTTATAAAAGATGAAACTGCTGAGAATTGGTGGTACGCAGTCAACAAAGATGGGTAAGGGGAGAAACCAAGGGCCATAATTCTCGTATAAATTACATTGTACTTCTCACATATAATATAATATAAACTTTAAACAATTCTTATGTTATCAAATTATATTTTTAATTTAATCGTTTTCTTACTATTACAGAAAAGAAGGCTACATTCCTTCAAATTATATAAAGAAAAATTGTGGCCTTGAGGTATTTGAGTGAGTATATTTCAACTGTTGAGTGGAATGTGTAAGACAGATAACTTAGTGCTTATTAACGGTTTGGGCATGAAGAATACCTCCCCTCCATACAGTGCTAAGAGGATAGAATATCTAAATACAGTTATTTGTTTGGAAGTCTTTAAAAATGTTAATGTTTCCTAGAGGATACGATTAGTGTTACTGGGTGCTATTCAAAGGATTTTGAGCTACTTTATACCAACTGTTGCTAAATGGAGGCATCAACATCAGTTAGATGTTGAGTTTCTATCATGTTATAAATATCACATTTCTATCATTTTTGTGATTTTATCATTTTAATTTTCTAAATAATATGTGGCCAAATCTGGCATACCGAAGGTTCACGGGTTAAAATCTCTGCGAAGGCAGGGATCTGTTTCCATGGCTAAAGGTGTCCCTGAGTTCACCCAGCTCTCACCCACCTGGCACAAGTTAGGGAAAGCAAAGGGGGCTGGGCATTGTGCCACTGTATCCCCTTATAGCCGTGACCTTTGAACACTGTGTCACTTGTCAACAGACCAGCATGGTCTTTGTGTTTGTCAACAGACCAGCATGGTCTTTGTGTTTGTCAACAGACCAGCACTGTCATTGTGTTTATCAACAGACCAGCACGGTCTTTGTGTTTGTCAACAGACCAGCATGGTCTTTGTGTTTATCAACAGACAAGCATGGTCTTTGTGTTTGTCAACAGACCAACATGGTCTTTGTGTTTGTCAACAGACCAGCATGGTCTTTGTGTTCTTATAAGAACGTTGGACACAAAAATATTCTACAAAGGAGCGTTGGTAATATTGAACTATTTTTTTTTATTTTTTAATGAGGCTATATTTATTAGGATTAAATTTGACATGTCTAAAACCTTCGTTTCAATTAAAAACTTATCCTCTATTTTCCAAGTTGATTGAGCTTATTTAATGTTCTGATTATACTAATTTTAATTCAAAATTTATGTGTATAATTTTATCTCTTGTGATTTAAAAATGATATTCCGTATTCATGAAATATTCTGCATCAAAATGAGAAATTACAGTTTTTCTATTCATTAAACTTCCTTTATAATAATTTATTTTAAATCTTTTTTTAGTTTTGTGATGCCATGGGGAAAATATGATGGGAACACCCCCCTGCCCCCACTCCCATAAAAATTAATTCTTTATGAAAAAGTCTCTGTATGTACACCTCACACTGTTAACCTGCCATAAGTCTCTGTATGTACACCTCACACTGTTAACCTGCCATTAAACTGAACCCACTTTCTAGTGTCACCACCAACCACCCCCGACCTGCCACTTTTGCCACGCTGTTGTATAAAAAAAATTTATTTGAGAAAAAACCTGTTGATATTTGTGTGTGTGCCCCTCCTCCCAATTTTTTTACCTTTTGAAGCTTTAAAACAGAAGATAGGAAAAGTAGATATTTCACTATTTTATTCAATTGTACAAATCTTCAAGTTAACAACTTTCGGGGCTTATGAGATATTGCTGTGATATTGCAGTGATGGAAATGTTAAGCAAGAACATGATAGATATTTAAAATTCTCTCTGCACTCCCTTTCAGCCCTTTAAATGCACTAACTTATCTGGTGAAATACTTTTTGCAAGTTTTTACTTAGAAAAACTAAATAGCTTTCACATTTATCATGGTAATAAATAGATAAAAGTATCTTTGTCTTAGCACACACGTTCAGGTAAATAAATTTATTACCATATAAATATTCTTTTAAAAAAATATCTCTGAACCCAGATATTTAAGGTATTTAACATTTACCGCAATGAAAGAAATTTTACTGCATTTGATTTCCATTTTTTTAAACAAGCTTTTTATAATCATTGTTTTTAAGAATGCCAATGCGCAATCACTCTACCTTAAAGTTAGCGTTATCAGGAATTTCAATTTGTGCACTACCCTACTGTGTCACTTGATAGCATCACGCTGTCTCGGTATACATGGGAGTTCAAATAAATTAAACCAAATCGCTGCTTAACATTGATTATTAGCAGTTTTTGCAGAAAAACTGTATATAAATAAAATTTTTGCTTTTAAAAAATACACAAACTAGTTTATTTCTTCTTTTGTTAATTAACAATGTTTCATTCTCCAGATGGTATTATAAAGATTGCTCAAGGGAGAGAAGCAAAGATCTTTTAATGATTGCTGCAAAAGAAGGCTGTTTCCTTGTACGTGAGTCCATCAGTAGCCCAGGCGAATACTCCCTCTCTATTTACACGACAGAAAAGTGAGTTTGCGATCTTCTTGCTTATTGTTTTATATCAAAAATTAATTCCAAATACTTGAATACACAGCTTGCATTTCTCTTCCTGTCAAGTAATAACTTGCCTTTTTTTTTAAAATAATTTTTAAATGATCCCTCAGTTAAAATATAATATTTTAGCTTTTTATTTAGATTTTTTTTTACACACTTACCATTTTAGTCGTTATATTTTTTCTCACGTCCAGTGGCGGTAATGTCAGGCATTACCAGATAAAACGCAATGATCTAGGTCAGTATTACATCTCAGTTAACCACCCGCACAACAGTATTCAGGAGTTGGTCCATTACCACAAATATAATGCTGGAGGTACGTGGGTATTACTAGTTCTCTTAGTTTCATTCACATGGAATTATTTGCTCTGTTTGTTTTATTGTTAATTTTCTCACCGATATATTGAGGTATGGGGGTTTTCTTCTTATTTATCTTTACAGGATGGGCTTTGGGTGTATTCGCATTTCATTTTATTTATAAAAGTTATTGTCATGTTTTAATTAATTTTAAACAAAAATAAATGTTCGTGTCTTCATTTACTTCAAAGTTTCCTATTTTCCCACTGGAATATTTGTTTCTGATATTGGCAATCTATTTAGACATTTAAAGAGGCAGAATTCTTGAACAGCTCTGTAAATCAATTTTCTCTTCTCGCAGGCATCTACACACGGCTGAGAGATCCCCCACCTCGTGGTGATGCTCCGTCAACAGCTGGTTTTAGCCGCAGTAGGTTTCTTAGTCATTCTTTTAATGTAGCTCAGTTTTATATAGTTATTTTATTCCACTGAACCAGTCTTTTTTTTAACGTTTCATATTTTTAACTAGACAGGTATTTTTTTTTAAATGGGTTGTTATTCTAGTTCAGTCTGTTTAACAGCTTATTTTTCTAGATGTGTCTTTTTTAAATAGGTAGTTATTCTAGATCAGTCTTTTTAAAAGTTTATTGCTTGACGATTAAAAGAAAGTATATAAATTTTTATAATCATATCCCATCATAAATAATACATCATATCCCATCATAAATAATACATTAAAAAATATGTAGTTTTAAAACAATAGGAACATTTTTTTTTAAATGACAAGCACATTTTGTACAGTCATACTCAAAATAAATTTTGTTCCATTTAAAATCTATGTCTGCATGTATCTTATTATTGTTTTTAAAAGTATTGATTTATTTTATATTCAAGGCAAATGGGACTTGGATCCGAAGCTTTTAACTCGAGGAAGAGAATTGGGCAGAGGATGTTTTGGGGTAAGAAATTTTCATTTCATTGACTTTTTATTCATTTTCAGTTTCTCTTTTACTGTAGAGATATATAGTGTTCATATTTGAACAAACACAAAAATTTAAGTGAAGTTCAAATACGTGACGTAAGCTTTATGTTGGAAGACATGTAGCATGAATCTCCCTGTTGATAAACATTTCCCTTTGGAAGACGTGTAGCATGAATGTCCCTGTTGATAAACATCCCCTTTGGAAGACACGTAGCATTAATCCTCCTGTTGATAAACATCTCCCTTTGGAAAACATGTAGCATGAATCTCCCTGTTGATAAACATCTCCCTTTGGAAGACGTAGCATGAATCTCCCTGTTGATAAACAGCTCCCTGTTGATAAACATCTCCCTTTGGAAGACATGTAGCATTAATCTCCCTGTTGATAAACATCTCCTTTTGGAAGACATGTAGCATGAATCTCCCTGTTGATAAACATCTCCCTTTGGAAGACACGTAGCATTAATCTCCCTGTTGATAAACATCTCCTTTTGGAAGACATGTAGCATGAATCTCCCTGTTGATAAACATCTCCCTTTGGAAGACATGTAGTATGAATCTCCCTGTTGATAAACATCTCCCTGTTGATAAACATCTCCCTGTTGATAAACATATCCCTTTGGAAGACATGTAGCATGAATCTCCCTGTTGATAAACATCTCCCTTTGGAAGATATGTAGCATGAATCTCCCTGTTGATAAACATCTCCCTTTGGAAGACGAGTAGCATGAATCTCCCTGTTTATAAATATCTCCCTGGTACCCTCATCTTGTAGGTTGTCTATGAGGGCTCGTACAAGACTGGTCAGAATCTTATGCCAGTAGCCATTAAAGAGATGACAGTCAAGCCCTCTTCTGATGAAGTGGTCCAAGAGTTTAAAACAATGACGTGAGTCCAAATACAGACATCTTAATGTTATACATATTTAATATTAATATTAATACTATTTAATTGTAATATAAATAATTATAAAATATTTATATATATATATATATAGAGAGAGATATATAAATTCTGGTCTTTGTATTCTAGTTTGTATTGCAATTCCATGTAGGTAATAATACTTTTGTACTCAAATAAAGCCTTTGTGATTTGTAACCCTCCATGATACATTTTAAAGATATTTTTGGGGAATGGTCTCTTAACGAAGCTTTGTATCCCATTAGGTTTTCACTAGCAAGTGTTAGTTAGAGTATCATGGTTAATAGCTAATTTTAAACCTCACATTTTTGCTGTGGTCCGAGTGGTAGCGCGCTGGACTATCAATTCGAGGCAGAATCCGAGTCGCGGGTTCGAGCCCAGGTACTGGCAAGGCCCCTGGGGCATTCTGCTGGCCATACATTCCCCTGCTCTTTAGTGGTGGCTCAATGGAACTTGTGAATGCTACTTCACTTGCCCCATAGACCTTCATGGTCTGAAGGGGTTATTATTTTTAGGGGTCTACCGATATGCCTTATTGCCGATACCGATATTGCCGATATGAGTGCCGATATGAGTATTTGTTAGGACAAAAACCAGCGGTCATATTTGATGACGTCATTCTTAAATTTATCACTCGTAATTATTTATCTTTAATATTAGGGGACTACCGATACGCATTTTTGCTGATATTACCGATATTTTTTTTCCGATATGAGTGCCGATAGGGTATTTGTTAGGACAAAAACCAGCGGTCATATTTGATGACATCATTCTTAAATTTATCACTCCTAATTATTTATCTTTTATATTAGGGGTCTACCGATAAGCATTTTTGCCGATATTACCGATATTTTTTTCCGATATGAGTATTTGTTAGGACAAAAATAACAGCGAGTTTATTTGATGACGTCATTCTTAAATTTATCACTCGTAAATATTTATATTTTATAATTAAGGGGTCTACCGATATCCAGTTTTGCCGAAATTACCGATTTTTTTCCCGAAACGAAGTTTCTGATGTGTTTACAAGTTCCAGTTCATGACCTACATAGGACTCATAACAAAACGAACCGTCCTTTATAAAAATGTACAAGCATATTAAGTACTCCTTTTGAAACTTCAACCTTGACTCATACTTATTAATTCTAACCAATAGTTTAATGGCTTTTGCACACGGCCACCTTTTATGAATGAAACAATGAGAACAAAGTACAATAGTAATAGAGTGAAAATGAGGCTGAAGGTTGAATGGTTGCCAATGACAACAAGTCTTCACACGTACATTTTGTTATTCCATACGAAACGAAATGTTTTAGACATCTGCGATTCTGCGTGCATCTTTTCTATTAGAGCAATTACGTGAACATAATGTTTACATGTTATACATTTATTAGAGCAATTACGGTATACTTGGCATCGGCACTAGTTACACAGTATTTCTGAGTATACGAAAATCGGCCGATACCTAAACAATATCAAAGCACATGGCACACTGTATCGTGGCTGCACATATTAATACTAGGACTCTTTTGACTATTTCAATACCGGTATCGGGGTCGATATATTAATTTGTCGAGATATTGTAAATCTAAATGATAGTTTTTTTGTTTCCGTTTTTTTGTGTGGTCAAAATGTCACTTATTATGAAATATCGGTGACGTCAATATCGGGACATTTACATGCTACCGATACCGATATTGCCGATATCCAGATATCGGTGCCGATATATCGGTAGACCCCTAATTATTTTTAAGCATGAAATATTTAAGTTAGATGATTATTTTTATGGGCTATGATAATGTTGCCTGGAGAAACCAAAGTCATTCAAGCTGATGTGCCATCATTTAGTTAGTGTGTGCTTGATAAAATGATTTGATAAAATAGACTTTAATATTGTTTTACTCAAATTTTTTTTTACTACCCACTTAAATTTATTGCCTTAAGCTCCATTACATGCAGGGCCAGGTCATATTATCTTTTTTACTTTACTGAGATAAATAGCATTCAGCCCAACAATATATTAACAACAAAAAATTAAGTTCCCAATGAAAGCAAACTTATATTTGTACATCTTTTTTGTTTTGTTTTCCTTTATTATCTTCTTTCATCTGTCTTTCACCTTACCCAGCACACCCCTTGGAAACCTATTGGATAGTAATTTAAAGGATATTTAATGTTCTGTTTGTTTCAGTCAGCTGAGTCATCCGAATCTAGTCCAGCTCTATGGTGTCATCTTGAACAATGAGCCGCAGATGATCATTACAGAGCTGTTAGTTCATGGTAAGACTTTCAGTCTGTCTTCACAACTATGTACCCCATTTGTAACTCAATAAACAGTGTCAGTAGACCACATTTGTAACTCTATAAACAGTGTCAGTAGACCACATTTGTAACTCTATAAACAGTGTCAGTAGACCACATTTGTAACTGTTTATAGAGTCTGTAGACCACATTTATAACACAATAAACAGTGTCAGTAGACCACATTTGTAACTCTATAAACAGTGTCAGTAGACCACATTTGTAACTGTTTATAGAGTCTGTAGACCACATTTATAACACAATAAACAGTGTCTGTAGACTACATCTGTAACTCTATAAACAGTGTCAGTAGATCACATTTGTAACTGTTTATAGTGTCTGTAGACCACATTTATAACACAATAAACAGTGTCTGTAGACCACATTTGTAACACAATAAACAGTGTCTGTAGACCACATTTGTAACTCTATAAACAGTGTCTGTAGACCACATTTTTAACTCAATAGACAGTGTCAGCAATGCCACACCTCTTGGAATTTTTTCACCAATATCCTTATCTTTGAATTTTGGGTACATTACGAATTTCTCAAGTTGTCTTTTTTATGTAGATAAAATTTATTTTATTGTATCGTAAATATAAAATGTGTGATGTTCATATGAATGAATATGTTGAGGATAGAGGGTTCCATATCTCATGTTTTTTGAGGATAGAGGGTTCCATATCTCATGTTTTTTGAGGATAGAGGGTTCCATATCTCATGTTTTTTGAGGATAGAGGGTTCCATATCTCATGTTTTTTGAGGATAGAGGGTTCCATATCTCATGTTTTTTGAGGATAGAGGGTTCCATATCTCATGTTTTTTGAGGATAGAGGGTTCCATATCTCATGTTTTTTGAGGATAGAGGGTTCCATATCTCATGTTTTTTGAGGATAGAGGGTTCCATATCTCATGTTTTTTGAGGATAGAGGGTTCCATATCTCATGTTTTTTGAGGATAGAGGGTTCCATATCTCATGTTTTTTGAGGATAGAGGGTTCCATATCTCATGTTTTTTGAGGATAGAGGGTTCCATATCTCATGTTTTTTGAGGATAGAGGGTTCCATATCTCATGTTTTTTGAGGATAGAGGGTTCCATATCTCATGTTTTTTGAGGATAGAGGGTTCCATATCTCATGTTTTTTGAGGATAGAGGGTTCCATATCTCATGTTTTTTGAGGATAGAGGGTTCCATATCTCATGTTTTTTGAGGATAGAGGGTTCCATATCTCATGTTTTTTGAGGATAGAGGGTTCCATATCTCATGTTTTTTGAGGATAGAGGGTTCCATATCTCATGTTTTGCCAGACTAGCAAGGTGAAGTTGTTGTTTTTTCTCTATTTTTGATATTAATATAAAAAAAAAGATTTTACAGTAAAATCAGGGTGGGTATCTTTAAAACTGGTCATAAGATTTTTGTGGAGGGAAATGATGCTAGAGATTTCTGTTGCTGTCAAATTAAATTATCACTGCCCACTGTGCAAATAAATTAATTTTAAAAATCTTAAATGACCGAACCATTCTTCAAAAAGAAACATTACTGCTAAATACTATGAGACCTTTCTTCAATAATATACATGACTTTTAATGTTATAAAAACCAGATTCGATAATATACATGACTTTTAATGTTATAAAAACCAGATTCGATAATATACATGACTTGTATATGCTATAAAATCCAGATTCAATAAAATACATGGCTTTTAATGTTATAAAAAACCACATTCAATAATATACATGACTTGTATATTTTATAAAAACCATATTCAATAATATACATGACTTATATATTTTATAAAAACCAGATTCAATAATATACATGACTTGTACATGTTATAAAAACCAGATTCAATACAGAGTAGGTATAAATTGATCATTATCAATTGCTTTCTTTAATTGTGATAAACAGATCTTAGCTGTGTTATTGTATAGACATCATGTAATACAGGATTGATGAATGTACATACCATTTTTATTGACCTCATTTTTTGTAAACATGTCTCAAAAGTAGGGGAGGGAATTCTATGTATGGAATGCACTTATTGATCCTGTTCAAAGCTACCCACACAGACCAATCCAAGTTCTAGAAATATTTACTACTGCTACATATTAAAAAAAAATCGTTAAAAGGTTTCCTGGTTTAGAAGGGGGGAACAAGTTCTTGGCTCAGCTCTCCCCCAAAAATACCCCCATTCCAACAATGTGAGAACCACGGCCTGGAATGTACTTCCTGGTTTTAGTTTTGTGCTATCCATGGCTGTCAATTTTCCGGGCTGTTGCTTATCCGTGTAGGGGTAAGGGGGCAGAGGGGTTGTTTATTTCAGTCCACGGTTAGACTCATGGTATCACAAACTATTTCTTTTTGGGTGGGGGGGGTGAAAACGTCTGTTAGAAGATTATTTAAGTTGAAATAAATTCTAAATGACTTCATGAAATTAATAACCTTCATTAGAGCAGAGTGAAAATTATCCTTTCAGATAAGTTTAAAATTGTAAAAAAAAATATTTATAAAGCTCACACACACACATCCATATATGTACTTATAAGTCTTTTAAAAATCAATACCTATGATTTATTTAAGAATGATTGCCCACAATAAATGCGGTTGACAAAAGTCCTTAAGAAATAAGACTGAAATACACATGCAGGAACCAGCACTTGCCTCTGACTTTTTTACCTGTTACACTACATGTCTCTGATTTACCTGTTACATTACATGTGTCTCTGATTTACCTGTTACATTACATGTGTCTCTGATTTACCTGTTACATTACATGTGTCTCTGATTTACCTGTTACATTACATGTGTCTCTGATTTACCTGTTACATTACATGTGTCTCTGATTTACCTGTTACATTACATGTGTCTCTGATTTACCTGTTACATTACATGTGTCTCTTATTTGACTGTTACATTACATGTGTCTCTGATTTACCTGTTACATTACATGTGTCTCTGATTTACCTGTTACATTACGTGTGTCCCTGATTTACCTGTTACATTACATGTGTCTCTGATTTACCTGTTACATTACATGTGTCTCTGATTTACCTGTTACATTACATGTGTCTCTGATTTACCTTCCATTACATGTGTCTCTAATTTACCTGTTACATTGCATGTGTCTCTGATTTACCTGGTTATATTTATTTTTCACCAACTCTATGAATGACACTCACAAATTAAATGACAGCAGAAGTTCTGATAAAGGTTGTTATAAAATCCGCTGATTGTGTTGTCATTTTTTAAAATATGAAATAATTTTGCTCAGTAATTATAAACAAGTTTTTAATGTGGCTATGAGAATGAGGTAACCCAGTGGGTGAACTAATACTTTACTTAGCTCTCTAGCTCTCCAAACATCTTCTTGAAAGCTCAAATAGACTCGTCCATAGGCCATGAGATTTTTTTTATAGAGACTGAAAAGTAATGATTTATTTTTATAGAGAGTGTTATAAAAGTAATGATTTATTTTTATAGAGAGTGTTATAAAAGTAATGATTTATTTTTATAGAGAGTGTTACAAAAGTAATGATTTATTTTTATAAGAGTTTGAAAACTAATAGATTAATTTTGTTCGTCTCAGGGGCACTGAATGGTTACCTAACACGTCATCGGCAAAAGCTCTTCTACAACCAAAGCAAGCTGTTGGATTTTAGCCTTCAGGTAAGAACCATCTAACAAGGGGGCATAACCTTCTGATCTGCACTATTTGTTGTGTCAATCCTAAATTAGCTGTTTTCCAAATAATTATGATCGCTAAGTAAATATTAGTCACTTAAAGGTTGTTGGTATATGTGCACTATTGCCTACTTTTATATTGAGCTGATGGCTGTTTTTGTTTGTTCTAGAGTAAAACTTTACTTGTGTTTAAATTTTATGTGTTATTTATTTCTGTCCCTGCTTCTATATTAGATTCAGTTGTCATGTCATTCTATTTTGTTATCATTTCTGTATCGTTTGTCATGAAATCACTTTCTGTGCTCAAGAAAAAAATAATAATTTTTGTTTCAGGTCTGCTGTGGCATGGAGTACCTGGATAAGAGAAACATTATTCACAGAGACTTGGCAGCAAGGAATTGCCTGGTTGGCAGAGAGAACGTTGTGAAAGTTGGGGACTTTGGCTTGGCCAGGTAATTTTTTGACTGGATTGAAAATAAGATATTCCCAGATGTGTGCACATCTTAGCTTATCTCATATTTCCTTATCTTAAACATTTCAGGCACTCCTTGTATACAGAATATTGTTACATTTTTTACCCATGGCTTATGTCTGGTCTTGCATTTTTGAGTTTTGAATGTTGATATTGTGTCGGTTTTTCCGGTGTGTCCAGGCAGCCCGATCCACACCCTAGAACCAGACTCCAGGAAGTGGGATTAGTACGTTTTCGTCCTTGCGAATAGAAGAGGAAAAGTGTTTTCAACTAATGGTGTCGCTTTTGTCAGTCGTGAATATTCTCCAGAAATGAGTCTTGCAGTTCGTTTTTGAATTTGTTCTAGTTTATTTTTGTTGTCTTTGATAGATGGGGTGCCCACACAGGAGATGTGTATGCTAGTATAGGTCTGAGCAATGTAAGGAAGCATTTTAGTTTTATGTTCTTATTACACTTTTATGGTTGTTTTTTTTTATATAGCATTCATTCTTGTTGGATTTTTTAATTACTTCACCAACATGTGGATTCAATGATAATTTATTTTAATTACTATTACCCCCAAGTTCGTTGAATCTTTAGTGTGGATTAGCTGTTTTCCATAAATGGAATACGTTGCATTTATTTGTTTCATTTTCTTTGATAACAGTTTACATTTTTCTGGGGTAGAAAGACATACACCAACTAGTTTACCTTTTTATGATTCATCTAGGTATTCATGTAAGAATTCGGTCGGTATCTTGTTCAGACTTAATTGTCTTATAGGTTATACAATCTTCAGCAAATGACTTAAATTTGTTCCTGATGAGATGCTGTTGGGTAAACATGTGACATATAAAATACATCTGTGCACACTTCACCTGTAAATCATACCAACTTTAAAGAAGCCTTTATGGTCTTTACATTGATGTGGCTCTTCAGATAGAGAAGACACCATAAATAAAATTGAAAAGGAATTTGTGGTTGTAGTTTATAATGCCTTTTTTTTCTGGCACCAGTACAATTATTGGCACAGCACTACTGCTATCTCTACCATACTAATCTATTTTTAATTTTTTATATTATATTATTGAGTAATTGTAATGATTTTAACAATACAGTCGAACCCACTTACCTCGAGCTCGGTTAGCTCGACCACCCCACTAACTCGACGTTTTTTATTGGAACCGCCAAATTCTCTCTTTGTCTTAGCATTTTCTCATCGGCTAATTCGATTTTTCTAAGTCGCCGAAATCTAATACCTCGAGCACAAAAGAGGGCCAAATTTGCAACTTAACGTTGGTTAGCTCGAGCCTAGCAATGCACTCTGGCATTTTTAGTTCAAAACAGTGTTGACATCTCGCTTTCTTCGAGACTTCCGGCTATTGTGTGATTCTACGAGATTTCAATAAAAATTACCGGATGTTATTATCTTCTTTCACTTTCGATCCATGTGTGAATTAGATGTATTCACCCAAGGTCCGAAGTGCCCGTAAATCGGCGTTAGCGGTCTTTAATCCGTCATTTCGCAGTGCATGTTATATTATTATTAAACTTAATTCATTTTCTGATGCATTAATCATTTTATTTTTTAAGATAAATGAATATCTTTAGAAATGAAAATAAAGGTTTGTATCGAGAATCGACGGTGGTTTTTATTTAATTAAATAAAAAATTATTATTCTTTTAAAAGTTTGTTGTTGCTTTGTTACCAGTAAGATACGTGACTGTGACACAACACGCGCGTGACGATGAAATCAAATCATTTTCTTAATATTCCAGTACATGTATATAATATTATTAATATACACGTCAGCACTTTTGTAGGCCGAATTCTGATAAGGAATGATTTTTGAAAAAATTCGCTTAGACTAATTTGCCGGCCGAGGTCTAACACACAGCCCACAGCGTGCTGTGATCAACGGTCAAGGCCGCAATAGTTTTATTTATATTACAAGTTTGATTGACTGAGCATTCGAGAGCATTCTGATAGTAACAGATATCCTGCACGTCCAAAGCATTAAACTTAAAATTACCATATTGATATGTTTGTTTTTATTTATTTTTATTCGCTGATGCGACGGGCATTACAAACGCTTGACACGCGCCATGGGACGATGTGAGGCGAAAATTTGACCTTTTAACGCATGCGCAGACAATTATAAACTGGTAACTTTTTTTTTATTGGCGTAAATGGAATCGAAACATGACAGAGACATAATCAAAGTCCATTACTTCGGCATATATATATATATATATATATATATATATATATATATATATATATAAATTCCCGATTAGTCATAACTTTTCCCGACTTTCAAGGCCGAGAATTTTTTTTAAAGAATTCCCAACTTTTTCCTGTTTTCCTGAGTGGGAACCATGGTTATATTTAAATTTTAAACTCTGACCCTAGGATTGTGCTGGAAGATGATGAGTACCAAATGTCGGAGGGCACCAAATTCCCATTCAAGTGGGCACCGCCAGAGGTCCTCTTCCACAGACGGTTCAGCAGCAAGTCAGATGTGTGGGCGTATGGTGAGTGTTCATCCTGTATGTATGTGGCCATCCTGTACGTGTGGGCATGTGGTGTGTGGTCATCCTGATAACTACACTCATCTCAACACAGTTTTGTTGTTGCTGTGTTTGGATGTGACTGACTGTGATTGTGTATGATTATTTATTGCTGTTGTTTTCAATTATTTGCTTGTTTGGTTATCACTGTTTGTATGTTAATCATTGGGTTGATGGGTGCGTGGGCAGAAAATGTAACACAATGATTGTATAACCAATAATAGATTGGGATAACATAAGAGTTTCTTTAGCACTGGTGCCACGACAGCTAACTGATTTACGTTATAATTGATGAGACTAATTGTACAAATATAAATGTGTCAATGGTTGTACATTATAACTGACTAGGGGTTGTAGGGCCCCTACGGCGCCCACTTTTTTCAAAAGCCCTATTAACTTATCCTTGTTTGATAAATACTAAATATTAAACTTCCTGAAATGTACACAATGGTGTTAACATAACTGATGTGACAATGGTACTAACATAACTGATGTGACAATGGTGCTAACATAACTGATGTGACAATGGTACTAACATAACTGATGTGACAATGATGCTAACACAACTGATGTGACAATGGTGCTAACACAACTGATGTGACAATGGTGCTAACATAACTGATGTGACAATGGTGCTAACATAACTGATGTGACAATGGTACTAACACAACTGATGTGACAATGGTGCTAACATAACTGATGTGACAATGGTGCTAACATAACTGATGTGACAATGGTGCTAACACAACTGATGTGACAATGGTGCTAACATAACTGATGTGACAATGGTGCTAACATAACTGATGTGACAATGGTGCTAACACAACTGATGTGACAATGGTGCTAACATAACTGATGTGACAATGGTACTAACACAACTGATGTGACAATGGTGCTAACATAACTGATGTGACAATGGTGCTAACATAACTGATGTGACAATGGTGCTAACACAACTGATGTGACAATGGTGCTAACATAACTGATGTGACAATGGTACTAACACAACTGATGTGACAATGGTGCTAACATAACTGATGTGACAATGGTGTTAACTTAACTGATGTGACAATGGTGCTAACACAATTGATGTGACAATGGTGCTAACGTAACTGATGTGACAATGGTGCTCATATAACTAATGTGACAATGGTGCTAATATAACTGATGTGACAACGGTGATAATTTAACTGGTGTGACAATGGTGCTAATATAACTGGTGTGACAATGGTGCTAATATAACTAATGTGACAATGGTGCTAATATAACTGGTGTGACAATGGTGCTAACATAACTGGTGTGACAATGGTGCTAATATAACTGGTGTGACAATGGTGCTAATATAACTGGTGTGACAATGGTGCTAATATAACTGGTGTGACAATGGTGCCCCCAGGTATTCTGATGTGGGAAATCTACTCCTGTGGTGAGATGCCCTACAGTGGAATGAGCAACCCAGACGTCCTCAAGTACGTGGCGGAGGAGGGGAGACGACTCGAGATGCCAAGAGCCGCGTCCATTCCCATATTTGAGATTATGAAACAATGCTGGGCTACCGTGAGTATACTGAATTAATCCGCTGTGCAGTTGCTGCTCTATGAACATAGTGATATTAAATATGCTGTAAGATTTTTGACCTTATAAATAAACTGATTTGATCTTTTTATTTTCAATGTACATCTAAACCGGTGTTTCTCAATTATTTTCTGTCATGCCCCCCCTCGGAAGAAAAAAGAAAACATTTCGCGCCCCCTGCGCAACAGTAAATAGTATCATTTGTATATAAAATTGTTATAAGTACACCTCTGCATAGCGGTCAAACAAGCCCCCCTTTACGGAGCATCGCGTGTCCCCCCCTCCCTTGGGGGTGCACGCCCCACTAATTGAGAAACACTAATCTAAACTCTTATGTTCTCTATATTTACTGCTGTGTGGTTGGTGATAAAGACCTTGCAGTCCAAATGGTACTTTCATTGTAATGTGTTTGACTCTACCTCTCATACTGAGTTCTTACGAGTCCATTCAGACAGCCTGAATGCAATCATTACTATACAATCCTTTGAAGAGGAACACTGTTATATAAATGCACAGATTTACTTAGCCTTAAATACTATTGTTAGTTTCTTGGAGTGATATAATTTAAAGCAAAAGCCAGTAAATCATATTTACCAGTGGAGAGCATTTAGCATGAAATAAGTTTAAAACTGTCCAAGCAAAATTAGGGGGGGAGGGTAGGGGGGTGACAAGTCACTATTGACATTAGTATCTGAAATACCGTATATACTCCAGTATAAGTCACTATTGACATTAGTATCTTAAATACCGTATATACTCCAGTATAAGTCACTATTGACATTAGTATCTGAAATACCATATATATTGATTGTAAAATGACCTTTGGCTGTCTGTTTTCTGATTGTAAAATGACCTTTGGCTGTCTTGTTTTCTGATTGTAAAATGACCTTTGGCTGTCTGTTTTCTGATTGTAAAATGACCTTTGGCTGTCTGTTTTCTGTTTGTAAAATGACCTTTGGCTGTCTGTTTTCTGATTGTAAAATGACCTTTGGCTGTCTGTTTTCTGATTGTAAAATGACCTTTGGCTGTCTGTTTTCTGTTTATAAAATGACCTTTGGCTGTCTGTCTTCTGATTGTAAAATGACCTTTGGCTGTCTGTCTTCTGATTGTAAAATGACCTTTGGCTGTCTGTCTTCTGATTGTAAAATGACCTTTGGCTGTATGATTTTCTGTTTGTAAAATGACCTTTGGCTGTATGATTTCTGTTTGTAAAATGACTTTCCGCCACCTGTTTTCAGCAACCATTTGACAGACCGACCTTCATCCAATTAAGAAACAACCTGGAGAGATTGAATGCCAGGGGAGACTATCTGCCTGCTGTGATACCATGACCAAGTTCTTCATCGCATCGAGCAAATGAAGAACCTAATCAAGCAGTTTTGCCTGTTTGGAGGACAAGGGCCATAACTCAGATCTGCCAGTTCGTTCTGGCATCATAACCAGGACAACAGCCTCTAGGGCACCAGATGTGCGTTTGTGTGTGTTCTAATGGTATGGACAAGTTCAAAATTCATTTAAAGCTTTATGATTGGTCATTCAGACAGTGACATTCACATTCTGTTGCTCAAAGATGTCAGGTGTTGACATGCGATGCCTTCATGTTGACCTCGACTCAATTAGCCAGTAGAACTCATCACAAGAGATAAGGAGAGCTCAAAACGCTTTTTTTTTGTTAGTTCGTGTCTTCTATTAATCTTGCCATTTAGCTTTACTTACCACGAAAATGACACATTTTAATATGCATTATTCTGTATTTATCTCAGATTGTGACTGTCTACTTTGTGCCATAAAACTCCTCAGTTTATAAACTTCTAACCACTTAAGGACTGTTTTAATTTATAATACAAGTTTTGCTGACTTGAATTTTTATTTTTATTTATATAGTGGTACTAACAAAACCTCTTTGAAATGGATTGAATGTATTTTAAGTGTAATGTAATCTTGTTCATTACCTCATGCTTTCATTGACATCAGCTATTGGTAACCAAAGTGTTAAAATTATTTTTCTTGATTAAAACCATAAGAAAAATTATTTGAATACAATAAAGTTATGATCACGTGAAGATGCCCTTTCTCTCAGCACATTTCCTAAATGAAAAAGTCTGCACCTGATTGAATCAGCTGCTTGTTTTTGTGAGAGTTTGTTACTCCACTGTATAGACTTAAACAACATTCCCTCTGAGGTTCGTTGGTTTGTATGCAGAATAACAACAAATTAATGTGCAAAGCTGCACAGCATCCATTATTTGTGAATAAATTTTATCCCTGGCAGAGACACCAATATTATGTTATCCTTATCAAAATTTTCTGCACGGTAATTCTGAACCGCTGCCCGGCGTCAGTGCAAACGCGCAGCTTAAAGGGAACATTGGACTTAAACTTGTATGCTCCATAGATCCCTATGCTGGCTAGACAAAATGCTACAGAACCCTTTCAGAATAAACAGTTTTTTGGTGTTCAAAACATGTTCAAAAATTTACAAGTGAAAAGAAACCACAGGCTAAAAATCCCCTTTAAGCTAATTATTCTAAAATGTTTAAAGGCCAAAGGATTTGTTTTTTTTGATATTCAAAGAATGAAATATTTTTGTAGCTTTCATTTTTTTCAAATATAAATAAAGCGCTGGGTAGTGGGGTCATGTTTCACTGGTTTGTTATTGTGAACACAAGAGGTGGACTGTTTTAACCCTGCATTTATTTTTGCCTTGCTAACTTTGACAAAATGATATTTGTGTTCACGATATCCATGTTGTCTTGATGTCACATCTAGACTCGGGTTTTTTTTCATTCCCGATCAATTGGTACTTTACTAACCCGCTGCTTTTAACAAAAATGACCAGCAGATCTATTTCTTGTCTGATATCAGATATGTTAATATTTCCAGCATACGTTTAACTCATACATTGTGTATTTAATGTATTCTGAGCGAGTTTTACTAAATGATGAATTTGTAAAAAAAAAGTAAAAATTTTTTGTATCTTCAAAGTTAATCACTTTCATTAACAATAAATCTGGAGCATATTCAGTCAAACTTATTTTATGTAATATTATATTTCACATGAATGCTGAAAAACTTATTACTTTTAAATAAAAAAAAATCTTTTTGTGTGGTTTATTTACATTTTGTGAAATCTTTAATATTTTTATTTCATTGAAATTGAATTTTCTTATTTGTATTCACATTCATTCAAGTTATTTTCCTTGTTAATGACACATTAAATCTGTATATATTTATTTCTTTATGCATGTGAAAAGTCGTGTGTTCCTCACCTTTGAGAAAATGAAATCTGTTGCTGTTATCAAACTCAACAACCAACAAGTGCATCCTTTCATGCTGACTTCTTCTTTCCTCCATGTTATCTTATTCCATTTGAGCTTCCAACCAAAATCACAGATTACGACCACATCAGCTTGTCATTTTATATTATAACAATAAATTTTTTATTTTGTTTTTTTTTGTGTCCCATAACCTCGTGGTCGTAGGGGGTTCTTAATGTTTCCATTAGAACTTTCTCGGGGCTTGGTAGACCTTGGCGGCGCCCATCTCCTCTCCAGGTCAGCGGAGGACTCTCTAGCAATATTCATCAACATTTTTATTGTGGCCTTAACGTGGGCTAGATCCCACGCCCCTCAGCTTGTGAGGCACTATTGACTTCTTTATAATAGTGCTGGTCAAAAATTTTGTTTTAATTATTTAAACCGTGTTTTATTCCACCACCGTTCTGTTTGCATATTAAAGATAATTTTTTGAACTAGTTGCTATCCTTCCTGTTACATGAACTTTTGTTCTTACTATCCTTCCTGTCATATGAACTTTTGGTCTCAATGAACTTGTCTACATGAATCCACTTTGACTTGTTATTTGGGTAACTCAATCAACTAAATGCAACGAATGTTGAATTGTTTTCACTAAGTGAATTTAATTGAGTCATGTTGTCTCATCTTGATGCGCACAAATCACTTCAGTGGTCAATGTATACTTTGTACATGTATAACTTATCACTTGCCTTATGTCATGGTGTCCTTACTTCTGAGCTTGGCTATGTTTTTACTCATGTTCTCTCTTCCTTTATAACCAACCATGAAACAAAAAAAATACATTATAGATTATATCATTCAGTTTTTCAGTCAAATATTGTATTATAAAGATTTTTAAAATAGTTTTTAATGAGTCCTTTTTTTTCTTCTTTGTTATATTGCATCGTGGCAGATTTACGTTTAAGCATGCATTAAATAAAAACTTTCAATAAAATTATTCTTAATCAAATAGTTTTTAATGTTGAAATGTTTAATTCTATAGGACAAGCAAAAGTCATTTTTTAAATGCACACTCCTTATACTTATTGATTCCATTGTTTTTATCCTTCATGTCTTTCTTCCACAAACTCTGTGAGATCAAACAGATTGGCTGTTTGTTGTTGAAATTGTTGCCTTTGATCTTGAGACTTTCATTCTCACTGGTTATTCCCCTTGTTGAAATTCATCCAAAGATTTAGTCAAGTGATTTTAAATGTATTTTTTAAAACTGCTTTAATTTTTCATATGTAGGCAAGAAGCCTCTCTAAATACGTCTTTTTAAAAAAAAACTATTTAACAAGATAAATAAGCAGGAGTAGTCTTATGTTCTAATTCACTCTATTACATAGAGATAGCCATGACCATGGGATCATGGTCCCAGAGGATGGCCATGGCAGATGAGAATATTAGTCAAAACTTGTTTAGTTGGATTGAATTTGATAAAGAAAATAACACTCCCAGACTAACTATTTCCAATATTTTTATATTTTTTAAAAACAAATTTTACCACCAATTCACACCCATATTTATCTGAGACCAGATCAAGGAAATATTGGGGTGTAACAAATTTGTGGCAAAACTCATCTGTAGATGTCTTTTGTTCATCTCAATAGAAGGAGGGGTCTTTACTTCATTTTTCTCTAATGTATTTCAATAAAAGTGTCTTATTGATGATAAACATTTTATTCACTGAGCCACTGAAAAAATATTTTTTATTATTTAAATGGACCTTTTTACCTTTGTGAAATTGAAGAAATATATTTTGTAATTATGTAATTATTGAACAAAACAAAAAAAAATTCAGATGTTATTTTAAAAATACAACCATATATTTATTTTTTTTACAACCCGGTATTTAAATTTTATTTCTTTCGATAAAAAACGGAATCAACTTTCAAAATAGCGGTAGAAAAACTCAGGTTAATTTAGTAAGTATTAAGCTGTGTTGATGAATTTAAACAAATGTGATATGAAGTTTTTGTAAATAAGCAATTAACTTCATCTTCCTTAAAATCAAAAACATAAAATAAAAAAGTCAAGGCATTAACAGAAATCAAATCGGAAACATGTTATAATTTGTACAAATGTATAATAAACCTGAAACCATATTACACAAATATAAACGAGAAATTTAAAAACAAAAATGTTTCATTGTTATGATTAAGTTTACATTGAAAAGGGTTCGTATATAATTTTAGGCAAGAAGATTTTATTGATATGTTTCAAAATAATAATGCTGATATTAAAAAGTTGTAAAAAGTGTATGGGAGTGGGTAGGGTGAATTAAATAAACTGATAGCTTTAGACTTTAAATTTTTTAAAATTATTAAAAGCTTAAAAACTTTCATTATTTTCTTTAAATTTTAATAGCTTGTCTGATCCTATAATTTAAATATGATGGTTTTATTACCTCAAACTATTTATGTCTCTTTTTTTTAATAAAAAAATCTTTTCTTGTCTTTTACTAGCAAGTTAATTAAATTAGGTTCAAGATTTCAAAGTTATGACGTGTTTTGTTTCATTTTAATTAATTTATCATTTTAATGCACCATTCTGGTGTCATAGGTCTGTAGACCTCCAGTTGATTGTTTTAATTCTATCCTAATTAGATATTCTAGACTCATTGTCCCATTATAAGGTGACAATTTAGAGTAATTGATCTTTAGGTCTTATATATTATAATTTTCATTTTAAAACATCTTTGTGTTATGACATCTGGTGATGTCTTCTCATTTTTTTCGATCATTTTTTTAATCCATTGTAGTAAGATTAAAAATAACAATTTATTTTTTATCCATTGTTCATATGTCATGGTTTTAATAAGATTTTTAGTCTTTGGGACCAAAAGGTTAAAAGAAAAAGTATTTCTTGTTAAGATATTTTAAAGGCTTTTAATAGCAGTGTTCCGATTTCTCTTTGGTCATCTCGCTCATAAGCTAGCTGTTGGTAGAAATCTTAACGCACAACAAAAAACATTTTTAATAATGTTTTAAAAGAGGAAACAGAGTTAATAGTTTTAAGTATCATGAAAATAATTTTTAATAGATTTTAAGGACAACTTTATGGATTTAATCTTTTTCTTTCAGCTATTTAACAACACTTAAAAATAGGATAAGAAATATATAATTATATTACTACTATACATACTCAATCTTAATGCAGTTTTGTTTTTGAGATAGGTATGACCTAGACTTCTTTTTTTGTTGTTTTTTTTTGTTGATCCAACCACACACTCAATTATCCTTGATTTCGTTTTTCCCTAAAAAAAATACACACAGTGACTTTCACCTGACAACATTTTCATTCAAAAACCACTGTTTAGCTTGACTTCAAAACTGTTCGTGATATATAATTTCTTAAACCGAGGCCAAAATGGTAATGTTTATAAAATGAAACATAAAATAACAGTTTCTCCAAATTAATTAATGTTTTGTTTTTATGATGGGTACTTATTCATGGGGGATGGTAAATAACATCAAAATCTTTGGTTTATTAAAATTTTAGAGTTCCCTTTCATTAACTGCATAATGCTCCTGTTATATATTTGTTATCTTTTTATTATGTACAAAGTTTCATCTTATTATTATCTTTTGTAAATAATGTCACTACTGTGACTGCTTAATAATTCAATGTTATGTTTAAACCACGTTTATTCAACCTACTCATCTCCTGTAATCATCTCTTATTGTATTCCACTTGTAAATATCCCTGTTCCCATTATTTTTTTATACCATCGCCATTTCAGAGCATTGATGGCTAATTATCTCCCTTGGATTAACTCCCCTATCATGGGAATTGACCTACGACCTTTAGGGTGGTTTTTGTTGTTGTCTCAGTTATCAATGAAAAGTAAACTAGAAATATTACTTGATTAATAATTCTGAGTAAATGAGCAAGGTTTGAAGTGTCCGATTTGAATGGTCTTATTTCTTGAGTTGTCCATGTAGAATCAACCAGTGTTGAATACCACAGCTTACATAAACATGGCCCACCTCTTTCAAGTGACCCACCTCTGTCGGGTGACTGACTACTATCTGGTGACTTACCACCTTCAGCGGTAGGCCACCACTGTCAGATTCCCCACCCCTGAAAGGTGACCCTCTTCTGTCAGATGCCCCAATCAAATTAAGTATTCTAATTCTATTACTTTTAAAATTGGTAAAAGACTTTCTCCCTTGTCCCCTGTACCTTTCTCTCATCATCACATGCCATCTTCACACCCAGTGACATATTTACCAAATGTTCTTAGAACAGAGTACTGCCCTATAGCATTAGAACAGAGTACAACCCTAATAGCATTAGAACAGAGTATAACCCTAATAGCATTAGAACAGAGTACAACCCTAATAGCATTAGAACAGAGTACAACCCTAATAGCATTAGAACAGAGTACAACCCTAATAGCATTAGAACAGATTACAACCCTAATAGCATTAGAACAAATTAATTTTGAACACGGATTATTTTTCCCTTGGTATAAGGTGCCAATTGATTATGTCTTATAAATTCTCCTCGAATGGTTCCCAACCAAATAATAAACTGACCCTCCAAAGTAGCCGTAGGTTTTAACTTGATGATCTGTCAGTGTTCTAATCCAACTTGTAAATCTTTACATTGTACATGGGTGAATGCCAGTAGGCACATCAGACACCTCCCCACCCACAAACACACATCAAAAATTAAAAATTATTATTCAAAACTGAACTTAAAAGCTAAACCAAATTCCCCATGCCTTCTGTCACATCCAGCCTCCCTTGCTGTCTAATCCAGCCTCCATTACAGTCACATCCAACCTCCCTTGCTGTCACATCCAGCCTCCCTTGCTGTCACATCCAGCCTCCCTTACTGTCACATCCAGCCTCCCTTCCTGTCACATCCAGCCTCCCTTGCTGTCACATCTGGCCTCCCTTGCTGTGACATCCAGCCTCCCTTGCTGTCACATCCAGCCTCCCTTACTGTCACATCCAGCCTCCCTTACTGTCACATCCAGCCTCCCTTACTGTCACATCCAGCCCCCCTTGCTGTCACATCCAGCCTCCCTTGCTGTCACATCCAGCCTCCCTTGCTGTCACATCCAGCCTCCCTTGCTGTCACATCCAGCCTCCCTTACTGTCATATCCAGCAAAACCTTTTACCGTTACATTCAAACTTTCATGGGGTTGGTTACGTTTCCATCAGATTCTCTCCCCTCTAACATCGTATATGAATATAACATCAATATAAACTTAAACATCAATATATTTGACATTCATCAGACCTTCATTGTGTTCTTTTTATATTTTTTTAAAATATCTTTTTACTCTTTAAGAAAACACAATCACTTCAGACTGTAATAAACATAATATTTTCTTGTCTATTTAAAGTTTTAATTGGAATAAATATTTTCTTGTCCTGGCTTAAATATTTTAAACATTGAAAAGAACATCATTTATTCTTTTGAATTTATGAACATGTTTTATTTAATTACACTCAATTTGTCTGTGCCTATCTGTGAAATAATTGTTTGATTTCATAATACGGACCCACTATGTTTTTTTTTAAAAATCATTTTGTTTTATGTAAGCTCACAATATAATTATATTACATCAATTGTGTTTGGTTGATGGATTGCTTGTTATTGTTGCTGTCGTTGATGTTTGGGATTTGGGGGATGGGTTGAAACAACAGGACATGGGAAGGAATTTTAGAAATGAATTCTAACTTGGAAACACAACATAAGAATGGTCTAATAAAACCCTCAGATAGACACGGACATAAAAATAGTCTAATAAAACCCTCGGATAGACACAGACATAAAAACTCTTTTCTTACTCCCTACGCAAGAACAAACACATACAAATTCTCATTTTCCCCGTCTGGAATTCGCGCATGCAATGGGTTGGCTGATCAAACCAGGGAAACCAATACACAACAACATTTGAAACTCTGGTACAAATGCAAACTTGCTAATAAACCATGGATAAGCATTGGACGCAATAATCTCTTTAGAGGAAGCTTCTGTTATAGATAAGATAAGGTAATTGCATTTCAGGGGAGAGAATAAATGTTTAAGTTTAAGGTTGTTTTAAAAACGTTTAGGTTGGTCAGCCTTAATACTGTTGGAAACATCTCCCTGCGTCCAGTTGCCTCTACTTGCCAACATCCCACCTTCATTTTTTTTTAAATTTAATTTCTTTTCTCATTGTATTCCTAAAAAAAAGTTTACTTCGTTGGTTTTGGAGATTTTCCTATCGCCGGATTGTGCCCGGTGTTTTGCATCAGACAAGATCTCTTACCGAGTCCTGATGACTGTAGCTACGGGACATAAAACAATTATGCCAATAACAAAAAAATGCGAATTTCTTGAACTTCAGGGCTCCACCAAAGATTGTGTGAAAATAATGCTTTCTAGAGATTCTTGTCTCATTCAGTGCTCTGTCTACCCCTTACCAAAACAGATCAAAATGGTCGCCTCTGTGCTTTTTGAAGCTGAAGTCTATTTCCTAACCATATGTACATTTCAATAAAGGTTATTCATTCATCATTAAGGCTTTACCGCTTAACTTGCATTTAAAAAAAAACTTTAAGGAAATCTAAAACATATGTTTATCAAAAACTTTTTAACAATTTTTTTTAAAGAAAATAAATCTACAGATACAAAACAAGTGACAAACGATAGCATGCGCAGTCTTCCATCTCCTCCATTTTTTTAAAACATAATAGTTGGATTAGTTTTTTTCTTACGAAATAAAACTTGACAGTCCGCGGTGACAAAAGAAGAGGGATTACATCCAAACGGACAAATCTTATTTACTTTAAATTTATTCCCGCGTGATGAGATCTCCCGTTGCCCATTTGTGCTCCAATCTCTTTGCGCTGCAGACTCATAAAAACATAATTCATTTCTTTTTGAACAGAGTAAATATTGAATGTATAAATTAAAATCAAATTCATATGTAAAACGCGTTGGTGAACGTTCGTCTCGAATTCTTTGTACAAGTTATTGAATCTGAGGATTTGGTTCTGGGTGAAGAATGGAAAAAGCGGTGTTTGGGGGGGGGGATTGTGGTTTGAGTTAAGGGGAATAGTACAGAGGGATTAAGTTCTATTGAAGGCCAGAGATAAAAGTCAATGTGGTTACGGGGGCCGCTACGATATTTTGTGGTTTGAGATCAGCTTTCTACAGCCAGCGTTCACCCCAGGCAGCCGCTGTGGGCCCCAACAGTTTGCTGTGCCTCCAGGACTCTTAGGTTTTAGTGGTTTAGTAATGTGACGCGAGATGTTGTGTGGTGTACCATGAGATGTTGTGTGGTGTACCATGAGATGTTGTATGGTGTACCATGAGATGTGTGCTGTACCATGAGATGTTGTGTGGTGTACCATGAGATGTTGTATGGTGTACCATGAGATATTGCCTGGTGTACCATGAGATGTGTGCTGTACCATGAGATGTTGTGTGGTGTACCATGAGATGTTGTGTGGTGTACCATGAGATGTTGTGTGGTGTACCATGAGATGTTGTGTGCTGTACCATGAGATGTTGTGTGGTGTACCATGAGATGTTGCGTGGTGTGCCGCGTATACTTGATATACAACAAGTCAATAATTGCTGTTTTTTTTAATGAAAATCTAAATGAAACGAGAGTTTCCTAGTGCTTTCTTTGTGTTCCCCCTAAAAATGCACCCACCCATTCAAGGTAGTGCATTTACTAAATGCTGAATTGAGATTAAAGAAAAAAAAGTTAGCATTCTCACAACCACAATCACACGCACACACACATATATACACACACACACATATACACACACACACATGCACAAACATGCTCAAACATACATCTAAAATTTGAAGTTTTTCAAGGAACCCCCATGGGACTGTAACCGTCATTGGTAAGCATAGAGCATCTTTTGACCCCCCCCCCTTTTTGCACCTTCAGACAATTGAAATGTTTGGCGATGAAATGCACTTAAACGTTTTATTAGATTGCGTGCACAAAAAAGTGCACGCAATCTACCATCTATTATCTACCATCTATTATCTACCATCTATTATCTACCATCTATTATCTACCATCTATTATCTACCATCTATTATCTACCATCTATTATCTACCATCTATTATCTACCACCTATTATCTACCATCTATTATCTACCATCTATTATCTACCATCTATCTACCAGCACCGTTTTTATCACTGAGAGGATTTAAGATGCTAGGCCCAAGAATTCGACAATACAAAAACAGAATAATACCGAAGAGAAGAATAGTCAGAGTAAAGATGTTTGAAAATTTTCTATTGGTGGTGGATATTCCATACGCATATTGAAATTAAATGATTTTTCCTGAAACTTGAAATAAAATTATCGGTGAATTTTGACATGTTCGTCTGTTGAGAAAACTTTTCAAATTAAGGAGTTGAATTTTTTCTTTTAAAATATTATATTATATATTTTTTTTAAATTTAAAAATAATAAATATTTTCTAAGGATGACATTGAAAATTTCTAGCTAAAGTAAAGGGGAGGGGGTGAATCCTACTAATAATTAGATGAATTGCAAATTATAATTATTTTTAGTTATTCGAAATAATTCAAAGTTATTAAATTTAATAAATTCAAGATTTCCTTAAGAAAAGATGTAGTATATCTAGAATTGTTAAACATTAGGGGTGCGGAAATTAACTATTTAATTTATCGATTAATCGTTTAAAAATTTTAACGATTAATTTTTTTTAACGAGAAATCGACCCACCATTTATAAATGTACTGGAAGTCCAAAAGTAAAATATTTCGGCCGCTTAATATAAACTAATTTCCGGACGATTACACGAACATTTTTGTTTTAAACTATTTACTTAGGTGATTGTTCAAAATGTTGATAAAGGTTGTTTCCATTGAGAGAAATCGTTTGCCTACCATGCAATGTTCCCTCTAAGTCTAAGCTCGTTGTTTCGTGTGCAAAGTTTTTCTAAAAAAATCGTTTGCAAAGTTGCACAACGTCCATTTTTTGTGCAAAATTTTACAGAATTTTCTGCGCGGTATCTAAACTCCTGAGTGGCGTCGGTAAAATATCTGCGCAGCGGCGCTGCTTAAAGGGAACATTGCTACCATGGTTCTAACACTTCGCTTACATATCACCTGCAAACTAAACATCCAGTACAGTATCAGAAACTTCGGCTGAGACAATCTAAAGCTATGTGAACGATTGTTCAGCTCGGCTGGTTATATTTTCTACAAGTATTTTTATAAATTTTACTTATGACACCATAAATTTCATTTTGTTTGGCTTTAATCGAAATTAACGATTAATTAATCGTTAATTTTTCAAAATTTAACGATTAAATTTAAATTAATCATTAACAGCACTAGTTAAAATATTTCAGTAATGCTTTTAAAATGATAAATTCTTCCACAACTCACGACCCTGAAATAGATCATATTGATTGTTGTTTTTGCCGAGACTGCAAAAAGTTAAGAATGACAAAATTGAAGAAATTCCTGTGATTGCATTTATAATTTATACATTTCATCAAATAAGTATTAAAAATATATAAATAGCTCTAAATCAAATCCCTAGCAAAGTCATTAAAAACCATAAACATTTATATATATTTAAATCCCTTATATCAACTTTACCGTCTTGTCTCTCTCTCTGTCTGCCGTGGTCCCACCCGCAGAAAAACAAAAGTCAAAAATGACCCACTTCCCATGATCATATCGAGCTGAAATTTTACACATAGACTTGTGTTACCTAACAATGCCTTGTATCAAAATTTCAGATCGATCGAATGTACCGTAATTAAAATAATGATTTTTTTAGTTTATCTCTATGTAGCCGTCTGCTACAGTTGACCTCCACGTGTCACTTGAGTTCACTCCAGCGATCAATGACCACATCCCTGTGTTTTACAGCAAGGGAGTTCAGTCACGTTCAGTCTGTAAATGTTTGTCGTGCGGTGCGTATTATATTGAACATAATCAATACTTTTAGTTATGTCATATATAAGGGATTTATAGTCAAAAACTTTTTTTTTACGGGTTGTTTAATTTAACACTTTGGGGCCGTCCATAAAGTACGTCACGCAATTTTTTAAACATTTTTACCTCCCACCCCATGTCACAAACTGTCACACATCTCAGACCTCCCCCCCCCCACCCACTAAAGTACGTCACACTTTCGAACAAATTGTGTTATTTTTATTAACAAAATAATTAGAATTTAATAGAGAACACTGTGACGTCACAAATGGTCAGACCCCCCCCTCCCCCCTGTAACAAACTGTCACACTTTCTTACACCCCCTCCCACAACTTCTGGAGCGTGACGTACTTTATGGATGGCCCCTTTGTGTTTTCGACATTTAAGTTACATGGAAGTCAATTTCCTCTCTTGGTTAAAGGGTACGCAATTTTACTGACAATATTAATTTTTTAATTTTTTTTTATTTGTAATGTACCATATCTCAAAATATACCCGGCAAGTTGGTGAGTTAAACTCACGGTTATCGCCCCTGGTGATGCGCTAAAGTTAAGGTGGTGATGTGGCCAGACGACATAGTTTTATGTTCCAATTTTTTAAATTTTAATTTGATTGTTAATCCGGTTAAGGTGAGCTCCGATTATGCATTCGATCGAATCTGAGAGTCAACTTTGATATAAAGAGAAGCCTTGCAAAGACGCAAAGAGGACTCTGGTGAAAAGTATGAAAGAGAAAGTTTAGAAAATATATGGGCGAAGATTGAAAGAACTTTATAATAAGTCAATAAGAATATTGTGGCCTTGAGCTTAAGCGCGAGAGACATATCTATGGCATAAGGCAGAATTTTATAACCGAAATACGGAACTTTTAAAAATACCAAGAGAAGATTATAGAAAAAATGGATATGAAAAGGGATAACAGAGACACACTGAAAGGAGGTTAAGGAAAAGATATGTCTACAGATAGCTAAAGACCCACATAGAGAAGTACATCAAGGGCCCATAACGCCGGAGACTGTGTAACCCAAGGAGTGGTAATGATGAACTCGCCCGGCGGTAATACGGCGGTAATACGGCTCCGCGAAATTCAACAAGTAAGTGCGACTTGACAAGCAAAGACCATAATCTGTAACTTGAGTCTATGCTTGACGTGACGAGGCCCGATAACAGTTTAGTGTGTGTGTGGGTGGGTGCTTTTAAGCCAGGGAGATTTTAATATTAGCCTTTTAATGAGGATACTTGCACCAGATGACCTTAAAGTTAATGGTTCTTAGGGGATCGGGGGGGGGGTCTGTTTATTTCTTACGGGAGTTCTCAGTATCTCCTAATCGTTGGCAACAAAAATCTTGCAGACACAAACTGTCAACTGATGCTGTCAACGACTAGCTGTCATGCAGTTCTGGATTAACCTAAAAAAGCCGATGTTGCACCTTGCATATTGGATTCCCTGACTTTGACGGTTTCGCGCATGTTGCAGAGACACATCAAGAGGTTTTCTCATTTGGTAGAAGTTGAGACACTTTAATGCACAACACATCTTTCCCTGGATGTTTACCACCAAAAGCTTGGCTGGGGGGGGAGGTGGGGGGTCGTGAGACAACCATCTTATGCTATTGTCTTATAGATATAGAGTAGCGCAATTTAATTTACTTTTTAATTTTGTCAACAGCTTTGAAGTTTATTTAATTACAGTTCCTCTGAAATCAATGAAATCGTAAATATGCAAATATGAAAATGAGATCTGACCAGACAAACTCGATTTAAATTATTGTTTGAAAAAAATATAATAATTTAAGATTCTAGTAATTAAATCAGCTTTTCTTCAAAACAAAATAATTATAATAATTATTATTATATTATTATCTTTTTCAAAAATAAGTAACGAGAAAGTGAGAATTTGTTTTTAGAACAATGACAATGACAGTCTATACTTTATACAACTTACAACTTAAAAGTAGTTAAAATTATTTTCAAACTGCAATGTTTTGAAATTTTTTATCGTGTAATTATTTCTGCGATTTTTTTCCTCCATATATTTACATCTAGTATTTTACTCCTCAATTGTTCAGCAATGACAGCTAACACCATTCCAGTGTGAGCGATCCCTTTCCGGCTCCCTTTCTCCGATCCCTTATATGATATTGAGGGAAAGCATATTTTTAAATACTCAAATATACAACAGCGAATAAATGGGCCACACTGACAAAGTAACATGCATGTTTAGAATTTTCCATAAATCCGGAAACATTTTTAGAAAAATCTTTTGAAATAATAAAACAAATTCCAAGCGAGCTACAGTGGCACCTATAAACTTTTAAAAATATTTTTTAAAGCATTTCTTCTTATTAAAAAAAAATATATTGTTATTATTATTATTATTATTATATATTATTTTTTATTATTATATTTTTTAATTATTATTATTATTATATATATATATTATTATTATTATTATTATTATTATTATTATTATTGTTTTTGTGTCCTTTTTTTCAGCGCAAATATCAACAAATAAAACTCCAATAAAAATGCAAGACTAGACACAAACCATGGATAAGCGTAGGACTCAATACTCTTCTTTATAGAAGGGGCGTCTGTAACAGATAAGATTTAAGATGAGAAACACCTTGTACAAGTCTTTAAGGCAGCCCCCTCCCCTTTCCAAGCCCGCGATATATCCCTTTGGTGTCCCAGAGACCTTTATTGCTTGATCAATCGTGGCATTAAATGACGAGGACAGGGTGCTAAGTGTTTGCAGGCTGTTGTCAGAGCAGTAACGACAACTCTACTGCACCGGTGGGTAAGCTAATCTGATGAGGTTTTGTAGACTCTGACATGTCTGAAATCTACGACTACGACATGGGACAGTTTCAGGGATGAACCATTTTATTATAAATTATTTTTACAATAGCTTCATTTTTTTTATCACCTCATCGTTTCACTGGCTTAAATTTTGAAATTATTAAATTTCAAACAAATAATTATGTAATTTTTTATTATTAAACTATTTTTTAAAAAGGAAAAATTAATACCGTAGAAATGATTATTACATGGAAATCGGAAAATGTATAAGAAAACATGTTGATCATGTGACCCTCGACCGTCTTTTTACACCCTTTCATAAGAATACAGATAATTTATCTCGTCCGACAGAAGCCGTTTCCTTCTTTTCTAATTTTCTAAGAGAAGTTATTTTATTCTTTTCAAGTTTTACTCAAATTTACTAGATGTCTTTACGCTATAGTTGAAAGTAATATTATTATTTTGTCATTGCCTATGTCCCAAAGATACCGTTTTAATATCTATTATTAACGTTTATTCAACTTTTATACATAAGAAAGTGGTCGTCACTTAAAAAACGTTAGAGAACCTTTGCATTTGAGTCATTTAAGTTTGCTAAGACAGGGCGGTTAACTAGATGCACAGGCCTGGAACTAAGCGACAGCGTTGAAAAATCTTTGGTCTGCTGAAATTTGAAACAACATCAAAGCATCGAAATTGTGGTACCTGCGAAAAACCCAACAACCATCGTTGCGACCATTGATTGAGGCGAGCTTCGCAGATTACCAGGATGCCCTGCTGCTTAGATCAGGATGATGGTACTCGCATTTTTTGTTATTAATATTCTTTTTTTAAAATAATAATTATTATTATTAGAAAATATGGTAATCGTGCAGTTTCTACAGATATATTATTTCACAGCGAAATTTAAATTCCTCGTGAGAACTTACGTTTTTGACTCATTGAATGCATTATTATCTGTTGTATTTCAGCTATTTTACAGCTATAATTTGTAAGTCTTATTAATTTCTAAGGCATTTTTTCGGCTCTATATGATACACAATCTGGTCACGATACATCCTTTTTGTTTATCTAACACCCTGCTTGCCAGATATTGTTACCTGGAACGATCCATTCTAAAATTAATTTACTGACTGAAGATGTTTTTTTTAAAAGTATTATTCATGTATTTTAATGTTCTTAGAAAATAAATAAATATTTTAAAGACAATTTCACTTGCTATTTCGTTACTAGATGTTTGATTCTATAAAGGGAGAAAATTTCATTTGGCATCTTTCTGTGACAACCCGGCAAGTAGGGTGCTAGATAAACAAAATGGATGTATCCTACTCCGATTATGTAGCTTCAAGGGCCGCAAAAAAGCCTTAGAAATTAATCAGACTTACAAATTATCGCTATAATAGCTAAAATACAACATATAATAATGCATTTAATAAATTTAAAAATGTAAGTTCTAACGAGAAAATTAAATTTCGCTGTGAAATAATATATGTGTAGAAACTGCAGGATTACCGAAAATATTTTTTATAATAGCGCAGTCGGGTAGCAATGTTCACGAATTACAGTGATTATAATTGAAATTGTGACAAGCTGATATACATTTCCCTTCCTTTTAGCGCATTTTTTTTCTATTCTCTACAAATGTCCCATTTTGAATAGTTCGTTTCAGCAAAGGTTGAATGGAATCCCTGACATTTTTATAGCTGAGTTATTGAATATGTTTTTTAAAAATATCATTATTATTATTTTTAAATCTCGGGATTATAGTCTTGAAATAATCATTTGTTGCTAAAGTTGTTTTTCCTATACAGCCATTGAAAATGCTCTCCCTTTAATACTCTCCCTTTGAATCGCCGAACCTACTGATGTAGAAAATGGAGAGGTTTGTTTTTAAAAACAACTTCAGAGGGACTTTAAAAAAAAAGCCCAACTTTTTGCACCACTACAGGTGTTTGTTGGGTGTCTGCAGGTGTTTTATGGACGGGACACAACTGGACCGTTGAAATGATTTCAACGTGCATCAGACGGCAGGCAGGACGTACAACGAGTTGATGCACCTGAGATCAGATAAAACAAGGATTCTCAATGGTTTTCATGCCGGGGACCATGGCTTTATTTGAATGGTATCCACGAATGAGGACCGCTTATCCCCCCTCCACCATATTTTTCAGAGGGTTTAGAGGGGGTGGGAGATTAAAATATCAAACGGTCTTGGCGCAAATTAAAACATGTGTCTACCCCGGTGTGCCCTCCTGCCCCTTGCAAGGGATATGTTTAACCTTGCCTGCCCTGAAGCCCAAATAAGAGATATACAGAACATTGTCTGCCCCGATGCCCTAATAAAACATGTCTTTACCCCGGTCTGCCTTGACGCCCTAATAAGAGATTTGTTTACTCTGGTCTGCCCTAATGCCCTTATAAGAAATAAGTTGACCCTGGTCTGTAATGATTCCCAAAATAAGAGATGAGTTTACCCTGGTCTGCCCTGATGCTCATATAAGAAATAAGGTTATCGATCCGAGGCAGATCCCGAGTCGCGGGTTCGAGCCCAGGTACTGGCAAGGCCCTCTGGGGCATTGTGCTGGGCACACATTCCCCTGCTCGTTAGTGGTGGCTAAAAACTTGTGAACGCTACATCACTTGCCCCATAGTCCGTCATGGACTGGAAAGGGGCTCATTTTTTACCCAGGTCTGCCCTGATGCCCTAGTAAGAGATATATTTACCCTGGTCTGCCCTGATGCCCTAGTAAGAGATATATTTACCCTGGTCTGTCTTGGTGTAATGTTTTAAATTACTAGAGCAGATTCCAAGAAATTGCTGGAACACCAAAAATGTACAGGAAGATGTTTCATTTCAAACAACGAACTTCAAATACAGTTCATGCAGCATTGTCTACTATATAAATTAAGTGTTTACATGTTTTTCAGATTTCAAAGAGCTGCTCAATTATATACCGGTATAGAAATGCGCCACTCGATGGTAAATATGTGACAGGCTGAGACTCGCTGTGACAGACTGAGACTCGTTGTGACAGGCTGAGACTCGTTGTGACAGACTGAGACTCGTGACAGACTGAAACTCGTGACAGACTGAGACTCGTTGTGACCGACTGAGACTCGCTGTGACAGACTTAGACTCACTGTGACAGACTGAGACCAAATGTGACAGACTGAGACCCATTGTTGCAGACTGAGACCCACTGTGACAGACTGAGACTTGCTGTGACAGACTGAGATTCGTTGTGACAGACTGAAACTCGTGACAGGCTGAAACTCGTGACAGACTGAGAATCGTTGTGACAGACTGAGACTCGTTGTGACAGACTGAGACTCGATGTGACTAGGACGGTGTAAGGGCCAATGTTTAAAAAAAAACCAAAAAACATCGTGGTATTATGTTATGGTCACCAAGTGAGTGAGGTCGCCTTGTCCCTCCCCCCTCCCCCGATCACAGGGTTATAGCAAGACTTCACTCCGCATCCCATTCGTCAGCGACCACGGCAACCATTTCTCCCAGAACGCCACTGAAACATGGTCTCTATATTTATTAACATCACCGAGGTTACAGAAACGCACTGCTTACACGCATCACGTACCACACCATCCATGTCTTCAAGCGAAACTGCCTAACTTTGGCACTTCTGTCAAGCAAAGTCCTGCCACGAGGACCGGCACCAAGTAAAGTCCTTTCACCGGGACCGGTACCAAATGAAATCCTGCCACGAGGACCGACATTAATTAAGTGAAATTCTACCACAAGGACCGACACCAAGTGAATTCCTTAAACCAGGACAGGTACAAAGTGAAGTCTTGCCACTAGAACCGGCATTAGGTGAAGTCCTGTCATAAGGAACGGAACCATGTGAAGTGCTGCAATCAGGACCGGCACTAAGTAAAGCCCTGCAATCAGGACCGGGGCCGGGTGCTGATATATAACATAGCGACCCCTTAAGGTCAGCCAGGGTGTGTGCGATGGGGAGGGGCACGTTGTTAGTGCGTATACTGTATACTATTAACATCATGTTCTGAATGCTGCCCAGAGTTCGTTATGACCACTGACCGAGGCACGTTATGACCACTGACCGAGGCACGTTATGACCACTGACCAAGGCTCGTTATGACCACTGACCAAGGGTCGTTATGACCACTGACCACGGCACGTTATGACCACTGACCAAGGCTCGTTATGACCACTGACCAAGTCTCGTTATGACCACTGACCAAGGCTCGTTATGACCACGGATCGAGGCTCGTTATGACCACTGACCAAGGCACGTTATGACCACTGACCAAAGCACGTTATGACCACTGACCAAGGCACGTTATCACCACTGACCAAGGCACGCTATGCCCACTGACCAAGGCACGTTATCACCACTGACCAAGGCACGTTATGCCCACTGACCAAGGCTCGTTATGACCACTGACCAAGGCTCGTTATGACCACTGACCAAGGCTCGTTATGACCACTGACCAAGGCTCGTTATGACCACGCATCAAGGCTCGTTATGACCACTGACCAAGGCTCGTTATGACCACTGACCAAGGCTCGTTATGACCACTGACCAAGGCTCGTTATGACCACGGATCAAGGCTCGTTATGACCACTGACCAAGGCTCGTTATGACCACTGACCAAGGCTCGTTATGACCACGGATCAAGGCTCGTTATGACCACTGACCAAGGCTCGTTATGACCACGGATCAAGGCTCGTTATGACCACTGACCAAGGCTCGTTATGACCACTGACCAAGGCTCGTTATGACCACTGACCAAGGCTCGTTATGACCACTGACCAAGGCTCGTTATGACCACTGACCAAGGCTCGTTATGACCACTGACCAAAATTCCTTTATACTGAATTATTTCACTACGTCTCAAGTTCCCCAAAAAACTGCCTTAATTTTACTGCACATTGGACCGTGACTTACCGGGCCGTCAAATGTCACCGAACGTTTTCTGTTTCCCTTTGAAAGCATGTGTCACAACGCCTAATGTCAGACACCGTTATGATACAGTGGGTGCGGCTGTTCTTAGGTGGGTTGGGGGAGCGACTCACGTGATTCTTATTATCCTGGTTCCGTCCCAGCTAATCCATGATCCTCCGCCCCCCCCTCCTCTCGGCATTCACATCCTGACAAAACGTGAGATCCGTAAGGTCTGTGGATAATCCAGCCTGCAAAGCCGAATGTCACCATTCTGTAGAAGGTGGATGAAAATATTAACACCTCTACTGACGTCTGTCAGTGATGGGTCTGTACCTCAAGGATTGAAAACACGTCTTATCTCGGGCTGCGGGTGGGGTTTTTTTTAAGTATAAATTTTTATTTTTATTTAGGGCTGCGGAAATTAACGATTAATTTCTCGATTAATCGTTAAAAAATTTTAACGATTAAATTATTTTTTAACGATTAATCGACTTACAAATTATTGGAGGTCGAAAAGTAATTTAAAAAAAAATAGGAAGAAATAGCGACCGATAAATAATAAATTTCCTGACGATTACACGAACATTTTGGTTTTAAACTATTGACTCAATGAACATCGATATCGAAAATGTCATTCCTTGCCAAGACCGTTTTGTGCCTATCAGATACCTCAGTTCCATGTGAATGATTGTTCAGCTCGGCTGGTTATATCGTCAGTTAGATCTGCTCATCACTTGAACCAAATAATGTCAACACACTTGTCTTTTTGCGCTGGTGGTTAAAAGAGGACATATAAAGGACACATTCCAGTGTTATTTAGATTTTTAACAAGAAATTTTAATAAGAGTGTTACTTAAGACATCATAAATTTTAATTTTTGGCTTTAATCAAAATTAACGATTAATTAATCGTTAATTTTCCAAAAGTTGACGATTAAATTTAAATTAATCGTTAACAGCTCTAATTTTTATGTAAGTAGTTATAACTTTAAAATTAAACGTTTTATAATGAATATAAAAATGAAGGGCGCTGCGGATTGCCCAGTCAACGAAATCTGCAACAGGTCATATAGGTCCTAGTGAGTGAATAATAAATGTAACAAGTATAGGTCCTAGTGAGTCAATGAAAGATCCAACAGGTCTTGGGTCCTAGTGAGTCAATGAAAAGTGCAACAGGTCTTGGGTCCTAGTTAGTCAATGATAGGTACAACAGGTCTTGGGTCCTAGTGAGTCAATGAAAGATCCAACAGGTCTTGGGTCCTAGTGAGTCAATGAAAGATCCAACAGGTCTTGTGTCCTGGTGAGTAAAAGTCACAACAAAAGTGGTGACCGTGTCATGTGATAGGCCAGTGGTGGCGAACCTATTTGGAGCGGAGCCACGTGCCCTAAATTCAAACCAAAACCCCTTTATTCATAGCAAAGTTCCAACACTCCAATGAATCCGAAAAATGGGGGTCTGGCTTAGCTGATTTGATTATGGAAGTATTATTTTAGTCGCGTGCCGGTTGATGAGGTTCTGCGTGCCGACTGTGTCACGCGTGCCATAGGTTCGCCATATAGGAATAGGGCGTCCGGAAATACTAGCAGGCTAAAGACGCATATCTTTTATTAGACAAGTCCGTGTTGGGAACAAGAATCCCAAGTATGCGTACCAAGTATAAAAGTTAAAAGCTTCGCGTGTGACGTATCAAGATGACCTGTTGTGTGCTACTTTAATAATCAAAGATAAGCCTTGTAAAACAGTATAGCACACAAAAGTAAGGTCCGGGAAACCAGTCTAGCACACAAAAGTAATGTCTGGGAAACCAGTCTAGCACACAAAAGTAAGGTCTTGGAAAACAGTATAGCACACAAAAGTAAGGTCTTGGGAAACCAGTCTAGCACACAAAAGTAATGTCTGGGAAACCAGTCTAGCACACAAAAGTAAGGTCTTGGAAAACAGTATAGCACACAAAAGTAATGTCTGGGAAACCAGTCTAGCACACAAAAGTAAGGTATGGGAAACCAGTCTAACACACAAAAGTAAGGTCTTGGATACCAGTCTAGCACACAAAAGTAAGGCCTTGGATACCAGTCTAGCACACAAAAGTAAGGTCTTGGATACCAGTCTAGCACACAAAAGTAAGGTCTGCGAAACGTATTGCCCTTGACTTCAGGCTGGATGTTTTAAAGATCAAATCAGTTTGAGTGGTCATTTGTTGAGGCAGGCACAAGGCAGCTACAGGACAGCATGAAGTCAACATTAGAGAAAATCAAATTGTGATATCCTGGCAGAAATGCAATATAGCAAGTGTTTATGAAAAGTATATGAACCTGCAAAAAATCCAGAAAAGCATCAAATTAACAATAGCGGCGCTTCATTTAAAGCAGCAACAACAGGCGCATTGAATGACATCATTGAATGACATAATTGAATGACAGCTTTGAATGACAGCATTGAATGACAGCATTGAATGACAGCATTGAATGACAGCATTGTCGAGACTTTTTGTATATGGGATGGGAGACAACCATTTAGGGTTTATTAACGGGCAATGTGAGATAATTGCATAACTCCCACCCACCCATTTTCTTTTTTATTTTACCACGTTTTTTACCACGTTTTTATTAACTCGCTTTCGTTGGACATTGTTTGTTTGTCCAAGATTTTTTCAAATCTGCCAACGTAAAATTGAACCACTTTTGATGGTCCTAGAGATCTGAAAATTTTTACCACATATAGATCTTGGATGACAATGCATTGTATCAAAATTTCAGATCGATCGAATGTACCGTTATTAAATTATTGAACTTTTAAGTTTATCTATAGTCTATATAAAAGCATCTGTACCGTCGGCTTTTGTTGACATCTGTGATTCGCCCCGTGACCACATCACAATGTTTTTAAAACGTTGGGCGGGCGCTTGTGAGGTGTTTGGTAAAATAAATAGAGGTAAAAAAATATTTTTAAAAACCAGGTTGTTATAAGTGGACTAAAAAGAATAAAATAAATAGAAGTAAAAAAATGATTTTTTAAAAAACATGTTTTTACAAGCGGACTTAAAAGAAGAAAATAATTTAAAACTTGTAAGTTCAAGTACTTTGATTTAATATGACTAAAAACGTGGGGCGGGTGTTTGGTATAAAAATTAAAGATTTCTAATTTAGAAGGCAAAAGAGAGATCTATAAGTGAGATAATGAGTGAGCTGCATATGTTAAACCTCATAAGCGCCCGCCCCACGTTTTTAGTCATATTAAATTGAAGTACTTAAACTTACAAGTTTTAAATTATTTTCTTCTTTTTAGTCCGCTTGTAAAAACGTGGTTTTTAAAAATCATTTTTTTACCTTTATTTTGCGAATATGTAAGATATCTTTTTTTTCCTTTAGTATCTTAGTATCCGCTGTATTACAATCTTCCCCATGGTTTAATTTGAGATATAATACAGCATCTAAATTATTTTTAAAAAATAACTTTAATAAAATCTGTTCACACCTAGGTCATTCAGACATTTCGCCATTTTCTTCAAACACTATCTACTTCCTTTTCATTAGTCTAAAGCTGCAAGCAAATAAAGACCAAATTAAGGTCAGAAACAAAACTAATCATGTAAATTTTGTTTTATTATAGTATTCATCGTATATAAATATAGATACATAGTCTGAAATCCACTACACTGCCTTTCAGTCCGACATCACCGGTAAGTATAAAATATACACTGACAAAAAGTTAATACTGCGCCAACACAATTTTCTAAATATTTTAAAATTTTAATTTTCATGTGAATAACTTTGAGCACCTGGAGAGGGATGGGCGCCGCCAGGGTCTACCAAGCCCGAGAATGTTCTAATGGAAACAAAATTCCCTACGACCACACAAAGAGGTTATGGGACTAAAAAAACAAAAAAAACCTTGAGCACCAACTTTCTGAGAGATCAGTTCTTACACACATTGAGGGAAAATCTGTTCAGAATTTTCTCCCGACAGTCGAGCGTCGACACCAGGAGAAAGAAATATGGTTGAATTCATCTTTGAGAGTTGATTCATGTGACGGATCATTCCAAATCGTAACAGACCGGGAAACACAAGTTATACTGGCTGACACACGAGACCAAGATGGCGTGGGTCGTCGCTTTCTCGTAGCAGGACGTGTACTCGCTGAAGCAGTCCAGGACGCACTGGTCCAGCGGGGACAACTCGCGGCGAGTTGGTGCCCCTGACAGGCCAGGGAGCAGGGTCATGGCCACGAGACAGACCAGGAATACGGTGATGTACTGGAGGCAGGGCCGGGATGACCGCATGGTGCTGACTAGGTGGACAGCAGTCTGTGGGACAACGGCAGCCTGGGCCCTGGTCGTGGCGGGAAAAGAATGACGGAGTTAGTGTTTTTATAGTTAACCAGACAAAACGACAAGTGTCAAACGACAAGGTGACAAAACGACAAGAGGACAAAGCGACAAGATGACAAAACGACAAGTGACAAAACGACAAGATGACAAAACGACAAGGTGACAAAAACTTGTCGTTTTGTTATGTAACCGTTTTTATAAACTGGGATTAAAAAGGAAGGATAACAAATATTTAGTCATTGTTTGATTTTCTCTCTTTTTTTTTGTTTTTTTTTGTTGTAAACATTTAATCGTGAGACAAGTTTCTTTAAAATAAGAATGAATATTAGGACCTGTATCCAGGACATGCAAGCGTGGTGAAGGAAAAAACAAAACAAAATTGTAACAATCTTTAAAGGACCTTAAGATTTCGTAATAGCATTATTTAAAAATAATTTCACTCAAAAAAATAGAAAGAAAAAAATCTTATGCTGAGACAATGCTAGAATTAAAACAAAACTTAAACAAGTTTATGTGAGTTGATTGATATTATTTTAGAGTTCGGCAGCTATGGTCCGCAATGCCATTTCTGACAAGGGCATTATGCTAGACAAATCTGGCACCAGTGTCAGTTCGTGGCACACCAGTGTCGGTGCATAGCACACCAGTGTCAGTTCGGGGAACACCAGTGTCAGTTAGTGGCACACCAGTGTCAGTTCGTGGCACACCAGTGTCAGAGTGAGTCACACCAGTGTCAGTTCGTGGCACACCAGTGTCAGAGTGAGTCACACCAGTGTCAGTTCTTGGCACACCAGTGTCAGAGTGAGTCACACCAGTGTCAGTTCTTGGCACACCAGTGTCAGAGTGAGTCACACCAGTGTCAGTTCTTGGCACACCAGTGTCAGAGTGAGGCACACCAGTGTCAGTTAGTGGCACACCAGTGTCAGTTCGTGGCACACCAGTGTCAGAGTGAGTCACACCAGTGTCAGTTCTTGGCACACCAGTGTCAGAGTGAGTCACACCAGTGTCAGTTCTTGGCACACCAGTGTCAGAGTGAGTCACACCAGTGTCAGTTCTTGGCACACCAGTGTCAGTTCTTGGCACACCAGTGTCAGAGTGAGTCACACCAGTGTCAGTTCTTGGCACACCAGTGTCAGAGTGAGGCACACCAGTGTCAGTTAGTGGCACACCAGTGTCAGTTCGTGGCACACCAGTGTCAGAGTGAGTCACACCAGTGTCAGTTCTTGGCACACCAGTGTCAGAGTGAGTCACACCAGTGTCAGTTCTTGGCACACCAGTGTCAGAGTGAGTCACACCAGTGTCAGTTCTTGGCACACCAGTGTCAGAGTGAGTCACACCAGTGTCAGTTCTTGGCACACCAGTGTCAGAGTGAGTCACACCAGTGTCAGTTCTTGGCACACCAGTGTCAGAGTGAGTCACACCAGTGTCAGTTCTTGGCACACCATTGTCAGAGTGAGGCACACCAGTATCGTTGCGTGGCACACCGGTGTCAGTTCTTGGCACATCAGTGTCAGTTCGTGTCACACCAGTGTCAGTTCTTGGCACACCAGTGTCAGTTCGTGTCACACCAGTGTCAGTTCTTGGCACACCAGTGTCAGTTCGTGGCACACCGGTGTCAGTTCTTGGCACACCAGTGTCAGTTCGTGGCACACCGGTGTCAGTTCTTGGCACACCGGTGTCAGTTCGTGGCACACCGGTGTCAGTTCGTGGCACACCGGTGTCAGTTCTTGGCACACCAGTGTCGGTGCGTGGCACATCATTATCAGTGTGCCATGCCACTCTGTTTGCAGAGCTCTGACTAAGGCCATTACATTTGATCAGATTGAAAGCTGATATTTCAACATTAGCACCTGCTAATTCAAGTGACGAATGTAAATAGCGTGTGCAAAAAACTTTTTTAGTTCAGATTTCATGACAAATTGTGACCAGCAATCAAATTGATAAGGAATATTTTAAAATAAGTTCGTTCATAATAAAAAAAACCCCATCAAATAAAATAAACAGTTTATACTTACATAATATATCCTTGAATCTTCGATAAAATTAATTAAGATTGTTTGAGGTTGTTGGTTTTTGTAAACCTCGCAATTGTACAGACACTTCTCAATTAATTTTAATATATGTTACAACACGGTGACCTCATTACTCGAGACAAGATGAAGTAGACCCTCTAACTCTAACGTGTGAGCAGCAGGCAACTGGCTAGTCGCTCACCCCGGTGTCATTTATATGAGAGGTCAGGACTCAGTCCAACCTGCCCTCATGCTCAACAAAAACTTGACAATGCAACGGCAACCACTTTGGCGGTGGTCACATGAGCAGTATTTGCTGTAGCAAGTCATCGGAGGAGCAGTGGATAAGGTGGAGCAGTGAATACAACCAAAGTTAAAGTTACAGTTCCGTTCCTCAAATCTGAAAACAAATTGTTTTTACTTACCTAATTTTCTGGGTGAAATAAAAAATACATTTACTTAACTTGCAATGTCTTTCTAGTTCTAAATATAGTATTCAATATTTCACATATTTTCCGTGGTGAGTCTGAGCGCAAATTTTGATGACATACATTCCTGCACCAGGGGAAAAATTGAAAATGTTTCAACTAAAAATAAAATCAAGTGGGTGCTAATAATTATGTAAAATGTGTGTATTTTTAATCCAACAATCTATCCATATCTATCAATATACATAATTCCCGTTGTCTGTATGGTTGTAATGTAATGCTGTTAGTGGGCGCTGCTATCGATTTTGTTTTATGGTGCTACTAATTTTAGAAAGCAGCGCACCAAATTACTGCACCAAAAATAACACTTTTCGAACGTTCCGCATAAAATTGTTCAATATGATAATAAATGAATCAAATAAAAATAAATGAAATTTCTGTATTACGTTATTTTTTAATCTGATGTGTATTTATTTTGAAAACTTCCGTCATTTTTAACGGGTGATACACATATATAATATATATATAAAGCTCAGTTGGTGTTTGTATCTTTGTATGTTTTACTTTTCGACTCTCAGTTACACAATCAAGGAAAAGCCAAATAATGGACGTGGACCAAATTTGTCACAACGGTTCCTTTTAATCCACATATGGTTTTAGTATAGTTTTTGTAAATGTCCCTTTTGCCTGAAAGCCTTGAATTGAATGATCAGAAAATTTACCAAAAAAAGAGATAAAAATAATAAAATCTCATTTTCATATTAAAAAAACTTTAGGCGGACGTTCAAAACGAGTTATTTTTGGTGCCGTATTTTTTTCCAAGACTTTATTTTGAGCGGTGCGCTTTCAATAATCTTTTTTTTTGTCAAATTACGGTGCGGACATTTTCGGGAACACCTCTTAAATTTAGCTGTGCTATCTTATTATAATAACTTTCATATTTGGTTTGGCTTTGCGGTACAAAGCAGTGGCCTTTTTTAGGGTAGGGTACTTTCTTTATATATTTAGATGGGTTAAAAGTTTAAAACATTTGCCACACAATGTAAGTGATTTATTGTTAACATGTGGGAATAAAATTTAAAGAATACTAATTATGTAATTAGTGAGGAAATTTTATGTGGAAAGAAATAACCTACGTCAAATACACTTAATTATAAAATAGATCACTCAGAAGTTATTGTTTGTTGTTGTTATTGTTGTTTGTTTGTTTTTGGGTTGTTGTTGTTTTGTTTGTTTGGGGGGGGGGTCATTATAGTTTTTTTTAAATAAATATTTTTAAAAAATGAAATTTGTTGAATGTTTTGTATTCACTTAATGTAGATTTAATTTTTAATATCTTCATATATACATGAAATTGAATACTACTCATGTGGTTATATTAAACCGATTTTGATTCATAAATAATATAAAAGCCCAAGTCACTCCCTGTTGGGAAGGATGTGGAACTCTGAGGAACGATGTACAACAGTCTATAGCAGTTGAAAAATCGTGTGTTGATTAGCACTGTAAAAATATTTAATATGACGTCATTGTTTGATCTTATATTTTAAAATACAAGGTGTGCATCGGTGCGCATGATGATTATAAATTAAAGATGTAAAATACTTTGTGTACATTCCAGGAAGTTTAATATTTCGTATTTATCAAACAAGGATAAGTTACTTGGGCTTTTGACAAAAAACAAAGTGGGCGCCGTAGGCGCCCTACAACCCCTATTATTAAATACTTTGCGTACATTTCAGAAGTTTAATATTTCGTGCTTAACAAAAAAGGACAAGTTAGTTGGGCTTTTGAAAAAGGTTGGTGCCATAGGCGCCCTAAAAAAGTGGGCGCCGCAGGCGCCGCGGCGCCCTGGCACAATCTAGTATTTATATAATGTTTGATATCTCCTTTATCTTTTAATGATAATTGATTAATTAATTTTTTTCTTTACCATTAAATGTCTAAATCCTAAATCACTAAGCAAGATTTATCCAACTTAAATTTTACTTGATCATTCCTTTAAATTTACTTATTAAAGTTAAGCAACAATGATCTTGACATGCGTATTAAGAGCTAGGACCAATGCTGTAATTTTTTGCTTTACATAAGTTAAACAAATTTACAATTTTAACGTTTGGCTACTGGACTTATTAACAAAATTATATTAAACTAAATACACGTGAACCTAAAATCACTTATTTAAGTTGTGCTGCGAATTGAACATGTCAGGATCATTTCTTTGTAGCCGGAATAACAACGCCATCTTTTAGAATAAACCTTTAGCCAGTGTTACCAATTCTTTTATAAATAATTATAATGAATTTTTTTTTATATATTTTTTTTTAATTTATTTTTATTATTATTATTATTATTTTAACTTGGTCTATATACTTTGTTTATTTTTCAGAAACAAAATCTGGTATGGGGTTTTGAAATATAATTTACAAAATATGATGATTCCTCGGGAAACGTTATTCCTAAAGAGAATTGCATTTCTATTTGAAATTACACCCATTGCATAAAATCCGTAAATTTAAATCGTATAATATAGAGACACATATATTTTTAAAAAAGTATATAAATCATTTCCATATTAAAACACCTATAAATACGTTATAAAATGAGCAAATAAAAAAACTTTAAAAAAAGATAAGGCCCAGCTGCAGTGAGGAATGTAGAATCTCGCATGAAAAAGCAGAAAATAAATTTTTTAGTCACAAACTAAGTAGTCACACAGGGGACTCAGAACTCTAAGTTTCATTGATATTTATTGTGATCGATTGTGGGATTTAATGTGAGATATAAAATTTGATCAACTAACACAAAAGTTCTGAGTCCCCCTTCACGAGTTAATAGGATAGTGGCCTCAAAAAAATTAGAATTATTTACTGGTACAGTACTTTATTAAAGACTTTATTAAAGTCCCGCTTTCAATTAACTTCCATTGACCGAAATCGGTGCAAAAATTTTATTGCAAGTTTGTTTTTTGTTAAATTAGAATGTGACAGTTTCTTTAAATTCTTTTGGAAGCTTCATTATATTAACAACATTTATAATTTAGTTTACAAAAGCTTTTATATAAGCAGCTATTGCCTTTTAGAGAGAAGGGGAGGAGGAGCGTAGTTCCTTATCTTATAGCTTCTGTCATAAATATTTCATTACTTTAAATAGTCTAACGATGTGGGGTTGTAACTATATACATGACGGCGGTTGTTGTTAAATTGGTAAAAACTGTAAGTTAACTTTATTTAGTATCCTTAAAATAGTGAGTAAATTTTATGAGTAAATCAATTTTGCAAATGAAGATAATTCATGAGTAAAGAAAATTAGAAGTTAAAGATTTTTTTTTAAATATTTTTTTTTAAAATTTAATATATACAATAGATGTAAATAATAAATAATAACAATATTTACAACCTAAACAAAGAATGTTTCAACTTTATATAGATTTGATACTTACTTAATATATATTTTGAACGTTATTCTTGATTCAATTAATTTAGTGTCTCATTTCTATGCTAATAAAAGCCTAAGCCCTCTCTCCTTATTCCTTAATGGTCCAATTTACCATATGAATAAAATTCTTTAGATTTTAAGACTTATGCTTTTTACTTAACTCAATAAAGTTAAGCACGACTGAACTAAAATAATATTGAGTAAAATCACTTTCTCCTATAATATCAAAATTTATACAATATAATGATTGGTTAATGGACTGATGGATATAACTGTACCAAAGTGAGTTCACATGAACCTGATAACTCACTTCACGAATTACAATAATCGCGGTGGAGGTGTGGCACTTCTTTCTGTCCTTGATACCAATATCATTTTTTTACATGAATATCTTTGTTTCACATATGTTTTTAAGGGAATAGATCAATATTATTAAATAAAGTTTGCAAATAAATCATATAAATTCCAGAAACAAAAACAGGAAAAAATGAGAGTATGGTAGAAAAAAATTGGTCGTTGTGATATAATTTAGAAAATATAATGGCATCGGAAAACGAGATTAATCCAAGAGTTGCATCTCTTAGTGAAATAGCAACACATTAGATAGTGGAATATATCGGTAAATAGGACCGTTTTGGGTGAAAGGGACAAAAGGGAACAAAATCTTTATAAAAGAAGTCTCGGTGTATTTTAATTTGGTTTTAAATGATTTACTTTTCCTACTTTCTTTAAGTTCTATAAGCATATTAAAGACTGCATATGTTTTATTCCGAAGACAATTCCTAACAACGTTGGATAAGAGAAATGTTTCTATGAGGGATTTTAAATTAAATTAATATCTTATTGAATTATTATTTTAATTTTAATTGCACTCTTTATATTACGTTAAAATTGTTTCAAAATTAGAGAATCGCAATTTTCATATGTATAATTTCCACCAACTGAAAGTTGCATTCTCAAGAGTAAGCTCAGGACAAAATTTAGTTATTTTATAACCAGAAGGCCGAACTTAAATCGTCGCATAACATAAAAACTTAACAAATAATTATTTGAATATTTTCAACAAGGCAATAAAACTTAACAGTACACCCCCGCTGCAAAATCGCGGGTATATTTCTAGTTTATTATAAATCATTCTACTGCAAATAATTTTTTTAAAGAGTTTTTATTTTACATTTGTAAGCAGTTAATGGTGATGATGGCAATGGGGTCATGGGACGCAGTTTTTAGTAAAGGTCCATGGAGAGATTTAAAACTTGGCAGGAGTGTTCAAAGCTTTCATGTTAAGTCTTTTAAAATTTTCCTTCTTCCCGTCCGGAATTCAGACGTGGAATGGGCTGCCTAAGGAAACCAGGAAAACAGACACTCTATGAACATTTAAAACTCTTATAAAAATGCAAGAATATAGACATAAACCATGGATAAACGTGGTACACAATATCTTCTGTCTTGGGAAACGTGAAGTTAATAGATTCGGGTCTACTGAAATAAAATAAAAAATAGTCTTGTGAAACAAGGAAAGGAAAAATTAGTTAAAGTCTGTTGAACCATGAATTACAAGTCAAAATCAACTTATGTTGATTTATTGATGCACTAGATATGAAAGTGTTATTTGTTTCGCGTTAGAGAATTTCAGTCTAGTTCATTGTATTTTTGCAGCCAAGTGCAAGCTCGTTTTATGTCTTATCTATACAGACACTCCTATACAGAAGATTATTGCGTCCACAGACCATGCCGGTCTGTTGGCAAGTGATGGAACGTTCACAGGCCACGATCATGAGGGTCCCACGCTTTTTAAAGAACCCTTAACAAGTGTGAGATACTCATTCGGAGCTGGGTGGACGCAGGGACACCATCGGCCCCAGGAACAACCCCTGCCTTCACGGAGATTCGAACCCGTGACCATCAGCGCGCATGCCACTCGGCCACCATGCCCCTGCACCTCACTCGACTAACAACAGCAGCTGACCACCCCACGCACACACAGCTGCATGACGCCGAGAAGTTGGACCCGGTCCTAAAAGATGGGTGTCAGCCTGGGGGAGTGAATGGTTTCAATGGGGCCTTAAACTGTTTTTTAAATAGAACTCAACCACTCAAGCTGGAGTGAAGAGTGTTTGTATAAACCTGTTCCGTTTTGTAGCCTGCCCTTCAACGTCCCATTTGTGGGGTGCGTTTTAAGTCTTAGATTCGTTTGACACCAGTTCATATTCAATCGTGAACACCTTCTCACACACCTTCTCACACACCTTCTCACACACGTTCTCACACATCCTTTCTCAAGATCACTACTCGACAAAGCTGCACGCCTTCATCCGCCCAATGACTTACTTTCCGTTGATCTGCTGTAACTTATTAGCTGACTACTTCTTGTACATTTTGTTATACGGCTTCTCGCTTTACTCTCAACGTGTATTTCTTTCACGTTCACCTCCTTCTACCTCCATTTGCTAGCTTGTTGATCATGGACAATGGGGCGTGGGTCACTTGCGCTTTGGAATCAGGCTGCGAAGTAATAATTTATATGAGACAAAAAGTTTTGTTTTAATTTAAAGAAATGGAATACAACGGTCTTATACTTCGTCCTTTTGCCCCGCACTTCGTCCTCGTGTTGAGAGTGATGAGAGTGACTCGTGTTAGAGATATCATCTACATTCTACACCTTACAAGCCAACTGAACTTGAGAACACGATTTTATAAGAAACTTGTTTCGCGTGTAAGCATATTACGTGTATGGGACGGGAACATGACTCGACCGCAGTGCGGTCAATTAGCAGCACACCTGCAAATCATTGCATTACAACAACAACAACAAATTTGTAGCAAAGAAATAAACTATGTACCCAATTCGTTGCACCCTGATTTTGAGCAGCAAGTTTGCGCCAACAAAACAAAATAATTATGGGTGCGGAAATTAACGATTAATTTCTCGATTAATCGTTAAAATTTTTAATCGATTAAAATTATTTTAATCGATAAAAATTCGATTAAAATTTAAAGAAAATTTGTATAATATTTTTAAAAATTTTTATTAATAAACAATTAATTATTAATAATTAATAATAATTTATATATTTTTTACGTACAAACTTCTCCCGCGTAATAATATAATTTATTTTATAAATCTACTGGACCGGCAGACGTCAACTAAAAAATGGCTGACAGCATCAGCGCAGTTCAATTTAAATTCAAAACTAGAAAGTTGTGCAGGTATTTATTTTTAAGCTAACTGCGGATGGCAAAGTCGATGATGGTGAAAAAGTTTACTGTGTTCACTGCCATAAACAATTCTCTTTTAAAGGATCAAATACATCGCTGACGTACCACCTTCAGCACAAACATCCGATCAAGTATCAACACATTGTCATAAAATTTAGTTCAAAATGTTCTTAATTTTCAATGTCCGTGAGACAGGGGAAATACCTCAATAAAATTTTTAAAAGTCAATTACCTGTTTTTGTTACTTCCCTTGAAATTTTCAATAATGACGTCATAAATTTCTATTTTTGGCTTTAATCGAAATTATCGATTAATTAATCGTTAATTTTTCACAAGTTAACGATTAAATTTAAATTAGTCGTTAACAGCCCTAAAAATAATTATTTTTGTAAAAATAAAAAAGCTTTTTGTTTGTCAAATTATTTGTTGTAGCTTTCTCAATTATTTAAAAATTAAATAATTATTTTCATTTGTTTAAAAAATTTTAAAAAGCATTTGGGTTGGTTTCCTTCAATCCGCTTTAAAACATATTTTCCGTGAGTGCAAGAGAATGGCCTTGACCTACAAACCCATTAAAGATATGCGCGCTGCGCAAGGGACAGTGGTAAAGTGGCCCACATACAACAACCTCTGTCAACAGAGACTTAAGTTTAAGTCTTAACACTTAATGTGTTTGTCGTGACGTCACTTGGGAGAGGTAAGGGTCCACGGCTCTCACGGGGTTGGGGGTCAAAATCTGACCATCCCCTGGTAGGAGGGAGGTGGGGGTGATGGTGGTGCGGTCAAAGCACCAGACGATCTCGTCCAGACCATCAACCAAACGTTTGGACGTTGGGTGGCGTGGGATCGCATCCAGGAGAATCATTTGAAGCACTCACCGACATGTTTGTTTATCGGCGGGCGTTTTTCTTCTATCTCTCTTATCTATACAGAAGCTCCCTCTATGCAGAAGATAATTGCGTCCACAGACCATGACGGATGATCTGTTGGCAAGTGATGCAGCGTTCACAGGCCACGTCTATGAGGTTTCCACGCATTACCCAGCCGCCTAATTAGAGTTAGGTACCCATTCGGAGCTGGGTGACTCAGGGACGCCCTAGGCCCCGGGAACAAATCCTTGCCTTCACATGGATTCGAACCCGTGACCATCGGTACGCCAGTCGAGCGCGCTGCCACTCGACCACTCAAACAACTCGTCATGTCACGCCACTGACTTCTACTGACAAAAAAAACTTTCTCATGGAAAACAGTCCATCCCGTCTTCCGCGGCTCGCGAGCCGCATGCGGCTCTTCTGTGTTCACATTGCGGCTCGCGTACAATTTTTTTTTAAATATATCGTACAAGGATTACTGAAAGATTTGAAAGCCATGTTTAATTATCCATAGTGCTTCAATGCGGCTCTCAACATTTGTAAAAAAAAATATTTTAAAATGGCTCTCAGTTACTACAGGTGTGGCCGCCCCTGGTATTGACCAACAAAGCAGTCGCTCCTTTTACCCATCCTCGTAACGCCACTGAGTGCGTAAAGTTCCCCCCACCCCCCCACCTCCCCCCCCCCACACACACACAAACCTCTTAAAATGTGTCGCTAAATGACCTGTCCACTTGAAGAACTATTTTGTTCTAAAAATTATTTTAAAACAGAAACAATATTCTGTTTTTGTTGTGACTTCTATTTCTGGTGTAAGTACCGCACATCCAAACTCCACTTTAATTGCAAGATGGCCAGCAGACGAACAACATCACAGGTGGTGGGAACTTTGTGAATTGTTGTTTGTTTTTTTACCCTGGTCTTGCAGTATACGACCTCAAGATTTTAACACGAGTAAAATTAACAAAGTTTTTCAACGACGGAAGAGCCGGACACCAAGTTTTAGTGCGCAACGGATGCTATAAGACCACAGCTGATATAACACATCCGGGCCATTTAGAAGCATCTGAAGTGGTGAATGCAACGCTGGCAGCGAAACGCTTAATGAAGCACATTATTAACACTTATGTAATGTAAATTGTCACGTGTTGCGGCGACCTTGCGTAAACAAAGAGAGAAAACGAAATAGATAAAGTAATTGTATTTTGAAATGCTCGTTTCAGGTTTCAAGTCGACGGGGTTACAAACAATGTATTTTTTAAAAGAATCAACAAAATCAACGACACACAAAAGCGGAGAAATCAGTTTGGAGATTTATTTTTTTTTCCTTGTTCAGACATACAATTACCTCGTCGGATTAGTTATTTTGTTTTAGCTCAAAGCAAACACGGGGAAACAAAGGAGACAGGGGCACGGTAGGAGGGGGGTTTTGTCACACCTCGATTAGTCTGTTGTCGTTTTTTTTTCTGGTCGCCGACACCGTTTTTCCCATGTGGAAGATTGGGGGGGGGGTAGTAATGCGACTACCACCCCATCCTTACAAACAGACATGCGCACCCAGGGGGGATCCTGAGGGCTCCTGGGGCATGTATCACATCGACTTGCGGACGCCCTGGAACAAATAAAACAGTTGCTCACTTTCATTTTTTTTTCATGCATTAGACTTTAGACCATTGCTAGCATTGGGTGAAGTAATTTGTGTCTCTGACCAACAGTGGAAAGGATCAAATGAATAAACATCTCGAGATCCGCTGTTGACTTTCGGTCTTCGCTCATCGCTGTCAGCTGTCTCACAGCTGCGCTCTGTTCCTCCGGCAGCTCTGTAGGAACCGACATATAAATCTGAATTTTAAAATATATAATCTCTTGCTCTAGGAGAATATCAATTCTCATCTATCCACCACCCCCCCGCCCCATATTCAGCGACTCTAGCGCTCATCCGTCACACCGCCCTCAAACAATCTTTTCCGCCCTCAAACAATCTTTTCCGCCCTCAAACTATCTTTAATTACTCTTTTTTATCTGTTGTCATAGATCGTATGCCTTCAGTTGTGGCATTTGTTGAATTTCTTCAGTTTTTTTTTCCGTCTGCCTCTGTACCCCTTGAAATATCTTCCCAAACTTCTGCCACTTGTCATCGTATAGTCCTATCCTAGGGTTGCACACAAGGTCGGTCCATCTCAACCACACTACCCCCTGTGGGGCCCGGGGCCCAATATTTGCTTGTACATTGTTTGTACGTCACACGGTGAAGTTAATACCTGTCCCGTTCATGCCCCGTACTTGAAAGCTACCCCAAAGTTTTCCTGTAATCCTCTCCCACCAGGGGGCCCCGAAACTGTATACGTCAGACTTTCATGGGCCCTGAAAGTCTATCCCATAATGACGGAGATCCTTCACCGCAGCAGCGTCCGTTTCGAGTCGTTCATTCAAAATCTAACGGACGGCTTTCATATCCCAGGGCGTGGATGGCAAACGCGCAACTGTTTTTATTGTACTGGTGCTATTCGAGGACACAATGGTCCCCAATGAGGACTCGTTTTTTTATTTCTTTTTTTTTAAACTGAGTTTCGAAACATTTTGGAAATAATTTTTTTAATTTTTTTAAAAAATATATCAGAAATCTTCATTATATATAGATGGCTCCCCTATTCTAGTGTCGGAACATTTTTGAAATATTTTTTTAGTGTGTGTTTCTTTTAAATATTTCAGAAATGTTTATTATATGTAGGTGGCTCCCCTATTCTAGTGTCGGAACTTTTTTTGATGATATGACTCCCCAAACATGGTGACCGATCATCTCTGGTCAGTCCATGCTCTCTGGTCATTGTCTTGTGCAGCCAACCTGAATTCCGCGATTCTCCCTTCCAAATTTAATCAAAGCATACAGCCCCCCAATTCCAAACCTGCTTATGGCCTGCCCTTCCGATTTCAAACACACTGAAGCATATTCTCAACCAACTCAAAGCCACTATCTCCCTATTCTAAAGGTACTCAAAGTCACTATAAACCTATTCTAAAGTTACTCAAAGCCATTCACAATTCTAGTAAGTGTCCCGCTGTGTCCCCACTCATATCTACATTGGGACGTTGGTTTTCTCCGATTCACCAACTTCGTTCATTGTTTTTAATTTTTTCCCATCCATCCGGATTTAATAAGATTATAACTGAGTTAAGAAAACATCCAACATCGGAGAAACACATTTCATCTACAATCCACGTGATTAGCAGCGGTTCCGCGTCACTGCGTGTAAATAATCTGGCGGTAACTTTCTAAAATTTCCCCCGTTGTTTTTATTTTTATTTCTGCGGTATTTCAAGGTAATTTCCCCTTGCTCTTCTTCCTGTTGCGAAACACGAGGTACTCTCTCTTTATTATACAGCAAGACTCAATCAGAAAACCTGTCAAGAGTTTTCCCAATGAATACATTAGCCCACATCCACTTAATACAAGTACCTAGCAACCTCCGCCCGCCAAAACCTTCTCCTTACACACTCATGGAAACCACCTCTAGCATCGAGACCCACCCCTAACACCTACTCAGGGCCGGTCTTAGGCCACTGCAAACTATGAGGCCGCAGTGGGCCCCACTCTTTCATAGGCCCCGCCTATCTTAATTTTCATTTATTATCCTTGTTAATTCCTTATCCCTACCCAAACTGGGCCCCGCGCAATCCGTTTCGCATACTAAGCTGCATAGGGGCCGTCCATAAAGTACGTCACGATATTTTTGACCATTTTTAACTCCCCCTCGTCACAAACTGTCACAAATCTCGAAACCCCACCCAGAGGCGTAACTAGGTTTTTGGCGCCCTTGGCTAATTTATTTTTGGCGCCCTTAATAAATTGACAAAGTTTCCGCTTTAGGATTTTTCATTTGTTAGAAAAAAATTATTGTACTTCTCTTATTTTATTTATGACATTAATTACGTGGTCTGACAGTGACAGTCATACAACGTATTACTAAAAATTGCATAAGAGAGGAACAATACTAATTGCAGTTTATTATTTACTAAATAATACCAAATAAATTGGTGGACAAAACGGGATATTGTTGCGTGAATAAAGAATACAGCAAAACTTGAAGTAACATGTATTATAAATAAAAACAATAGTGTCAATGTGTCATACTCACTATCTCATGCATAACGATAGAAAGGCCACAAACATAATAAAAATATTATAATGGTTTAAATGAAATATATTTAAATATAATTAATTATTCACTTTTTTTGTTACCAAGGATAAAAATGAAATACAGTTGGACCTCGCTAAGTCGAACTTCCCTAAGTCGAAAACCTCCCTATATAGAATTAATTGTTAGGTCCCTGCCAAATTCCATAAGACTAATATATTTTAGAGCTCCTTAACTCCAAGATTTTTTGCTTTAAACCTCTTTTTGTCAAATTTTCCAAGGCGTTAGGGTTATTATTCTGGAGTGAAATTTCAGAAAACGTGTTCCGTAGAGCCACGTAAATGGGCGTAAAATCTTATCTTAGTGCATTCCACGAGGGATTAAGTGACCCTTGCAAGTACAAAAAATGACAAAGACAAGAAAAAGGAGTTGTAAGTGGTAACTAATTCGCGTGCCTTTGCTGCATGCTGTGACTCTTTTTAAAAAGAAAAGTCTTACTCCCCCCATCCCACTGGGGAGGGAGTAAAGTGGGGGAGGGGAGGGAAGGTGTCTCTTCTCACGGGCATGTGTCTGCATGTCAAAGCAAGTTGGCTTCCTTTCAAATGAAACATTGACACCTCCTCCCTTTCCTGTCAAGCCTACTAGACGGCATGGTTGTTCCCCCAACCCCTCAATATCTACATTGTCCATGATTAATTGGCGCCTATTACACCATTTTCCTTAACTCAAAAACTCCGTAAGTCGATTTTTTTTCGGGTCCTTTGAGTTCGACTTAGAGAGGCCCGACTGTGTTTATTTAAATACACATTTAAAAATTAGAGATGTAGTGGCGCCCTTTTGAGCTGGCGCCCTTGGCAACTGCCCCGATGCCAACCCCTTGCTACGCCACTGCCCCCACCCCCACCCCCCTAAAGTACGTCACACTTTCGAACAAAAATAACTTTTTTATTAACAAAATAATTAAAATTTAATATAAAACACCGTGACGTCACACATTGCCGGACCCCCCTCCCCCCTGTCACAAACTGTCACACTTTCTTACACCTCCTCCCCCCCCCCTCTGGAGCGTGACGTACTTTATGGACAGCCACATAGGGCCTCAGCAATAGCTAAGACCGGCCCTGCGCCTATTACTGAAACCCAACTCAAACATCCAACTCCTAACACCCCTAATGTCATGAGAAAAAAAAACCTCACGTATAACTTTATCGCTGGTAAGTACAGTCCAAAACTATTACATCTCTGCTTTTCAGTTTAGAAAAATATATCATTATATTTTAGTCCAATATTTAAAAGTGAAAACATGTTAATTACTCTATACACGGCACAACCAACAGATGTTATGTTAGCTCTCTCTCTCTCTCTCTCTGTCCTCTCTCTCTCTCTCTCTCTCTCTGTGTTCACTCTCTCTCTCTCTGTCCCTCTCTCTCTCTCTCTATCTCTCTCCCCTCCCTCCCCCTCTCTCTCTCTCTCGCTCTGTTTTTCTCTCTCCATCTCTCCCTCTCTCTCTCTCTCTCTCTCTCTCTGTCCTCTTTGCCCCACTCTTTCTGTCTGTCTCTCTCTCCATCTCTCTCCCCCTCCCTCTCTCTCTCTCTGTTTCTCTCTCCCACTCCCTCTCTCTCCCCCCCCCTCTCTCTCTCTGTCTCTCTCTCCGTCGCTCTCTATGTCTCTCTCTACCTCTCTCTCTCTGTCTCTCTCTCTCTCTCTCTCTCTCTCTCTCTCTCTCTCTCTCTCTCTCTCTCTCTCTCTCTCTCTCTCTCTCTCTCTCTTAGTCTGCACTAACCATGACAGGCAGATCAGGCTGATAAAAACAAGAACACAATACAGTAGCTGCTCGTTCATGCTTCTAAAAAGATCAGTTGGTGCCGCAACAATTGACCCGTGTCTCTTGCATCCTGTTCACGAGCCACCAGCCACTGGGGACCCCCTTAAGGTGACCGGCTAAGTGCTATCTTCACGGACGTATTGTCACACCTTCACCGTTCACAAGAGCCATAATGAGCAAAGAATTGATCGTATATATAGCCCTTGTGTGATTCCACCAGGTTCCATGTCACTCTGGGACTACCCTAACATTATTTTTTTTTAAAAAGTTTTTCAATTATTTTTATGTATAAATCAGTGAAAGAAACTATAAATTATACACATATGAGTGGACCAACAATCAACTCCATGTTTTTTATTGCGTACCACCAAACAACGCCCATTATTTATAGGTGGGCCAGCGATCATAAATCAACTCCCTCTATGTATGATGGACCACCAATCAACTCTGTGTGTGTATGGTGGACCACCAATCAACTCTGTGTGTGTATGGTGGACCACCAATCAACTCTGTGTGTGTATGGTGGACCACCAATCAACTCTGTGTGTGTATGGTGGGACCACCAATCAACTCTGTGTGTGTATGGTGGACCACCAATCAACTCTGTGTGTGTATGGTGGACCACCAATCAACTCTGTGTGTGTATGGTGGACCACCAATCAACTCTGTGTGTGTATGGTGGACCACCAATCAACTCTGTGTGTGTATGGTGGACCACCAATCAACTCTGTGTGTGTATGGTGGACCACCAATCAACTCTGTGTGTGTATGGTGGACCACCAATCAACTCTGTGTGTGTATGGGTGGGACCACCAATCAACTCTGTGTGTGTATGGTGGACCACCAATCAACTCTGTGTGTGTATGGTGGACCACCAATCAACTCTGTGTGTGTATGGTGGACCACCAATCAACTCTGTGTGTGTATGGGTGGGACCACCAATCAACTCTGTGTGTGTATGGTGGACCACCAATCAACTCTGTGTGTGTATGGTGGACCACCAATCAACTCTGTGTGTGTATGGTGGACCACCAATCAACTCTGTGTGTGTATGGTGGACCACCAATCAACTCTGTGTGTGTATGGTGGACCACCAATCAACTCTGTGTGTGTATGGTGGACCACCAATCAACTCTGTGTGTGTATGGTGGACCACCAATCAACTCTGTGTGTGTATGGTGGACCACCAATCAACTCTGTGTGTGTATGGTGGACCACCAATCAACTCTGTGTGTGTATGGTGGACCACCAATCAACTCTGTGTGTGTATGGGTGGACCACCAATCAACTCTGTGTGTGTATGGTGGACCACCAATCAACTCTGTGTGTGTATGGGTGGGACCACCAATCAACTCTGTGTGTGTATGGTGGACCACCAATCAACTCTGTGTGTGTATGGTGGACCACCAATCAACTCTGTGTGTGTATGGTGGACCACCAATCAACTCTGTGTGTGTATGGTGGACCACCAATCAACTCTGTGTGTGTATGGTGGACCACCAATCAACTCTGTGTGTGTATGGGGGACCACCAATCAACTCTGTGTGTGTATGGTGGACCACCAATCAACTCTGTGTGTGTATGGGTGGGACCACCAATCAACTCTGTGTGTGTATGGTGGACCACCAATCAACTCTGTGTGTGTATGGTGGACCACCAATCAACTCTGTGTGTGTATGGTGGACCACCAATCAACTCTGTGTGTGTATGGTGGACCACCAATCAACTCTGTGTGTGTATGGTGGACCACCAATCAACTCTGTGTGTGTATGGTGGACCACCAATCAACTCTGTGTGTGTATGGTGGACCACCAATCAACTCTGTGTGTGTATGGTGGACCACCAATCAACTCTGTGTGTGTATGGGGGACCACCAATCAACTCTGTGTGTGTATGGGGGACCACCAATCAACTCTGTGTGTGTATGGGGGACCACCAATCAACTCTGTGTGTGTATGGTGGACCACCAATCAACTCTGTGTGTGTATGGTGGACCACCAATCAACTCTGTGTGTGTATGGTGGACCACCAATCAACTCTGTGTGTGAATGGAGGATCAACGATTCATAATATAAAAGTAAACGTTTCAGCTGACTTTGTAGCACTTCAAAAAACACACACAGACACACACAGACACACACAGACACACACAGACACACACACACCGACACAAACACACATTCTCACATACACATATTTCTTTTCAGCCTCTTTCAGCAGCAGCTGGGTGTTTTTTTTGTTGTACCACAAGTGTCTCATGTTGAGACCCACTGATGTAGAGAATAAGTATAACGAGCACATGCGATACCTTTTCTTTTTTTAAATCCTTTATATTAACTCGTGGTGTCTGCGGCGGACCTTGCTTGCTTGCTTGCTTGTCGCCAAAACTTTTGATCGATTTTTAACCCACTTGCTCGCAAGATAGCGAGCTGAAATTTTGCAGGCAGTTTCGTACCGATGATAAAAACAATGTATCAAATTTCAGATCGATCGCATGTACCGTAATTAAATTATTGATTTTTTAGATTATTTTTTTTATTCCTATGTATCATGCTATTTTTTGAGATAGAGCGTCGCGGTGCGTATTATATTGAACAACCTTTCTGTCGCGCAATAAGGTGCGTATTTTATTGACAGCTCTTTTTATAAACATATTCCTGATCGGTGCGTATTATATTAAACATGTTTTACGACACAACTGCAATTTTGTATTTCTGGATGGTCTGGCGCTGCGTATTATAATGAACATTCTTTTAGTTACTTCTCGTACATAAAGGATTTATAGTCAAAAACTTGGTTTTTTACGGGTTTTTCTTATTTAAACTTAAATAAATAAATTTATTGAATCAGATAAATATTTTAAAATATAACAATATTGCCTCCATTCTGTATCAAAGCCGTTATCAATTTTAATTCACTATCTGTTTGGATATTAGATTTATGGACATTTTAATTCACGCTTACAATATTCCTTTTGTCTCTTTCTTCAAGTGGGCGTCTTAGGCGTCTAATATGATTGGTAACGGCTGATGAAAAATAAAGATATCAATACGCAACTGCTACACAGTGCAGACTCAGAGGTGTTGGATGCATGGGCGTCGCTAGGAATTTTTCCAGGGGGGGGGGCAAAAAAATCCCACTTTTTTTTTATTTTAACTGGCAATGCCAGACAGGTACAATTTTCAATTAAATTCAAGTTCAGTATAAAATAAGGGTTGAAAAAAGCCTTGGAAATTAATAAGACTTACAAATTAGTGCTGTAATAGTTAAAATACAACATTTATTAATGCATTTAATATATTCATTTTTTTCCTCAAATGTAGGGGGGGGGCAAATGCCCCCCTTGCCCCCCCCTTCCCTACGCCCATGGTTGGATGGACTACGAGGCTACGTTGATTATTTCGTTGACTTGTCTCAACTTGGGTAATTAAGTGCAAGCTTTTAGTCCTTTTAGTCGGGTCTTTTTTGAAAACGTACTGCAGCAAAATATGGACCTCAGCTAGCGTTGTGTTGGGTCCAAGACCTTAAGGGAGGGGGGGCTGTCTGTTCTTCCAACCGTTAACTCCCCGACACCACCCATCCTCCTACACTCTCCCTCCCCTCCTTACTTATTCCCCCCCCCCTTAAGATGACATCTGAAACCCTGGGACAAGAAGACAACTTTTACTCCAGGTTCCGGGCGGCTGAGCCGGATAACCGTGTCCTTTCATCAGCCCACGCCACAGGTAAGAGTGAAGCCCAGCGGGGCGTCTAGCTCAGGGGACGAGTGGTGGGTGGGGGTGGGGAGAGGGATGACGATGGTGAGACTGTGTGAAAATGTTGGGGAGGGGGGGAGAGAGCGAGAAGCTCCAACAATTCTTTAGAAATCTGGACAAGAATGAACGTTCACTCTCTCCAACAGCCGTGGACAAAACTCTTGCGTTATTTCCCTTTTCCCTGATTCTTCAGGTTACCATCTTAACCACCCCCCCCCCACACACACACACTTCACGCACACACATACCGAAAATGATATTTTAAAAAAACTATATACATAAAGGATACAGAAAAGGATATATACGCTAGAATGCTTGAGTAGTCAACACGACCACTTAACACATTGACAAAATGGCTACTTCATGGACGTTTCTTGGCGGCTCAGAAAATACGTATTATTATTTTACTTTTATTTTTTTATTTTTTTGTAAAGACGGCAGATCGTAATGGTTAAATACTCTGACATAGTGTCATTCCCATAACGTGAAGTGGAGAAGAAATAGTTGAATGAACATCATCTCAATTTCCCATGTTTTTTTTTAAAACTCTGATAGACCAACCAGCTTCGCGCTTGGAATGTACAGGCCATTACCGTAGCGGGTAGAGAGAAGGGTTGTATCATTAACAGTCTGCTCCAGTCAAATATTATATGGGACACATTATTCCTGTTTCTGTTAATGTAAGACGGGAAGAAAAGAAGAAGGGAAAAAACACTCAATACAAATTTAGGACTATATCCATGATGTTGTGTTTTGAAAATGTTGAGTAATTAAATGTAACTTTACTTCGAATATTTTTTTGCATGCTACATCTCTTTCGATTTCCGCAGCGGAGAAATATCCGAGCAGTTGAAATTGAATGAAGCATGAAAGTATTTAATGAACAACGAAAGGGTCGCTTTAATCTCTCTTACGATTAACTGGACGTGGCAAACAGATCCCCGCCCTCAGCATGGTGTGGGTGGGGGGTTTGGCTTAAAGAGAAGTCATAGGATTGCAGGGAAAGGGTGGGGGTGGGCAGTGGCGTAACAACGGGTTGGCATCGGGGCAGTTGCCAAGGGCGCCAGCTCAAAAGGGCGCCAGCTCAAAAGGGCGCCACTAAATCTCTAATTTTTAAATTTGTATTTAAATAAATACAGTCGGACCTATAAGTAGAACTAAAAAGGACCCAAAAAAGAAATTCGACTTACTGAGTTTTTGAGTTAGGGAAAGAGGGGTATTAGGCACCGATTAATCAAGGACAATGTTCATGTTGAGAGGGGGTGGGGGGGGGAGAACAGCCATACCGGCTAGTAGGCTTGACAGTAAAGAGAGGCGGTGTCTGATGTTTGATATGAAATGAGCTAACTTGCTTTGACATACCGACACAAGCCCGTGAGAGGAGACACCGTCCCTCCCCTCCCCACTTTACTCCCTCCACACAGGGATGGGGGAGTAAGATTTTTCTTTTCAGTCACCAAATGATTGAACTATTGCAAAACAAACAAAAACCCGATGGCACGTTTCATTTAGATCTTCGTAATGTTCTCGGTACATTGGAGTTGAAAGAATCGTACCCGAATATCTGAAACGAGCTCTGAAAACATTGCTTACAATGCCAACCACAGTAGCCACTGCTGAAAGGAGTTTCAGCAAACTAAAAAAATATAAAACATTAATTTAGATCGACTTCAGGTCAACAACGCACATCATCTCTAGCTCTTCTTTCCATCGAAAAGTGACCTTACCAGTCAAATAAACTTCGATGAAATAATCACTATTTTTTGCAAACAAAAATCCGGATCCGGCAAATAGTAAAAAACCATGTCCGGCTGATCCCTAGCTCATACGTGTCAATTTATTAAGGGCGCCAAAAATAAATTAGCCAAGGGCGCCAAAAATCTAGTTACGCCTCTGTGTGTGGGGGTAATAATACTTGGCTGAATAAATGTCAAGTACAATAAATAAGATTAGATAACCTTTCATATCTTAATATCTTAAATGCGCACCTTTTATACACACTAATATGGCATCCGGTGCTTTTCCATGGTTTATGTCCAGTCTTGCTCTTTTTATTAGAATTGTAAATGTTAATAATAAGTTGGGTTTCGTAGTTTTCGTTTTTCTTTCAGGCAACCCATTCCACACCTAAATCAACCCATTCCACGCCTAAATCAACCCATTCCACGCCTAAATCAACCCATTCCAAACCAAAATCAACCCATTCCACGCCAAAATCAACCCATTCAACGCCTAAATAAACACATTCCACGCCTAAATCAACACATTCCTCGCCTAAATCAACACATTCCTCGCCTAAATAAACACATTCCATGCCTAAATCAACCCACGCCACGCCTAAATCAACCCGTGCTACGCCTAAATGCGGAAGGAAAGAATGAGAAATTTATGTGTGTTTGTTCTTGCATATAATATAAGAAAAGTTTTTTTTATCCCTATGTCTCTCTGAGGGTTTTATTACATTATCTTTGTTTTGTAGTTCCAAATTAGAATGAAATTGCCTTATTTATTATTACTACTTTGTTCTTCAATTTTCTAGTATTTCTAGGTTACGTGATTTATTAACGGATGGTGTAACGCTTGTCAATTTTCAACAACTCTCCCATGGATACAACCTCTCAAATGGGCACATCCTCTCCCATGGGCACATCCTCTCCCATGGGCACATCCTCTCCCATGGGCACATCCTCTCCCATGGGCACATCTTCTCCCATGGGCACATCCTCTCCCATGGGCACATCCTCTCCCATGGGCGCATCCTCTCCCATGGACACATCCTCTCTCATGGACACATCCTCTCCCATGGGCACATCCTCTCCCATGGGCACATCCTCTCCCATGGGCACATCCTCTCCCATGGGCGCATCCTCTCCCATGGACACATCCTCTCCCATGGGCACATCCTCTCCCATGGGCACATCCTCTCCCATGGGCACATCCTCTCCCATGGGCACATCCTCTCCCATGGGCACATCCTCTACCATGAGCACATCAATCACTAAAACACAATATTGAAATGTTTACTTTGTTCGAAGATATTCAACGCGTTCAACTGATATCATGCAGAGTCTTAAAATTGCCCGGTCTATAAAGTTCATAGTTTTATTCAGCAAGTCTGTCACAGTTGCGAAAAGCTGTTTATATCGTATTGCTGCAGTCTTTTAACCGTCAGTTTTACACACCAACGGGTGATTTTCAGATGTGGTTTTGAAATGATAACAAAATCTAAGTCGTTTACGTTGACCGTGACGATTTGAAATATCGGGTCAAGGCCGCGTGAACTTGACCACCATCACCAAACATCCTCTTTGTTTCTACACAGAGCCTTAGATGATGTATACCAGCGATGGTAAACCATGGCACGCGTGCCACAGTCGGCACGCAGAGCCTCATCAGCCGTCACGCGACTAAAATACTTCATCCTTATTCAAACTAGCTAAGCCAAACACCCGTTTGCGGGTTTCATTGGAGTGACTGCACTTTGACTTAAATAAGTGGGGTTGGGTTGAATTTTGGGCACGTGGCCCCAAAAAGGTTCGCCAGTAATTAGTTTTCAAAAAAATAAATTTTAATTTTTCAACAAATTTTTTTTTAAAAATTCTGTTGTTTTTTTATTACCAACACAAAAAGACATTTACCAAAAACTCCATTTAAATTTTTTACTGTAAATTTCTGGTTTCACATTTAAACACATATTATAGACCTCAAATTAATCTGTATAATAAAGAATGGTAATTATACATATTGCGTCGCATTACCATAACGTCAAAAAATTACGTTTAATATTTTGGCACAAGGGGGGGCTACCAAGTGTTCATACGATATGGCAACATGTAATTAAATGTTTAGAGCTGTGTCAAAAAATTGAGGTGAATGTTCTTGTCCAAATATCACAAGACGAACATTGCCGTAACTGTTCAACATTGAGTACGCCAAGTCATGGTTTGCCCCCTGAGTGGAGGGGTTTTGCCCCCTGAGTGCCACTTCGTGGAGGCGGTTTGACCCTGAGTGCCACTTCCTGGAGGTATTTAGCCACACCCCCTTAACCAGGGCATTGAAATCCAAAGATGTATGACTTTATGACAAGACTCTAGTACAAGGCATTGGCAACTAATTATCTCATACTACGTTATTTTCGCGTATTGAAACTAGTGGTTCTCACCGAGTACGTTTCAGTACCCTTGTGAATGATCGGTGTGCTGTTCTGGTAAATACGAGCTTCAAATTTTAAAAAATAAAGAAATTTTAAAAAATTGACTTTTTCTGCTTTCGGCGATGGTTATCACGTTTTCTATTCGATTCCAAAACATTATAGGTATAGAATTTAGAAAATTAAATGCTTGTGAATTCCAATCATATTTTGAGTGATAAAAACATTTTTTTTAAATGTGATTAAAATTTTCACCAGCTTGCTATGAAGCGACTTGATGGTATCTGACAGTGTGAAAACAATTAATCTTGAGTCGCACGTCATACTATACAATAAATCAGGGGTAGGCAAACTTTTTCTACGGAGGGCCGCATTGAAAACTTTATTGTTATAGGCGGGCCGCATATATATTTTGTCTTTACTTTAATTACTATTTACAAGGTATAAAATATGAATTAATGATTATAACCATGTACTTGTCATTTTATTTCACATTCACGCTCTATGACACATGTAAATTACATTTTAAAATACGAACTGAAATAGTTTCTGATTTGATAATAAGATTTCACTATACAAAATTAGTTCAACAAACGTTTATTGTTACCTGTCATGATAACTATGAAGAAGTAGGAGCTTAATTTACATACAAGCTGATCACAGAGTACAATTATAGTTAATGAGAGGTATATAATATAACTGTTCACCATGTTGGATAATGTTCTTGAACTGTGGAACCAGTTTACTGGTTGTGATTCGCATGACTGCATTTAAATTGCATTCAGTCAACATCGATCTGTTTTTAGACTTGTTTATTTTTATGTAAGAAAAAGCTTGTTCACAAATGTATGTGGACCCCAATAGTGACACAAGTTTGGAAGTAAAGTTTTTAAGTGTGAAAATGCTGCTGCTGACAAACATCCATAAAATTCAAGCAGAAGAACTGACTTGAACTTCTTCTTCAGGTCATAATCTGCTTGTAGATCAAGCAGCTCTAACTGTATATCCTCTGTGGCTGAATCAGCTTCTGCACCCAATGGAGAACTGAGGATATTGAGGAGTGGTTCCAGGTTATTGAAGTCTTGGAATCTCCTTCAAATTCCACAGCCATGGCATTTAACTGAGCCTTGGGCTTGTCAGTCGTTTCACCAGAAATTGCTTTATGTTTCAGCAAAGGGAAATGGTTAAACCTGTTTTCACCTGCTTGCCTGGATAACAGGAAGAGCTTTGTCTGAAATGATTTAACATGCAGACGCATTTCATTTTTTTTTGCAGCACTCATTGTTAAATCAACGTCTATTCGCTTTTAAATTTCAAATTTTCAAAAAAAATCGCAAATATGTAAATAGTTAACAAAAGCCAATTACGATTGAGCTGAAATGCAGTTTTGAATAAGGATGCTAACAATTAATGACTAATCATCACTAATCGCTTCTGGAGCCATAAAACCGATTTATTATTATACCTAGATTTGAATCAAATACTCGGAATAAAATTGTAAAACTAAAGCGAAAATTCTAAACAAAGAAATTAACATTGACATAAGATCGCAACATATACATGCCTACGGGCCGAAAATATGCTCTGGTGGGCGGCATGCAGCCCGCGGGCGTAGTTTTCCCACCCCTGCAATAAATAAATAGATGTAAAAACAAAGTTTTTGACTATAAATCCCTTATATATGAGACATAACTAAAAGTATTGATTATATTTAAAGGCGACATTTACAGACCAAAACAGAATTATCTCCCCTAGTTTTAAAACCGGGCGCAAGGACGGTAGGGGGTGTGAACATCGACGGTCGGCGTCAACGCGTGAACTGAACTGTCACGTGAAAGAATTATAAACAAATGTTCGGATAGTACGATCGCTTAAACTTACAAAGCAAGTTAATATAAGGGAATTAATAAAAAGAAAAACAGCTACAATTAAATGGTGAACGCCAAGGTTAACTAAGAACGGATCAAACCAGAACTATTTCTTTCAGTGCGCCCCCCCCCTAATCTTTCATAACCAACGTCACTGCACCCAGGTGATGTAAAGAATTGTTTAATGGGCACCACATTTTATGGGCACCAAATTTCATGGTCACCACATTTCATTGGCATTCTATTTCATGCCCAATACATTTTATGACCAACACATTTCATGGCCACTTTATCTCATGGCATACACATCTCATGGCCAACACATCCCATGGCCAAATTATCTCATGCCCTACACATCTCATGGCCAACACATGTCATGGCCAACACATCCCATGGCCAAATTATCTCATGCCCTACACATCTCATGGCCAACACATGTCATGGCCAACATATTTCATGGTAAACACATCTCATGACCAACACATCCCGTTGTCAACACATCTCATGGCCAACACATGTCATGGCCAACACATCTCATGGCCAACACATCTCCTGGCAAACACATCTCATGGCCAACACATCTCATGGCCAATTTATTTCATGTCAAACACATCTCATTACCAACACATATCATGGCCAACATATTTCATGGCAAACACATCTCATGGCCAACACATATCATGGTCAAAACATCTCATGACCAACACATGCCCGTTGCCAACACATCTCATGGCCAACACATGTCATGGCCAACACATCTCATGGCCAACATATCTCGTAGCCAACACATCTCATGGCCAACACATCTCAGGGCCAACACCTCTCATGGTCAACACATCTCAGGGCCAACACATGTCATGGCCAACACCTCTCATGGCCAACACATTTCATAGCCACATTGAATTCTTGGTCAACAATTTAATGGTTAAAAGATATCACGAACTCCTCTCTTGTTCAAAAGACTCTAAAAATGAACATTCAGTCTCATGGTCTGATATTTTATCTTGTAAAAATATTCGTTAAACATCTTGAGTATCCAGACATTTAGAATGTTTGGTTCATTTATTGTTATTTACAGGTTTCTATGTGAGTTACAGTTCAGTTACACCTGCAATGCTAATTTTTTTTTATATGTATCAAATCCCAGTAACTCAGAAAGGAATTAAAACGAATTCTAAATTTATCCTGTACTTTACTTTCCAAAAACCAAAATGTCAAAGTTCTAAATGGAAAAATTAGGTTCCTTTTAAACATACAATGACTTGTTTAACATAACCATATTGTATGTTTACTTCTAACAGGGTTTTCTTCTCCTGTCTTAGACACAAGGTTTGGGGAATGGCCGGGGGGGGGAGGGTAGTGGGGTAACTTCATTATTACACGGTTGGATGCAGTTGATATTTTTAGGGTAAGGCTGATGACATAAAAGTTAGGGACCGACCCACTTATCCTTATTGGGTAGGTTTTTGACAGGTGGGAGGGAACACGGTGTCACGAAATGGGTGTGACCTTCCCACCTGACTAACGAAGCCACTGCCTTCTCGGGCTAAGGGAAACAAAAGTTAAAAGATTTTTTTTTAAGTTAAAAAAAAATGAGGAAGACCAGGAAAGGGTATGGGGTAGCGGGGGGGGGGTGTGCGGCCCTCGATAGGAAAGAATAAAGCTCCACCGTTAGGAGAAAGCGATACAAGTGAAGGCAACAGTTAGTTTCCTAGTCTCCACCTGGGGGTAGAGAGAACCGGTCGGATGGCTACTTACGACAACATTCTGCGTTTACACGTTATGCTTTACGGAGGACGATCCGCTGGTCTAGGCGAACAGGAGTAGGCGACACCAATTTCGAGGACAGCCAATTTACGACTGGGTCTTAAAGAACCCATAATTGATCTGGCCAGATGAAGGGACCGACAACGTCAGCCCACCTCTGGGGCCGTGGTGGAAGTTCGATGAACACGAAGTGAAGATCCTAACGTTTTAAAACGTGATGTCAGCCGAGCGACGGACGTAGACACACTCTGCAGGTGTAGCAGTTTTTACAGGTGTGTAACTATAGCCGTTAATTTCCTTGATCTCATCACAAGGGCCAGGGGGTCGAGTGGCCAGGGGGTCGAGTGGTCAACTCTTAAGCCAGCTCCAGCTGGAGAACAGGCCGATGCTTTTGACTATGAATAATGATTTGGCCATTTAGCTAAGTGTAAATTGTTGATAAACTTATCTCAGGGGTTGCCTTCGTTTCCTAATAAATAATTTGTCAAGGTCACCAACAGAAAAAAAACTCAACATAAATTGGTGTTCACATTTTTTAATGGTTTAAAGCGCTTTGTAAAATATTTAATTCAAAAGTAATGGCGGGGTGTGAAAACAATAGTCATTTACAATTACAATTATTTGTCTACATTTCTTCTTTCATTTATTTATACTCGTATTTCCAGCTTGCAGGTTTGTTGTAGCCTACATTCAACTATGCCGAAATCCTTTTTAATCTCTCGGCGACGTAGAGGTACTGACCTGTCCAGTGTGTGTCCAGTACTTCAGAAGAGGACATGTGCTGAGAACACTGCCAACAAAACACAGCTCGTTGTGGTCATGGCACCAGGGATGAACGACCATGACGTTTTGAATCTATCGACGGGGTCTAGTCCGGCGGACCATCGTAACGAATGCCGCTTGACCGCTACGATAAGCCAAACCGATGGCCCTTCCCACCGTCAGGAACTTCCGTGGACCCAGTGGTCATCTGGTGGTTTTTGCTCGACCTCGGCCTGTCAGGTGGACGGCATTAATTTAATGTGCAAGAGTCGAGACCCAAGGAGGGCGCTGAGCTTCAGTAACGGTCATCACAAACAGCAGCCGTGTCCGGTTACATCAGACAGAAAACTCGCTGATGACAACAACAACAACATCAACTCGGAAACAAACAGCTGCAACCACATGAACTCGGAAACAAACAGCCTCAACCACATGAACTCGGAAACAAACAGCCACAACCACATAAACACGGCTGTCCACAGCTCTAACCGAAGCTGCCATAATGTCGCTAAGGAAGTCGGCCTGCTAGACCACACTGGTCATTTGCCGCCGTCCCGCACACAACAACAGCTCCTCGCGACCACGGGATGTGTGCAACTAAAATGTTCGTCTGATCCCCTCACGGCTTCGACGTGTGAAAACAATAACACCGCCTTTGATGGCAGCCCTGCTAGGATTACCTCCAGCAACAATTCGCGTCATCGCCCAATCTCAGACACATTCTTCGCAGGTTTACCGCTATGGATTCTCCCCCCTGGCTCGGTTCATTTACGCCACTACCCGAATTCCGCGGCTAATGACCCGGGAGTCATAGATTTGACCACCAAGCCTCGCGTGTTGAGTGATGATGCCAGGTATTCTTCCGCGCCCGGTTGCGTTGGAGATGACCAACGACCACCTCCCTTCCCTGAAGATGGATATTCCCGTCAGGGACGCGCTCCGTCCGGACACCGAGCCCTGTTTTGTTTCAATGGAGATCATCTCCGTGCACGTGGCCCGTGGTCAGAAGATAACACGATACCGAGAGCTGACAATCATGACTCTCCCGTCAGTGGATTCGCTGACAATCATGACTCTCCCGTCAGTGGATTCGCTGACAATGATGACTCTCCCGTCAGTGGATTCGCTGACAATCATGACTCTCCCGTCAGTGGATTCGCTGACAATGATGACTCTCCCGTCAGTGGATTCGCTGACAATGATGACTCTCCCGTCAGTGGATTCGCTGACAATGATGACTCTCCCGTCAGTGGATTCGCTGACCAGCAGTCTTGCCGGACATCAAGTTCGGGTGTCAAATCTTTGAGATGTGAGGCGAGCATTGATTCCAGTGAGTACATACATTAATAAGTTACAGTAAATTGCTAATCTGGTGAAAAGAAGTTGAAATTAATACGACAAAGAGTTAACAATGTTTGATTAATAACACAAAACAAATGAAAACAAACAAACGAAACAAATAGATAATAATCTTTAGAAACATTCTTTCGATGGATGGGGATTTTAGACATAGGTAAATTTTTAAAGAGTCCGTCTTATATTAAACAAAAAATGACGGTCATTTAAGTTTAACTCACGAAGTCAGTAAATTAGGGTTTTAGTTAACCTTTGTTTGAAGAGAGCCTTTTTTTTGTATATATTATAAATTAAACATATGAGATTAAAGTGCATGAATGAATTGAATTTTTTATTTGCGGGGATAACTTTTTAAACAAATGTCACTTTCAGGTATCACCCCCCTCCCCCCCCTCCACACACACATTTGTTTCCCATTTTGTCCCCACCTAAATTGTTTGCATGATTAACATATACATGAGTGAGGCTGGAGATAGTTGCCACGTGAAGTAAAAAAATAAAAGAACGTCATGTGATGGTTCTTGAAAAAGTCAAAAAGCGATTTGACGTCCACAGGCCAGACCACAGATTTGACGTCCACAGGGCAGACCACAGATTTGACGTCCACAGGGCAGACCACAGATTTGACGTCCATAGGGCAGACCACATATTTGACGTACACAGGGCAGACCACATATTTGACGTCCACAGGGCAGACCACAGATTTGACGTCCACAGGGCAGACTACAGATTTGACGTCCACAGGGCAGACCACAGATTTGACATCCACAGGGCAGACCACAGATTTGACGTCCACAGGGCAGACCACAGATTTGACGTCCACAGGGCAGACCACAGATTTTTACCTAGAAACGAAATGTCGACATCGCCGTCTAAGGTGTTCCGACGTAAAAAATATTTTTAAAAATAAAATCTTTATTTATCTTATTTATTACAGACGCTCCTTGTATAAAGGAGATAATTGCTTATCCACGTTCTGTGTCTAGTCTTGCATTTTTATTAGAGTCTTGAACGTTGATAGTGGGTAGTTTTTCCTGGTTTGTTTAGGCATCTTATTCCACGCCTAAATTCAAAGCGAGAAAAAGGCGTACTTGTAAGTTTTTGTTCTTCTACCGTGTTCTGATTATTTGCTTAATTAATCAGCTAAGAACTTGCCCTAAAAACATGAGATGAAGACAATGTTGAACTCGAGAAAGGGATTTTTCCTTACTCACTGCCTAAAAATAATAATAATAATAATAAATAAATAAAACGACTTTTTCCCAGTACAGTTTGCGATTTCAATGTTAGCTCACTGGGAAATAAAAATAATTTAAACCTGAACAACATTTTAAAAGTATACTATTTAAAATAAAAAATATTAAATAGCACAATAATAAAATATGTTACACATACACTATGTACAAACGGTATTAATACCGTATTAATTTATGTTGATGTAAATGTGTCAACCGATGGATGAGCGGGCCTGGTAAATTCTTAAAATTCCGGACGTGAATTTGTTTTTGTTTTTTTGTTTTTTGTTTTTTAAATACATATTGATTCTAACTTTAAGAATTTTTTTAACGTGAATTAAAAACTTTTTTTTTCATCTTTAAAAATGTTTTTTTTTCTCTAGTAATTAAGTAATTTCTTATTCATAAAATTGGCGCAAATCGAAGCGTAATCAATTTGAAACCTCATCGGTACAAACGTTTCAGTTCTCTTTAACTGTCCAGAAACAATAGAAAAATTGGATCTCAGTTAATTAAGACATACTGAGAATTTAGTAAAAGTTGTCATTGTGGAATGAACTTTTTAAATAAAATTGTATTGTTCTACATAGCAAGGAATGAACTGTTAATATAATTACATAAATCTAGCATGAAAATTGTAGAGGTTTTTAATGAAGTCTTGGTTTAGATCAAAGTGGTGAAACAACTTTAAAGAGAGGACATAATATAAAGAACTTGTAAGGGTATTTGTAATGGCATATTATGTATGACTTTGCTGAAGAATGCTAGTAACTGTTATTATTAAACAAGAATTTGTGTAAATAAATATATTTTTAAAAATATATATTTTAATACGGTAAATTTAAGGGTTTTGGTGCTTATTTTGAACACTTTCACATCGTTTTCTTTTTTTGTTTTGTTTTTGTTTGTTTTGTTGTTGCCATGAATTTGTTAGTAGTAATGTATGGGATGGTGATAACATCTTATCATATCGTACATATTAGAGACACTCCTTCTATTCAGAGGAAAACTGTGTCATGCTTGTCTGTGGTTTGTTTCTCCTCTGCAACACTAAATAGTGTGGTTTTGAATGTTAATGAATGTTAATAGTTAATAGTGTGTTGGCTTTTCTTTGTTTGCTTAAGTAACCAATATGAACCTCGCGTATGCCTCACATAATTTAGAGAAAATTTATCATTGAAGGTTAAATGATGTTTTTATATTTAAATTGATCGTATTGAGAATAATTCAATCAACACTGCACAACTTCGAATAAAAATTAGTGGAAACTTCAGATATAGATAAATAACAAGGCTAAATAATAAGATACAAAAACTCCTCCATTAAAAAAAAGAATGCTACTCATAGCAAAGTGTTATAAAGAAATGGTATCAATGCATTTTACAAAAGAATGTTCCAAAGCAGTGTTTGAAAGGAGGGCTAAAGTTAAAAGTTGACAAAGATTTGTGCTAAACAATGTTGAATGAGTGTTGCAGAATTTTATTAAAGGAGAATGTTGTAGAATTTTATTAAAGGAGAATGTTGTAGAATTTTATTAAAGGAGAATGTTGTAGAATTTTATTAAAGGAGAATGTTGTAGAATTTTTATCAAAGGAGAATGTTGTAGAATTTTGTTAAAGGAGAATGTTGTAGAATTTTATTAAAGGAGAATGTTGTAGAATTTTATTAAAGGAGAATGTTGTAGAATTTTGTTAAAGGAGAATGTTGTAGAATTTTGTTAAAAGAGAGGATTGTAGAATTTTGTTAAAGGAGAGTGTTGTAGAATTTTGTTAAAAGAGAGGATTGTAGAATTTTGTTAAAAGAGAGGCTTGTAGAATTTTGTTAAAGGAGAGTGTTGTAGAATTTTGTTAAAGTAGAGTGCTGTAGAATTTGGTTAAATTAGAGTGTTTTAGAATTTCGTTAAAGTGGAAAGTTGTAGAATTTTGTTAAAGTAGAGTGTTGTAGAGTTTTGTTAAAAGAGGGAGTTGCAGAGTAGAAGGAAGCAGTTGTGGGGAATTATTAAAGGCGAGGCGCCCTACAAGCTTAAACTAAACGTATTAGCGATCATTTGCCTGCCCACCGACATGAAGCAATGTGTTAGGGGTCGGAGGCTATTTGTATTCGTTCAATGGCACTATCGATCGCCGAACAAATCAAATTTCATTGAGCCGTGATTGTTATGCTTGAATGAAGTTGGAAATTCAAAATAGACAGCAAAAAACTTTAATTATAATTACAAACACTGATTTGTCAGGTTAATCATTCGACCTTGACATAAACTAAATGATTGACGGCATTCGTTTTGAATCAAATAAACTTCAAACAAAGGGAATATATTCATTACACAATGTATCTCACATTAATCAATCTTGACCCCAAGACCAATACAATTCTTACTTTGATCCCTTCCTTATTTGCAGGAATTGACTAACCGACGATATTGAGATACAGTTATTTTCTGTTTTTTTTATCTTTACACAACCGAATCATTCCTTTGAGAAGAAGAGACATAATTTGCTTACACGTCAATATCGTGTCTCAAACTGATCGCACACCTTCAGATATATTGTAAATTGTATGACAATTAGCTCTGTATATTTATGTTGACTAGAATAGTTTTGTTAATTTATACCCATTAGCTCAGTTTATTGCCATCTGTAGCTCTGTTTATTGCCATCTATAGCTCTGTTTATTGCCATCTGTAGCTCCGTTTATTGCCATCTGCAGCTCTGTTTATTGCCATCTATAGCTCTGTTTATTGCCATCTGTAGCTCCGTTTATTGTCATCTGTAGCTCTGTTTATTGCCATCTATAGCTCTGTTTATTGTCATCTGTAGCTCCGTTTATTGCCATCTGTAGCTCTGTTTATTGCCATCTGTAGCTCTGTTTATTGTCATTTGTAGCTCTGTTTATTGCCATCTGTAGCTCTGTTTATTGCCATCTGTAGCTCTGTTTATTGTCATCTGTAGCTCCGTTTATTGCCATCTGTAGCTCTGTTTATTGCCATCTATTGCTCTGTTAATTGCCATCTGTAGTTCTGTTTATTACCAACTGGTACATCTGTTTATCGACATATGGCAGCTCAGTTTATTGACATCTGTTAGCCCAGTTTATAGTCATTTGGTACCTCTGGGGGTTGTTGTTGTTTTTTTTGTGGCCATCTGGCAACCTTGCTTATTCGCTGGACAAGACTAAAGTCGCCGCAATGAGCAAATGATTTCTCTGTCCAAAGCCATACTCCAGGAAGCCCCGAGGCTTTGTTAGACACATACATACATAAACATCTCTAAATAAAATCACATACTTTTTTTTATGACAGCTCAGTTTTACCACGCCTGTGCAGCACTATTCAATACGCCGTCCGTGTCACTGCACGTTTTAGTTCACCGACAACCAGTTTAACAGGGGTCGTTCATTTTGGCTTGAGAACCCATGATCACACAAGGCGTTTTATGATGCCTTGCATTGTGGGATAGTTCGGCGGTGATTTTCGGCGACAATTGGAACAAACCGTTTCGGAAATAGCCGTTAACTTTGTTTATCCAAAAATAGCCTCGCGTTCAATCCAGAAAAGAAAAACAAAAAAATAATAAGCTGTCATTGAGAGTTGGACTGCGATACAGATTTTAAAAAATAATAAAATAATATTAATAAAATGAATTAACGGACAAATACATCAGTTAACTCATTAGCCAAACGTTTACTTGTGTGTTCGTCCATTAATTAAACTTAAATTTGATCTTTTAATCGTGTGTGTATCTTTTATTGAAAAAAAGAATTACACGATTTTTAAAAAAAACAAAAAACTAAGACTTGACTCACTCATGACGAGTAGTGTATAAATACTGGACGCCCCGCGGCGTACCATACGCCGCAGACTTGCTCAGTGGCGTCACTAGGGGGGGTGGGGGTCTCCATTGTTAGGACCGCCGCAGACCGGGGGATCATCAAAGACCTACCTAGGGTGCAACCCCCACTGGAAGGTTTCCTCAGAGCTGGCGTCCAATGCGTTCTTCGCGGCACTTTTTGCTAATCCGTACTGGCGCTCCTGGCCCTAAACCGGCACCGCTCGATGGCTTTGCTAGTAAATTGAGGGGGACGAAACGGTTGCTTCGGATTTACCCGACCCCTTCTTCGAAATCACTTGAATGTTCTTCCATTAACTTGGCTGCTGCCCATCGGGTGGCGAAAGAGCTGAGCTCAGTTAGGTTTGTAAGAAAGCCAAATCTCTCATGGATGTATTTATATGCACCTAACCAATGTTGTAGGGCTTAAGAAAGTTTGTCAATGATTACCAGAAATACCTCAATCTTGAATTTTTTCTTCAGGAGAATACTGTTTTGTTGATGTCCCTTTATCAAGCTGACGCTTTCTTTTTTGTTTGATAGTATTGAAGATTCTTTACACTGATTTTACCACGGACTTTTCCTTTCCTTTGTCTTCATAGGAATAAAATTAAGAATGCTATTTTTTAACAAACTCAATGAGAGACTTCCTTTCTAAAATTGTTTCCCAAATTTCAAGTAAAATAGCTAATTCCAGTTGTTCAATTTCCTTTAGAAATCCTTCTTCTTCAAGTCGGCAGTCACGTGGCTGATTTTCATTCGTTGCTAATTCTTCCAGTGCTGCGATATTCTCATGGTATGAGCTATTAACAGACCTTACAGCATAATGTCAGGCTGATCATCTTGTGTCAGACAAGGCTTTGTTAGCATGTATCAATTTCATATGTTTTTGAAGTACCTGTCAACGATGAGTAGATGCAACAAGTCGGATATAAAGATTTTGCAGAAGACAAAAAAATCTGACCGCAGTAGGACAACCTGCTGCTCTTTTCCCAACCAAATTAAAGGAATGAGCTGTGCACGGCACATAATGAGCTACAATGCACTTCTCACGAAGAATAGCCTGGTTTCCGTTATACTTCCTACTCATTTGCAGCATTGCCGTATGACTGTCCAAGGCATTTTCAGGGTTTCGTACAAACATAATGGCCTGCATCTTTATTATACACTATAATTCATAAAAGGTTTGGGGGCCCTTAAATTATTGGGGGCTTTCGCCCGTTCAGCAACCCCACTTTTAATCCGCCATAGCCCCCCCCCCATGGGTCCACGCATCTGTGACGATGTGGTACGAGGAGCGGGGTGTTTAAGAAAGGTGACGTCACATCAAAAACGCGAAACTTTAAATAAAAATTCCACTTAAATATTTGATTGTTTACCATTTATTTAATTACGTTTTCAATGACTTCACGCGTGTTACGATATTACAGTGCAGACTTACCCTAAATACATATTTAAATGACAAAAATAATTTGCAACATGCTAATTTTTATTGAGAAAATACGGCTTGGGGGAGGAGTGTCAAAGCTTTGTGACGTCATATCGTAAAAAAGGGGTGGGGTCTAAGTTTTTGTGACAAAGTATGACGCTGGGGGAGGGTGGGGTAAAAATCGGCAACCTTGCGTGACGTCATTTATGGACGGCCCCTTCAGTCGTGAAGGGGTGACACCATGAGCTACCGCCCCGGGAGACACCAACCCTAGTGACGCCTCTGGACTTGCTCATGGAGAGTTCTTTTACCCCTTTAATGCACTTTTTTAGGGCCAACCTTTTTCAAAAGCCCAACTAACTTGTCCTTGTTTGATCAATACGAAATATTAAACTTTCTGAAATGCACACAAAGTATTTTATAATAGGGGTTGTAGGGCGCCTATGGCGCCCCCTTTGTTTTTTTATTTTATAATTAACCATCATCAAATCCTCTTTTTACATTGATCCCTTTTTACAAAATTAAAATATCAGTGAAAACAATGACGTCATATAATTTTTTTTACAGTGCATATTTTGATGCATTGGTGCAGTAATTTGGTGCGCTGCTTTCTAAAATTAGTATATGTTGCACATGCAGCTTCTTGTTGCCTCGCAGGGTCCGACCACGAAGAGAATTATATATATAGATTCCGCTCCTTGTAGCGGGCAACACTTAAGATTATTTAGCCATAGAGCGTCACCAACATTGGCGAAAGGAAAAGCAACAATGCGTTTTGAGACCGTTCTCTAGAGCTACCAACCACAAAACTGCAGTACAGTTGGCCTTGTTTAGGGACTGCGATTCTTCTCCATGAATCTCCTCGAGTTCAAATCTCGCTAATCGCCCCCGTACCTCCTTCGCCCTGCAGATGTTTACTTGGACGGGGAAAGTCCATTGTCCGCCTGGTTGGCTATTGCCACGGCTAGCAGGCTGACTATTGCCACGGCTAGCTGGCTGGCTATTGCCACGGCTGGCTTGTCATTCAGGGGGGACACATGTAAACCCCTTGCCGATATTCCTCTGCGCGTTGGAGTGGGGCCGTTTTTTTTTAAATATCTTTTTGCTTTCATCATTAGAAAATAAGTTATGTTTGCAGACCTGTTGGGTTCATACGATCGACTGCCGAGCGTTCTAAGATGTCCGCCCGCCTTACGGGGGTGGCTGTACACACGGCAAAGGAAAAACTGGAACGAAAAAAAAGGGGCGGGATGTTCTTAAAGAGCTTTCTATGCTTAGAGAAGCGCGTTTAACTTTTTTTATAACACCCCTCAGGACATACTTGTGAAACACAAAAATTAGCTAAAAAATCACCAGGAGATGTTAAACATGGCTGTGTTGGTTTTCATTGATGCGGCCGTTACGTTGTGAACCTGAGAAAGTTGGGTGCGAGAGTGCGTGTGAAAGGTCACGGCCTTCGCCGTGGGTGAGGAAGAAGACGGGAACCACAACTCTAGCTAACCACCGTAAAGTAAAACTGTGTTTAGGAGTTCATAGACATGTTCCGTTGTTTGGTTGAATTGGTGCACGGGACCACCAAACTACGGTCCGCGGAAGTGGAGTACCTCAATTTTCGCGGTTCTGACATGACGGAGACTGTCATACATACGGGGAAAAAAAGCACATTACAAATATGCAGGAAAATTGTGTCGTCAACCGGGGCCGGATTTAGACTTGATGGGGCCCAAAGCTATTTGAATATGGGGGCCCTTTTGAAGTCCAGATATTCTATGGCAGTGCCAAATATGAAGAAAAAAATCCGGGGGGAGGGGGTGCACAAGAAAACAGGGGCCCTAAGCTATAGCTTGTTTAGCAATTAGGTAAATCCAGCACTGATCTTCAATGAATAAGGTCGTGAAGTTATGCTGTAGTGTAACAATGGGAAGTTAAGGTAGCTTCGTGGCCTGCTTGTCATCGAATGGCATCAAACAGATTAGATATAGTCACGAATCTGTCAGATACAGTCAATAATCTGTCAGATACAGTCAAGAATCTGTTAGATACAGTCAAGAGTCTGTCAGATACAATCAAGAATCTGTCGCATACAGTCAAGAATCTGTCGCATACAGTCAAGAATCTGTCAGATACAGTCAAGAATACGTCAGATACAGTCAAGAATCTGTCGCTTACAGTCAAGAATCTGTCAGATACAGTCAAGAGTCTGTCAGATACAGTCAAGAATCTGTCGCATACAGTCAAGAATCTGTCGCATACAGTCAAGAATCTGTCAGATACAGTCAAGAGTCTGTCACACAAACTCAACACGCTTCACCTGAGTATCTATTGACTATTGGAAGTAAACTTGTGAAATCAACACAAATTTGCGGATAACACCTCGCCCCATCGTCGCCACACAGAGCCTGGTCTCTTGCCATCTTCACCACACAGAGCCTGGTTTCTTGCTGAAAGTTATGAGTGAACAATGTGAACTCTTTTGTTCCCCCAGTCTATAAAATTATGGCATGCTCGCCCAGCGGTTCTCAAACCTGATTCGAGACTAAGACTCTTACAGCCAACGATGCCGTCAGTTCGGGTCCTCATTGAAACTACGGCAATCTTCTAAGGAGTTGGAGAAGAAGAAAAACATAATATCGAGACAGGGAGATTATGAAAAGTTTTAAGCCTGTAGATTGCGATATTTTAAGTGTTTACTGCAACTCGATCTAGTTTCCTTTTATCTTCACGTTTCTACTACCAAGCACACCAGGCTTACCCCCCCCCTCCCCCTTTATGTCAAAGGTCACCTTTCATCTTGTACCCTGACGTAAAATGTCCATAAAATTGTGTTTCGGAAAATTTGTTTCGAAACGTGCCCGGGAACAGATCCCGTTACAGTCTTGTACAAGTTTATGGTACTCGCCCGGCCCCACCTCCCTCAGCTTTAACATCTCACCTTGTTCGGGGCAGTAAAACAAGGCGGTTCAATAGAATCGGAAGTGGGGCACCGGAGACGTGCTGAACACTCGAAGCAATGTAGAAACCAGGACACCGTCATTAATTGATGGCGACTTGTCGTGTGGGATATCAAGGGCGATGAATGTGCGCCGCGCGGGCACCGCTGAAACGTAATCGAGCTCCGCTCCTTTATTTTAAGATGATAAAGTTTTTGGAAAAAAAGGGGTTTAAGAAATGGTCATAAAAACGTTGCGCTCGCATTTTTACCGTTTTTTAAATCCAGCGTCCTCCTTGCTTCACCTAGTTGAGAATTGTTAACCCTCCGTGAAACATTTTATTTCAACGTACTTTTTCGATGCCCTTAGCTTCTTTTTTTTTCTGCAAGCTGGAGTTTGTTTGTTTTTTTAGTTTGTTTTTTGTTGTTGTTTTTTTTTCCATAAAAACCTGACTACTCAAATGTGAAGGCGGGAATTTATTCGTGACCTGGAGATTTACTCTCCATTTCGGATTGGATCAATAAATATGTCTTTTGGAGTTAAAACACGTTTTTGTTCTTCTTTTCTGAATTTCTGTGATGTATCTACTTACAACCTGATAACGATCTGTTAATTCCTTAGCACTTCTTTTTTTTTCTTTTTTTTCTTTCTATTTTGCTACGGCCAGAGGTGCGTAAAATAATTCCACGCGTGGTGAAAAGTTGTAATGTACGTTAATTAAGGGATGCGTCACGGTGTGAACAAAGACTAATCTATCTTTAATGGGATTTCCCTTTGTAGCTCCCACTAGCACCTGAAAGGGCTCTACCCGTCAGCCGCTGGGAGCCCTCCCGGATCCCGTTTCGTCAATGGCTTTTGTGGGTGACACACTGTTTCCAGTCTTCGACGAGGGTTAAAAACTCATGATGAATTGGACATGGAAATGCAAGTCCTTTTCTCTGTACTAGGTGCTCGTAAATCCCTCTCCAACTTTTCATTCCAGGCGGGGTAGGAGGGATCTGTTGGAAAACCCGAAACCTCAGAGCTCTCGACGCCAACCTCGCGCATTGTACGCAAATCATTTTTTTTTCTTTCTTTCACGAGGTGAAGTCCAAGCCTGCTAAAAAATGACATGGCAAAACGTCTAATAACAACATGTAGTTTCTTTATGTATATATATTTTTTTCCTGGTTGTATTTTTATATCTTTCTTTCCACGACATGCTGAGAAAAGAGATTTAATTCCAAATGAATTGTTTCGTTTTAGGCGGGGTATGAGGGCAGGAGGTGGAGACCTTTTAGAGATAAATTTTAGGGATAAGAGATATTTTGTCATTCTTTAGGAGCCCCTTCGAATCGTCACCGTGACTGAGACTACTTTAAGAGAGAGAAAGGGGAGGGGAAGAGGGAGAGCGAGACAGAAACTAAAAGAGAGAGGAGATAGAGAGGGGGATAGAGAGGGAGAGACAGAGATAGAGAAAGAGAGAGAGAGAGAGCGCAAGAGAGAGAGAGAGAGATAGAGAGCTTAAGAGAGAGAGAGAGCTTAAGAGAGAGAGATTAAGAGAGAGAGAGAGAGAGAGAGCTTAAGAGAGAGAGAGAGAGCTTAAGAGAGAGAGAGAGAGTGAGAGAGCTTAAGAGAGAGAGAGCTTAAGAGAGAGAGAGAGCTTAAAAGAGAGAGAGCTTAAGAGAGAGAGAGCTTAAGAGAGAGAGAGAGAGTTTAAGAGAGAGAGATTAAGAGAGAGAGAGAGCTTAAGAGAGAGATAGAGAGCTTAAGAGAGAGATAGAGAGCTAGAGAGAGCTTAAGAGAGAGAGCTTAAGAGAGAGAGAGAGATTAAGAGAGAGAGAGAGAGCTTAAGAGAGAGAGAGCTTAAGAGAGAGAGAGAGCTTAAGAGAGAGCGAGAGAGCGTAAGCGAGAGAGAGAGAGAGAGAGCTTAAGAGAGAAAGAGAGAGCTTAAGAGAGAAAGAGAGAGCTTAAGAGAGAAAGAGAGAGCTTAAGAGAGGGAGAGAAAGCTTAAGAGAGAGAGGGATCTTAAGAGAGAGAGAGAGAGGGAGCTTAAGAGAGAGAGAGAGAGCTTAAGAGAGAGAGAGATTAAGATAGAGCTTAAGAGAGAGAGAGAGAGAGAGAGAGAGAGAGAGAGAGAGAGAGAGAGAGAGAGAGAGAGAGAGAGAGAGAGAGAGAGAGAGAGAGAGAGAGAGAGGAGTAATTGGGTGGGTTATGGAGAAGGTATGTTGGTGAACGAAGGGCGAATAATAATTTTAAGTTTACAATTTTAATACGATAATTTGGAAGACAAAATTAACTTTTTTAAAATCTTCTTGTGAAAAGATGTTATATCTTGGAACGCATTAAAAAAATTAAATATCTTAAAACGCACAACTCAAAGAACGTCTTCGTAGTGAAAGTAATGTTATAGAATTAAAAAGTTGAACCAAAGCTGTTTAACGTAGTGTGCATTCAGCAAATCTGTCGTTTTTTTGTCTTTTCCCTCATCTCAATAACGATCACACTGTGGATTGCGGGAGACTCAGAAAATGTTTCTTCAGTGTTTCGACCCTGTCTATTGGACACTATAACGTTTTCACCCACAATGGCCCACATGTTGTTCGATTAACAGGTCATCCGCCCGTGCCGAAAAATCAAACGACCGAAATAACCCAGTATATTATATTCCTTAAAGGAAGTGCAGGGTCTAAAAATATGTTAACAAAATATTTTGGTCCCATGCTACAATGTTAATTTGAGCGCTTCAACTTACACTCTTGTCTTCACAAATCACTACCACGGGACTCGACATAGTGGGTTCGATTCCTCGAGAGATGGGAGCTATTTTATTTCAACTTTTTTTTTCAATTAAGTGGAATGACCTCTAGAGAGCAAACGCTAATGGCATAAATAGATTTCACAATCTCCTCGTTTTCTTTTGTTTCTTCGTTTTTGTTTTATTTGTTTTTCTGGGTTTTTTTTTAATGTGCATTACTGGGTAATGTGTACAAACATTAGTATTAGCCGTATTAGTAATGTCTTCTTCCTGGAAAAAAATGAATTTCCGGTACAGATGAGTAACACCAAACGATGTACAGAATCGGTTCCAAGTACATTCCAATCTGTGCACTTCAAAGGACGCCCCGTGAAAAGGTTGGGGCACACACCTTTCAGTTTCAGGCGCCTTTCACTCGCCGCCACTCTTCGTGTACAGCGCGTCATACGACATTACTACCCTCAGCGGCCGCTCGCAATCTCTCCCCCCCCCCAAAACAGAGAGAGGCGGCGTTTTTCCACCCCTTTTTTAAAATAAGTTTCTATGACCGAGACATAGACTCTAACTACCCTCGCCACACTCGAGATTACCAACTCCTTCAACCTTACTCGTGACTATATCAAACTTGTCATTGGACTCTTAAAAACCCCCTCGAGCCCTTACCTAGGGACACCACAATAGAGACGATCTGTTGCGAACCATCCATCAGAGGAGGAAGTTCTCTCCCCCCCCTCCTCCACTCTCTTCTAAGTCTTTCTTTGCCTCGCCATCTCCCCCCTCCCCCCTTATTTTCACTGTAATTTTTTTTTATTCGTTTATTCCCTTTCAAAAAAGCTCTTCTCCAAAAGCCCTCTATCAAAGGCTCGCCGGGTGATTCAACAAAATAAGTGTTTGGTGCGCTCGTTTTGTTCTCGACTCCTCCCTAGCGGACTGAATGGCATATGTTATTATGTACTGAAGCGATGTAGTCGATTTCACTTGCCTAATTTCACCTATACGCTTTATTTTACTCCCGCAAATCCTTTTTTCACCTTTTTTCTTTCACGTGCCATAAGTGGCTGTCAAAACGTTCCCCCAAGCATGCCACCACAGGTCGTCATTCTAACGTCTGCTACAAACTCTCTCTCTCTCTCTCTCTGCCTGAATTAGCTCGGCTGCACATAGTCAACACTCCATTCCAAGGGTTCTCACATATTTTTAGTCAGTGTCGTTTGCTGGTATTATTTCTAAACATATGAAATCCAAACAATAATTTTCAAAAATATAAATTACAAATAACTATTTTTTGGGACTAATTTCCATCCTGCATTTAAATTTTTCTTCAGAATCGAAGATCTGTGACATTCATTTTAACACAACGTTTTGAGAGCCTCTCGTTGAAAGAATTTTTTTATTTTTTTAATTTTTTTTAATGCATGAACGTGGCAATGCAACAAGTGCTTCTTATTGAATAAAGTGAATGCTAAGAGTATCGCCTGGAGCACCATCTAAATTTAATGACATAAAGCTATTTATAAATAGCGGAACAAATGCAACGTTTAAATAAAGCCTCATTCGAGACAAATGGTTGATTTTTTTGAGGAATTTATTTCGATCTAAACACCCCCCCACGCATTCCCCAGTCCTCGCCGTTCTTCGACCGCGTTCTCTCAACTTTCTCAAAGTTATCACCGTTATAATGCGTGTACCCGAGTGCCCCAAAGCCCCTGTGTGTCTATTATGGCCGTTTCAGCTTTTGAAAATTTAGAATTCCTTTTCCGCTTGGGTCATAGATTATATATTTATCTACTTAACACGCAGCTTTACTGCCGTGATCTGGGGCGATGAAAAGAAGGAGCGCATGTTTGAATGATTTCGAAATACGCTGGACATAAACTTGTGATGAAGGATTCTAATGAATCGTTCCATGAGAAGCAGGAGGAAGGAAGGGGGGGGGTTCTTTTCAAACTTTTGGGTGCCATTTAGATTTCAATGTTGCACCCGTGGGGGCTCGTTTTGAATTCGACGCCCCCCCCCCGGTCGGGGGCCTAAAACCAAAACAACAAATAAATAGGAAAGTGGGTTTTGACCCAGAGAAACATGGAAATAACGATCTCAAAATAGCGCAGTCATTGTTTGTGTGTACTAAATAAATAACGCATAGTTACGTTTTCCGTTGAATATCCCCGCAACGGGTCTCACCCAGTTTCGTCGATCGAACGTCTCTCGGCGTCATCATTGTGGGAGCCGTCGTTAATTTCATGGTAGTATTGTTTGATCTTTGTGGCAATGACTAAAACGTTCCCGAAAAATATTTGTAGCTACAACAGTGTTTCTCAAATAGTGGGGCGCGCCCCCAAGGCGTAAAGGGAGGCTCGTTTGACCGTTTTGCAGAGGTGTACTTTAATTATAACAATTTTATAGACAAATGATACTATTTACAGTCGTGCGGGAGCGCGAAATGTTTTCTTTCTTCCTGGGGGGGGGTATGACAGAAAATAATTGAGAAACACTGAGTTACAAAAAGATCCATTGGGAAGTCCCTGCGTCTGACATTACTCAACGGGGCTTACAAACTTCTTTAGTGTTTCAATTTCGTCTTCTTATTTTAACCAATGCCCAAGAACTGTTTTATTTTACACGCTTTTATTTAAGTCACAATGTTTGTATGTTGTATCCTTCCTTCCATCCTTCCTTCAAAACTTGAAACGTAAAATTATACCATTTCTGATGGTCCTAGAGATCTAAAAATTTTACCACAGATAGATCTTGGATGACAATGCATTGTATCAAAATTTCAGATCGATCGAATGTACCGTATTGAAATTATTGCACTTTTAGTTTTTAATTTTTGTCTATATAAAATATTATCACTTGCGTCAATGAACCATGCCTCAATTCGCCCTAGAGGGATACAATTATTATAACTTTAAAAAGTACTATCAACATCAAGTCTTGCTGGCCAAAATATAAGCGTGATCGATTGCCGACATGGGGGTACGAGGTTCAATTTTCAGTTAGGGGAAAATGTTGTTGTTTTTTTTATTATACATATTTAGTGCAATTTCTATATGTAAATAAAAGCGTGTCCTTTTGAAAATATTTTTTTTTACATTTAACTTATTTTAGTGTAATCTTTAAACCCTGCCTCTAAACACGTTACGTTTAGGGGCCCAGAAGTTACATTTAGTGTCAAGTTCACTTCACGCTATTCATTTCTTGTATCAAATTTCTCTGCTTTTAAAAGAAACATGTTACGAATACGAAAAAACCGTTTTCCAAGAGGATGTATGAACCTGTCGTTGATGGGGCGGGGGGAGGGGAAGGAGGATGGGGAAGGGGGCTGGAAATCGAAACTTCACCCTCCACGAGTTTAGGATTAGCGCGGTCTCGTTAAAGTCACGTGATACCCGCCTTCATACTTTACTTGATTCGCAGTGGCCTTGACATCTTGCAGTATCATGACCCCCTCTCCCCAACACACACACACACACACACATGAAAATTTAATATATATATATATATATATATACAGTGGCGTAGCTAGGGGGGGGCGGGGGGGGCGGTCCGCCCCGGGCGGCACTCATTTAGGGGCGGCATTTGTCGGCATTTGAAAAGTAAAATCATTTCCGACAACTGCCCTTTTTCTTTTAAAGGGAAAAACCAAGGTGAAACAAAAAATATTCGTAATTTCGAGACTTAATTAACGGATTCGCAAACATTTGTTTGAATACATAGTGGATATTATAACTAACGCAAAACCGTTCAAAAATTTTAAGTCACTCAAAAAACGTATCCATTTGTTTGGAAAACTAAGCGGTATAAGTCACAGATGACGCTTTTAAAAAAAAACTACACAAAAGAATACAACACGGCTGGGCCGAATAATGTGTGCTTTTAATATCGCCACGACAGTTTTCGTGGAATTTCGTCTTCGCAGAATGATGCGCGAACAAGTACCTACAAGGCATGGTGGTTCAAATATTGTGTTTAACTTGCAAGTAGTAATTTATATTACTGTTTTCAGTAAAATTATTGTAAGATAAGTTATTAAAAATTAAATTTATTTTGTTTTTATTGCAATAACGTAGCACACATAATTTGTGTTTTTCATTAAAATACGGTTATTCATTAAAATACGGTTATTCATTAAAATACGGTTATTCATTAAATAATTTACTCCTATCCAATTAAAGTAATGTGTAAATAGTTTGAATTCGTCTATTTTATGAAAAATTATTAAGATTTATGACAAGAATATGTAAATATTCAAATTTCTCTGTTAATAAACACTACAATAGGCATAATAATTTCGAAAAAGATATACTTTAAACTTTCAAGCGTCTTGGAAAAATTGACATCTGAAGAAGTAACTAGGAAAACGAGATAAGATGCTGGAATTTTACTCAATTCTATGCAATCTTTTTCTCTTCTATGTTATCACAATTTATGGGAAATGGGAACCCGTCATTTTTTAAAAATTAATGCAAAGCCATTGCATGGAACAAAGAGATGTGCTAATACAAAATATTGTTAATATTTTTAAAGAGATGGAGATATCAAATGAACGCCTTGTTAGAAGGAAAAAAATATGAATGGGGAAATTCAGAAGACGTGATTCTATCTTTAGAACAAGAAGTACATAGACATGTTTTTATCAATGGATAGAATTATAAAATAAAATAAAATAATGCTTTGATAAGTTGCATTTCCTTGCAAGAAAATATTCGTATGTAATGCCATGTAAGCTACTAAATGAAGCATTTGCATATCAAATAAATTACTTTATTGGCATTGACAGTTCAATATGGAAAGGCAAAGTATCCAGGTTTTTATGGCTGTACCTACACTACAAGAAGAGGCATTATGTTAGAAAAACGGGGGAAAAGGCACCCTTTGATCTATTAAAATTTATTTCAAAGTATAGATTGGAAATTTCTGTACCCAACAGTGTGATTTTGCTATGTATTTTTTCAACAATTGCTATCAGTGTCGCTAGTTGTGAAAGGAGCTTCTCCAAACTGAAGTTGATAAAAAAATTATCTTCGTTCCACAATGAGCGATTAGAGACAACAAAATCGTGCAATACTGTCCATAGAACAAGACATTACAAATAATTTTAATTTTGAAAGCGTAATACGCGATTTTTCTATTATGAAAGTTAGGAAAGTAAATGTATAAATATGTTTACATACTAATGTACAGAGGCGTAACTGGGTTTTTGACGCCCTTGGCTAATTTACTTTTTGGCGCCTTTTATTTAAATAAAAATTTAAAAATTAGAGATTTAGCGACGCCCTTTTGAACTGGCGCAGGTCGGCCCCCTTAGCAACTGCCCCAATGCTAAGCCGTTGTTACGCCATTGCTAATGTATACAATTTCTTTGTTTGTAAAAAAAAATCATTTATTTATAAAAACAAAATAAAAGAATAGTAATAGTAATTGGTAATGTTTTTTTTTGGGTGTAAATTTGGAATATGTTTTGTCTCATAAGGGGGGGGGGCCTGCGAACTCAGTAACTTTCTTGTGGCCTTTAAAAAAGTATCTTGTATTTATTTATAAAAGCTTATTTATAGGTATATAATCTTATGCGGCCTCTTTATTACTGCTTACATAAATATGGCATGCAATGGTAAACATGTTCCCCACCTTTACTTCGTTTCAATTACAATTATTTATTCATGTTTATTAATTTTTAAAAACCATAATATAATCGACTAAATGGCCGTCCATAAATGAAGCACGCTATTTTGGCTGATTTTACACCCCCCCCCCTCGTCACAAAAACTTAGACTCCTTCTTCAACAAGACGTCACAAAGTGTTTCTGTTTGAAAATGAGCATGTTTCAAATTACATTTTTGCCATTTAAGTATGTTTTTAGTGTAACGCTGCATTAAAATACCATAACACGCGTTTTACATAAACGTCATTAAATAAAGTGTCAGTAATGAAATATTTAAGTGGAAATTTATTTAAAATTGCGCGTTTTTGACGTGGCGTCAAATTTCTTAAACACCCCACCCCTCGCCACAAACGTGTGACTCCCCCCCCCGGTGCGTGACGTCATTTATGGACGGCCCCTAAAAGGGCGGCAAATTGGAGACCGCCCCGGGCGGCAAAAGTTCTAGCTACGCCACTGTATATATATTAATGACTTGCCAAAAGGTGGCAAAGACATGCTGTAGCAGTAGGTAAATGTAGATTTTTTTTCCTTAACGTCATATTAGTTGGAAAGTTAAGAAATGGAGGGGCGAGATATTATGGGTGTTCTTGTGTGACATCAATCTTGCAAGCATTTTCTCAGGTCTATACTTAAAGTTGTTTTTTTTATTTTGTGTGTGTGGTTTTTTTGGGGGGTCAAGATTTTAAATCTGTGAGACAGAAATTGTGCGAAATTAAAAATATGAGAATTGTAGAATATTCTTGGCAGATTTATTTTGTTCATGGGGAGTGGGTGAAAGTGTGTGTGTGTGGGGGGGGGGTAAATTTTATGTTCGTTGAGTCTAGTTATTTCTCTATGTTCTAAGATTGATTTTTCGTTATAAATATGTTTGAAACTATTCTAACTATTTGGTTTACCAGGAGCATGGCACCCATACCCACGTGATGTCATGTCAAGCCAATTGAGTCTGATTAAACTCACTAAGATGTCTTTATATACTTGCTACTCACGGATAATATCAGAAGCCTAACTGGGTTTTCTGCGCCCTTGGAAAATTCATTTTTGGCGCCCTTGAGAAATATGGGAATAAATTGATTATTCAAGGATTAGCCCTCGGCGCCCTTGGAAACTGTCCCGATGCCATGCCGTTGTTACGCTTCTGGCTAATATCAGTAAAGTTGAGGCCCCACAATGTCATGTGATTTTAACCCCAATCCACTCGTGTGTGGATATTAGTTACCGCACAGTCGACGGCTTACAGGAACTGGAAACACCATCGCCTCACACGGAAAACATCGGTCATCTTTTGGTAATGGACAACTCGGCAGGTCATCACTTTTTTTTAGAGTCCCAGTCGTGGTCGTTATGACCCGTAGTCGTAGGGGGTTCTAATGTTTCCATTGGAACATCTCGGCTTGATAGACCTGGCGGAGCCCATCCCTCTCCAGGACTTAGCGTAAGTCATTCATCAACATTTTTAAATCCCTTATATTAACTTCGCGGCCGTCTCTCTCTCTCTCTCTGTCTTGGGCTCGGCGGGCGGGCGGAAAAACAGAAGTCAAACATGAACCACTTCCCATGATCCGATCGAACTGAAATTTGGCACACGGACCCGTCTGACCTAACAATGCATCGTATCAAAATTTCAGATCGATCGAACGTACCGTAATTAAATTAATGCATTTTTAGTTTATCCTTATATGAGGTATGTAATTTTAATTCACGGTTTGTTATTGTTTTTTTGCCACGTGAAATTTTGAGCTGACGCATTGAGGCGACCCAACGAAGCGACGGGCGCTTTTGTTTACATTTTACGTGTCACTCTGAGCTCGGTCAAGCGAATCGGTGACCAGACTTTTCCCCTCTCCCCTCCCCCCCCCCACCCCTCCCCCCCCCCACTAGGGTTATGATGCAAAGTTGAGTTAAGACAGATTCAGTCTGTAAATGTTTGAAAATAATCAATACTGTTAGTTATGTCTCATATATAAGGGATTTATAGTCAAAAACTTTGTTTTTACGGGTTTGTTTTATTAAATCACTTATATATTAACTTCGCGGCCGTCTCTCATCATCTCTGTCTTGGGCGGGCGGAAAAACAGAAGTCAAAAATGACCCACTTCCCATGATCCGATCGAACTGAAATTTGGCACACGGACCCGTCTAACCTAACAATGCATCGTATCAAAATTTCAGATCGATCGAACGTACCGTAATTAAATTAATGCATTTTTAGTTTATCCTTATATGAGGTATGTAATTTAAATTCACTGTTTGTTATTGTTTTTTTCCCACGTGAAATTTTGAGCTGACCCATTGAGGCGACCCAACGAAGCGACGGGCGCTTTTGTTTACATTTTACGTTTCACTCTGAGCTCGGTCAAGCGAATGAGGTATGTAATTCAAATCAAGGTTTGTTATTGTTTTTTTCCCACGTGAAAGTTTGAGTTGACGCTTAGACATCGACCGTCGTGGCGAAACCCCCTCACGTCCCATCCCTCGTTATAAAGACAAGGTGACATCACTCGGTGTCAGTCTGTAAATGTTTGTGAAAATAATCAATACTGTTAGTTATGTCTCATATATAAGGGATTTATAGTCAAAAACTTTGTTTTTACGGGGTTTGTTTTATTAAATCCCTTATATTAACTTCACCGCCGTCTCTGTCTCTCTCTCTGTCTTGGGCTCGGCGGGCGGGCGGAAAAACAGAAGTCAAAAATGACCCACTTCCCATGATCCGATCGAACTGAAATTTGGCACACGGACCCGTCTAACCTAACAATGCATTGTATCAAAATTTCAGATCGATCGCACGTACCGTATTTAAATTAATGCATTTTTAGTTTATCCTTATATGAGGTATGTAATTTAAATTCACATTTGTTATTGTTTTTTTGCCACGTGAAATTTTGAGCTGACGCATTGAGGCGACCCAACGAAACGACGGGCGCTTTTGTTTACATTTTACGTGTCACTCTGAGCTCGGTCAAGCGAATCGGTGACCTCGGCGGGCGGGCGGAAAAACAGAAGTCGAAAAATGACCCACTTCCCATGATCCGATCGAACTGAAATTTGGCACACGGACCCGTCTGACCTAACAATGCATCGTATCAAAATTTCAGATCGATCGAACGTACCGTAATTAAATTAATGCATTTTTAGTTTATCCTTATATGAGGTATGTAATTTTAATTCACGGTTTGTTATTGTTTTTTTGCCACGTGAAATTTTGAGCTGACGCATTGAGGCGACCCAACGAAGCGACGGGCGCTTTTGTTTACATTTTACGTGTCACTCTGAGCTCGGTCAAGCGAATCGGTGACCAGACTTTTCCCCTCTCCCCCCCCACCACCCCTCCCCCCCCCACCCACCCCTCCCCCCACTAGGGTTATGATGCAAAGTTGAGTTAAGACAGATTCAGTCTGTAAATGTTTGAAAATAATCAATACTGTTAGTTATGTCTCATATATAAGGGATTTATAGTCAAAAACTTTGTTTTTACGGGTTTGTTTTATTATAGTGGCTTTAACGTGAAATCGATCCCACGCCCCTCGAGCTTGTGAAGCGAGCGCACTATTGACTTCGCTATCCAGCCGCCATCACTTTGTAAGAGCTCTCTAATGACATCCGTGATCTTCTGCGGCATCCCATGCCATAATGTCTGAGCTGTCACCAGGGGATCGGCCTGTTTGAAAGCTGGTCCCTCCGCAGAGGGTCAACAACGGCATTGAGCAGCATGCGTTAAAAACCTTGCCTGGGATGGACAGCAAGGTGAACCCTCTGTAATTGGGCCAGGAGCTTAAATCGCTTGCCTACTGTGGGATTTTGATTTTACTTACTACACAGGCTTACAGCAGATGCGGAGACTTAAAAATAACTTATGAAACGTAAATTCATTTTTCTCCTAATCGCCTTTCAGCCCCACCTGAGGCAAAGGCCACAAACAAAGGCTCTCCGAGCATCTCGGTCTTGTGTTAGTCTCTTGAGGCATCCAGGTCTTGGGCCAGTCTCTTCAGGCATCCCGGTCGTGGGCCAGTCTCACCAGACATCCCGGTCTTGGACCAGTCTCACCAGACATCTCGGTCTTGGGCCAGTCTCACCAGACATCTCGATCTTGGGCCAGTCTCTCCAGGCATCCAGGTCTTGGGCCAGTCTCTCCAGGTATCCAGGTTTTGGGCCAGTCTCTCCAGGCATCCAGGTCTTGGACCATTCTCTCCAGACATCCCGGTCTTGGGCCAGTCTCTCCAGACATCCCGGTCTAGGGCAAGTCTCTCCAGCTGTCCCCGGTTGTGTCCACTCTTTTCGGTTTCTGCGGCTAATTCTCTTCTATTCACTAATGCCTTAGATGCATTGTATCGCTTCATTTCACTAATTTCAGCAGTAACTTGAGGAGATTTTTTCCTTCTTCGAACATGGTCCTTACGTTCCATGTTGGTTCTAGTGTGTGGGATGATTGTCCGCCGAGCGTTTACGAGAGCTGCACCATTTCGTGTCATCAAACGTGTATTTATCCGGGCATTCTCCTGTCACTGCCAGTGAAGAGCTTCACCTTCGAGCGACATCAAATTAGGCTATCTTAAAAGAAAACGATGTCTTACAAACGAATAAACCCTCATCAAAGCACCAGGAATCCTGTTTGTTAATCCTGCCTTAATTGGCACCGCTGGGCATGATTGACTTCTAGATACGGGTGGTAGACACCCACCTAGATTCCCACTCAAGGGTGTGGGGGCGGGAGGACTTCGGGATTACTGCGCACAATCACCGACACCACGTGACCGTGTCTCCTGGCACCAAGGGACCAGCTCGCCGACAATGCTCCAGTCATCCTTCCCTCTGTTCCCTCTGTCCACTGGGATTCGCACCCCATCTCTAATCCGCGATGGCTCACGGCTCTATCTCCCCGCACCATTCATCCCTCGGCCACGGGCTTTTCCACGGCGACCCTCGCAGTCAAAGAAACTAATTTACGATATTAAGATGCGACAAATCCTGCCGCTTGTGCGGTTACCCAACGTTAAAAAAAATGAGATTACCGGCAGGTAAGCTGGGCTCTGAAATCCCTCAGGTTAGGATAGGAGGTCACCGAAATCTGCCGTTAGATAAAACGTGGATTTAAAGCGACCCGTGTAGAAGGTTAAAACGTTATAAAGAAAGAAGCCTATCCACAAAAATAAAATAAAAATATAAAATCTTAAAAGATAAAAGGCCCGTGTCTTATCTTTTCCTCAGTTATCTTTAAGTACTTTTCTGTTTCTAAGGATTTAATTCCGACATCAATGGACTGACTCGGGTGTCGTCGTCAGTGTTCAAGGATTGTTGAAGGAGGTCGTCTGTGTTTGAGTATCACCCTTATTCCAGTTTATGGTTCTATTTCTAGAGGGCCGCCAGATCTGTGTGGCGTTTCATCCTGGGCGTCTTCCAAAATATGAGTCGGATCAGACGATTAGCAGTGTGCTGCCACGACCATTTCAATAACATGATCTTTTTGAACAAGACGATCTGTTCCATAAGATAATTTGCTTCAATAAGATGTTTGTTTTTGTTTTTAAATGAGATGAATAGTTTAATCCAAACAACTAGGTGTTTTCTTCGCCCATAATGTGTACATATTCATGTATGATGCATTCACTTCTTTTTTTTTAATGTCTTGTTAAGTAAATGTATAAAATTATGATATTTTGAATTATGTAGTATGTAGGGTGACGACATAAAATTTTATTAAAATGTTATGAGACTTGAGGAACGTCCTGTTAAGTGTTTGCTAAATATTAATAGAGATAGAAAATTAATGGCTGGCGGTGGGGTGGGGGGGGGGATAATTGTGTGGAAGGCGGAAGGGACTGCCTGGAAAGTACTGTGATTGTGTGTATGTGTTGTTTTTGTTCTAAGTTGAACCTATCACACCTAATGCCACGGAACTTTGTTCAGAGTTTTGCGTGTGTACATATAAAGGAAATCTTCGAGGTGTTAAATCCTTTCAACTGTCGGGGACTTGTCTTGATTGTGCAATATTTAAGGCGGCACTTTAAGATTTTATCTGCCATTGTGGTTTCGTAGGATGGGTGAGGAGAGGGGTGCGGGTGCAAGCGATTCTCAGCCGACCTGTTAACAAGATTACATAAAGTATAATGTTACAAGCACCTTAACTACGTTCCCATGCACACGTATCGGGAAATCTATTATAACTGCGCGCACCTTTTTTTATGATGGCATTCTTTTCTTTTCTTTTTTTTTATTTTAAAAAATTGTTAACATTGAGTGAACTGCGTGCTGCGCAAACATTTGTTACTTCTGATTCTATGAACCCCAGAGACTCGTATGGTTGAACGGCTCTATGAGAAAGAATCGGTGCCAGCACTGCCTCAAACATGAACGCACCCAACAGCACGCACACACAACAGTAATGCATCGTCTTTTGTCTTCGATGTTACGTGACCAACTTGCGTAGGTCCACGGTTCAAATCCTTATCGCCCCACCCCCCACCCCCACCCCCCAAAGACTACAAGAGTCCTTAGAATTTGATGTTTTCGTTGTTTTTTTAAATTAGGTTTAAAAATTTTTAGCACCTCCGTTTTGCATGAAAAGACAATCAATTAAAACCGTAAAAAGAACGACCACCTGACAGAATAAATCTTTTTGATATTTATCTTTTTGCGTAACCGGCAAATGCTTCATTCTTTTGGTGTTAGGTTCCCAGTCGGGTAAAGTATACCTCTCCAAATAAATTAAAGTATGTCTCCTACACTCGGTTAAATTATACCTGTCGCCTGTCACAGTCTTCTAGAGTATGCCTCTCCAACTCAGTTAAAGTATACCCATCCAACTCAGTTAAAGTATACCTCTCCAACTCAGTTAAAGTATACCTCTCCAACTCAGTTAAAGTATACCTCTCCAACTCAGTTAAAGTATACCTCTCCAACTCAGTTAAAGTATACCTCTCCAACTCAGTTAAAGTATACCTCTCCAACTCAGTTAAAGTATACCTCTCCAACTCAGTTAAAGTATACCTCTCCAACTCAGTTAAAGTATACCTCTCCAACTCAGTTAAAGTATACCTCTCCAACTCAGTTAAAGTTTACCTCTCCAACTCAGTTAAAGTATACCCATCCAACTCAGTTAAAGTATACCTCTCCAACTCAGTTAAAGTATACCTCTCCAACTCAGTTAAAGTATACCTCTCCAACCCAGTTAAAGTATACCTCTCCAACTCAGTTAAAGTATACCCCTCCAACTCAGTTAAAGTATACCTCTCCAACCCAGTTAAAGTATACCTCTCCAACTCAGTTAAAGTATACCTCTCCAACTCAGTTAAAATATACCTCTCCAACTCATTTAAAGTATACGTCTCAAATTCAGGAGAGGAGAATCCATATCTCGATTCGTGAACATTGTTTTGACCATGACAGTTTGAAGTCTTCGTTACAGTGCAACTTTGTCACGGCGGTCCTCGGCTTCTGAAGTCTTGATCCCGAACTATGGACCGTAAACATGGTGCCCTGAGCTCACTGCATGCATCTACTGACACTGTCTAAGAGACGAGCTTCAACAATCCGCCTGAAAGAAGGTCTAGAAAACAACATCCATTAGATGTTCTTGTTAAAAAAAACTGTATTTCTCTCAAGTTTTCTTTATCTTCCCAAACCTTTCCGGTAACATTTCCTTAGATCAGTTTTTGTTATATCTTTTAGGGAGGATGGTTAGGGTGGGGGGTGGGGGTAGAATCTTTGTCAAAATGAAACTTTATGACAGTGAAGTTATCTTCTCGACGAGGCAATTTGAAACTATTGAAAAGACACTTGGGTTAAGTGTTCAATTCCCCTACGTTATATCGTCCCGCCAGTGTGCTTTTTTGTCTCCAGACGAGAATAAAGTAAGAAAAAAAAACGCTTTCATTTATCGCCTTACGAGACCCCCTGGGGGTCGGAATTTATGTTTCCCTTCCCCGCCCCGAATTTCCCGTATTTTTAAGTGAAAGCTCCTGAATCTGAGACTGGGATCTCAGCGCCCCCCCCCTCCCCACCACCACCATCCCACCCAAAAAGGGGGCGTTGTAAGAAGGGGTGGTGGTGCTAGTGGTGTGGTGGCTGTTGGTGGGTGAATGATTGTTGCTGGATGAGTGGCGTCACAGAAAAAGTAAATGTGCAAGTTAATTCAAATAACACTTTGATAACGGGGCACCGATGGCATTTCTCTATCTCAAGGGGCAGTCATTCGCGACGCGAGGCGAAGAAAAGAGAAAATTGCTTCGCTTGCCTGCGTCTCTAAACGGCGAAAAAAATAATAATTTAAAAAAAACAAAAAAAAACGTTGCCGTCGTCGGGAACCGGGAACATGCTATCGGTTGGAGCAAATCTGCACCATCATAACGGTGCACTGAGTTCGCCGGCGACGCCACGAAGAGTGAAATAACATAAGTGGGAACCATGAATCAATTTTACATTTAAAAAAAAATATATACAAAAAGTTTGTAATTGAATGGAGAGTTGTATTGGCCCGGGATTTTCCGCACAACATACCTTTTTTTTTAAAAATCGTTTTGTTCACTAAAAACTAATCAAGTGTTTGAATGCAGATCTATTAATATATTATATACATATTATCTCGTGACCTCTTCTTCAAGAGTATGATCAGACTACAATGTGAAAGATGAACCGTTTGAGGACGATCGCTTCATGGTCGAGTGAGTTGAAGGTCTTACTTAGTCAGCCACATCGAACAAAAGAGATATCCTGAAGGATCGGTAAAAAAGGAAGGTCACCAAGTGGTGAATGAATCGTGGGACCAATTGCGTTTATGACTGGTCATTGGCTGTAGAAAATTTACGAATAAAGCACGCGGCAGAAAATATGGAGGATTTGGGATGGGGATGGGGTACCGTATATTTATTGTATGGGGGGGGGGTGGAGTCGACTAAATTCAGACTATTGCGGATTTCCTCCCCCCACCTTAATGACTCAAGTACCAGTTTCGCAAGTGTTCCCCACACACCCACACAACCACACACCCACACAAACAATGCCGTATAAGACGCAGGACAGGTTGGACAAGTCATTTAAATCTTTAAATACTTCATCGCCCCGATCAGTTGATTTTGGCTTCAAGGCAGTGGGTCGTACTCGGTGAGGATATTAAGGGGTTGCTAATACGAACTTAAATACCTGAGACGTAAAGAAACAAGGTGCTGGGGAGTGGGGAGTGGGCGTTAAGGATTTGTTAGTTACGCAAAAAAGGATTGTCATAAAAAATGACACTAAAATGTCATTAATCGAAAACTGATGAATCATATAAACACGATCTGAATAACCTCTACAAGCGGTCAGATGCTATGAAGATGTCAGATGAAGTATATTTGGGAAGATAGCAGGTGAAATAACGTTTGTGAAATATTCAGATGAAATAACGTTAGAAGTTGGAAGATGAAGAAGTAACACTGGTGAGACAAAATTGGGTTTCCTATATTTAAAAAAATTTGGCGCCCTTGACAAATGGACATTAAAAAATCCAAAATGTAAGAAAATACCAAATTTAAATAAATTGAAGGATTAGCCCTCGGCGCCTTTGGCAACTGACCCGATGCCAAGTCGTTGCTACGCCTCTGATAGCAATTAGCTATTATTAACAATTACACAATTATTATTACATTTAGATCAATGTCAGAGAAAATATTCTTCCTCATTCCATTTATGTATCGAAGCAACGTGTATGTGTTTTTTTTCCACCCGGAGTATTTCTCAGGTTTATGTTTCCTGCGTGGCAAGTCCTTAATCTTGGATATCATATCCCGAACATGACGTCATGAAACATTGGCTGAGAATGACGTCATTGTTGAGGTCGTTCGGAACCTTCCGATGTTCATCAAAGTTATTGATTACTTTCTGTCATAAATTGACATTTTTATCTTTTTTTTGTGTGTGTTTACTCAAGAGCCATTGACCTATTAACGATATGACCTGGACCCGTGGGCCTATTAATGAAATGACCTGGAGCTATGGACCTTTCAATTAAACGACCAGTTGCCATGGATCTATCAATGAAATGACCTGGGACTATGGACATTTCAATTAAACGACCAGTTGCCATGGAAATATCAATGAAATGACCTGAAGCTATGGACCTTTCAATTAAACGACATGCTGCCATGGAGCTACCAATTCATTCACCTCTTGGAGTTGTAATCTTAAGCCCCTGAAATGTGATTTCAGATACATGTATTCGATTCCTGAAATATGTTTAATATATATACTTTGGTACGTCGGTATACGTCCTCTTTGGACGCGAAACATTTTACTTGGTACACGACCTTTGTTTGGAATACGACCCGCGTGCTAGAACTTGCGTGAGTAAGACTCTTAACCCACTGCGTGATACTCTTGTGTGTTAGTACAGCAGTTGCTACCATACAAATTAAAGACTCGCGCAACAACAGTGAATTTTCACGTAATTTTTTGTTATTCTCGTACATTCTTAGCGAATTCACTTACATTGAGTTCTAAGAAAGTTATAGAGAGGAACCAAGCAACGATAAATATGGTTAGGATCACTATGGAGGTGGGGGAAAACAAAGAGATTGTTGTAAAGTATGAAAGTGGTATTAGTGTCAGGGAATTGGTTGCAGCACACCGAATGCCGATAACGACGATTTCTACGATTGTGAACAACAAAGACTTTATTAGATGGGCAAATGTTACGAAGGGGGTGAAAAAGTCTACCAAAAGATCGGAGACATTAGAGCATGTTGAAAAATTGCTTTTGTTCTAGATAACAGAAAAGAGAAGGAAGAAAAAAAAGTAAATTTCATCCAAGTTCTTTTTATTTATGTATACCTTTTTAGCAGTGTTGATATTATTTTATACAAATGATGCATGATATGCCAATAACAATATGATTTTTTTTTCTCGTGAGATTGGAGTAATCCGTTTCCCTTTATTTCTTATGGGTCCAATACGTTTGGAATACATCCTGTTTGGTATAATTAAAGGATCTGGAATGGATTGAGGACGTTTACCGAGTTACCACTGTATATGTAATATTTTTATCCATAAATTTTCTCCCCAATCTTCTGTTAATTTTTGTTCTTCTTTTTTGTGTCTTCTGGTGGTGTCCAATGTTGGTGTGGGTTTTCAAAGTAGAAAACTTTCATGTTTATGATATCAAACAACCTCTTTGAAAAAGGAAGAGTGCCAATAAAAATAATATTTTGAAAAGAAATCAGTTAGGGGTGTCATATGGGTTGATAATAATGATAATGAGCCACCTTAACCGGGAAATCTTATTTGATATTCATATTGAAGGGTGGGCATTGTCGTATTCTGTTTTGTGCCTTTGTGTGTGTGTGTATGTGTGTGTTTGTGTGCGAAGAGAGTTTGATGACAAAGTATTGCGACTATTTTCAATAAGTCTCCAGAGGACACAGTGGAAAATTCCGACTGATTTTTGTTAAAACCAAAAGTGTATCATTGATTATCAAAATACTGTTCCTTTAAAGCAGTTTCTTTATATCAGAATACTTGAGTAATTTTTGTAAAGTGGAGAAAATAACCCTTAAAAGAGTTATATTCATTCAAAAAGTTGCCATTAGAAAAATTTGCTTTAAAAATCGTTTTCTCCAGAATCCAATAACACCAACTACTGCTACTCCGATTTGACACCCTTACATCAATATTGACTTGACACCCTCACATCAATATTGACTTGACACCCTCACATCAATATTGACTTGACACCCTCACATCAATATTGACTTGACACACTCACATCAATATTGACTTGACATCCTCACATCAATATTGACTTGACATCCTCACATCAGTATTGACTTGACATCCTCACATCAATATTGACTTGACACACTCACATCAATATTGACTTGACATCCTCACATCAATATTGACTTGACATCCTCACATCAATATTGACTTGACATCCCTCACATCATATTGACTTGACACCTCATATCAGTATTAACTTGACACCATCACATGAATATTGACTTGACACCCTAACATCAATATTACTTGACATCCTCACATCAATATTGACTTGACACATCACATCAATATTGACTTGACATCCCTCACATCAATATTGACTTGACACCCTCACATCAATATTGACTTGACATCCTCACATCAATATTGACTTGACATCCTCACATCAATATTGACTTGACATCCTCACATCAATATTGACTTGACATCCTCACATCAATATTGACTTGACATCCTCACATCAATATTGACTTGACATCCCTCACATCAATATTGACTTGACACCCTCACATCAATATTGACTTGACATCCTCACATCAATATTGACTTGACACCCTCACATCAATATTGACTTGACATCCTCACATCAATATTGACTTGACATCCTCACATCAATATTGACTTGACATCCTCACATCAATATTGACTTGACACCCTCACATCAATATTGACTTGACATCCTCACATCAATATTGACTTGACATCCTCACATCAATATTGACTTGACACCCTCACATCAATATTGACTTGACATCCTCACATCAATATTGACTTGACATCCTCACATCAGTATTGACTTGACATCCTCACATCAATATTGACTTGACATCCTCACATCAATATTGACTTGACATCCTCACATCAATATTGACTTGACATCCCACATAATATTGACTTGACATCCTCACATCAATATTGACTTGACATCCTCACATCAATATTGACTTGACATCCTCACATCAATATTGACTTGACATCCTCACATCAATATTGACTTGACATCCTCACATCAATATTGACTTGACATCCTCACATCAATATTGACTTGACATCCTCACATCAATATTGACTTGACATCCTCACATCAATATTGACTTGACATCCTCACATCAATATTGACTTGACATCCTCACATCAATATTGACTTGACATCCTCACATCAATATTGACTTGACATCCTCACATCAATATTGACTTGACATCCTCACATCAATATTGACTTGACATCCTCACATCAATATTGACTTGACATCCTCACATCAATATTGACTTGACATCCTCACATCAATATTGACTTGACATCCTCACATCAATATTGACTTGACATCCCTCACATCAATATTGACTTGACATCCTCACATCAATATTGACTTGACATCCTCACATCAATATTGACTTGACATCCTCACATCAATATTGACTTGACATCCTCACATCAATATTGACTTGACATCCTCACATCAATATTGACTTGACATCCTCACATCAATATTGACTTGACATCCTCACATCAATATTGACTTGACATCCTCACATCAATATTGACTTGACACCCTCACATCAATATTGACTTGACATCCTCACATCAATATTGACTTGACATCCTCACATCAATATTGACTTGACATCCTCACATCAATATTGACTTGACATCCTCACATCAATATTGACTTGACATCATCACATCAATATTGACTTGACATCCTCACATCAATATTGACTTGACACCATCACATCAATATTGACTTGACATCATCACATCAATATTGACTTGACATCCTCACATCAATATTGACTTGACATCCTCACATCAATATTGACTTGACATCCTCACATCAATATTGAATTGTCATCCTCACATCAATATTGACTCGACATCCTCACATCAATATTGACTTGACATCCTCACATCAATATTGACTTGACATCCTCACATCAATATTGACTTGACATCCTCACATCAATATTGACTTGACACCCTCATATCAATATTGACTTCAGTACCGAGCTCTTTAATTGGCAGTCGTAAAAAACGAAAATGTATGAAAATTAATGCAACAAATAACTGTTATAATATGACTCGCCTCAGCTCACGTGTGGGCCTACAGATCACATTTTGAGGGCCCCCTGATGTTGACATGCCCAATGATAATTATATGCATAATTTGCAAATAAAAGAAGAAGCGACGATCAATGGCAAGAAGGGCGGGGAGGATGTCATGATATTACAGCCCCCCCCCCACACTCACACACACTTGAGTGTAGGACGACACTGTAAGGGGGGCCCAAAGTCGAGTACGCAATTAAAATGGCATTATCCTTTGGGAGGGCTCCCTGATATATGTGCTCCTCGAGCAAGCTCCACAATTATCACCTACTTGTCGTGACGCCCAAACGTCAACACGGTCCAGTGGTCCATTCACGGAGGTCCGGTGTCAGAACTTCACGGAATCCACGTCACCCGAAAAAAACGTGTTTGACTTGCGACAAGCAAGAGGACTTTAACGATTTTCTGCCTTATACATTTTAAATATATATTTTAGCTCTATATATTATATAAATTAAAGTTTTTAAAAAATTAATGTTATGAGAAGTTTTCAGAAAGTTTCCGTTTAAACATGACCGCTTTTGTGTTGATATTTTTACTGTTGTATCATGTAGAGATATTATTACTTTGTTTTGTGTTGATATTCTTACTGTCGTATCATGTAGAGATATTATTACTTTGTTTTGCCACAAGAGCTTCGTATTCATTGTCCTAAACTAAAAATTCCTTCTTTTTAAATCCTTTATATTAACTCGTGGTGTCTGGTTGCTTGATTGCTTGTCGGTCGCCAAAACTTTGGATCGATTTTTAACCCACTTACTGGTAAGCTAGCGAGCTGAAATTTAGCAGGCAGTTTGGTGGCGATGATAAAAACTATGTATCAAAATTTCAGATCGATCACATGTACCATAATTAAATTATTGATTTTTAGATTATTTTATTTATTCCTATGTATCATGTTATTTTTTGAGATTGAGTGTAAGGGTGCGCATTATATTGAACAACCTTTCTGTCGCGCAATAAGGTGCCTATTTTATTGACAACACTTTTTATAAACATATTCCTGATCGGTGCGCATTATATTAAATATGTTTTACGACACAACTGCAATTTTGTATTTTTGGATGGTCTTGCGCTGCGTATTATAATGACCATTCTTTTAGTTACGTCTCGTACATAAAGGATTTATAGTCAAAAACTTGGTTTTTTACGGTTTTTTACGGTTCTGATAACTGTGAAAATATATCCCTTATTCCGATCCCTGCTTGATGAGGCTAAACAATAAAATCACGAGCCGGGTCATAAGAGTTTGTATTAGTCCGAGCTAGTGAAACATCTGACATGAATAAAAGAAATTTAAATAAATACGTCTAAATCTAAATATTTTTTAAAAAATAACGGACTATCCCATCCCGTTTGATCACACCCGATCCCGTACATTTTCATGCTACGCCCTGGAAGAATATAATATCTATATATAAATTTGTACACACACATACGATTATATTAAGGTACCCCATAAATAGAACGAATTAAGTAATTCTATCTATGTTGTCAAAGTGGTTACAGCAGTCTTTTGTACCCCAGAATCGTAAACCCGATCTCCACCCCCATGCCGGGTCCAACTCGAACGATCGCTGCCACCAACTTGTTGGTTCTTGAGAACTGCGACACACTTGGTTCTTGCTTGGGAAGTACGTGGGCACTTGCTCTTCGGCCCAGAACATAATACAACAGAGATATTACTTTCTTATGCTCCATTTCAAAAACTGAGTTGCAGTTCAAGAGCCACCTGAACAACGTCCTCTTTCCCGTCTCTGTACTTGGTTTAATAGAACTGGGTGGCACTCGTTAATTCAAGAGGGCTACCAGAAATGGAAACAGGTTGCACAACTTTCATTCCTGGGTGAACCTCAGTGCTGTAAGGTGAAGGGTTCCACGTCCTAAATATCCAAACAAACAAACCAAAACAATGTTTTCATTCAGTTTTTGAAGTGCTCCAATTTCCATAAGTTTTTCCACAATTTTGATATCACAAAACCGAAACTTATTTTCGCGTCATTTCGTTTTTGATTGTATACATTTTTCTATTTTGATTGATTCATAGCTGATGTTTTTGTGGGCGAAAATTTATTATGATCGCATGTTACACTGGTATTGAGGTAACAATTATCTTTGAAGGAAGTGTGTGTGTGTTGGGGGGGGGGCGGGGGGAGAGTCACTCTAGTCTAATACCTGGCATTACTGATGATCGTCTGTCGACTGTACATACATTTAAACATAGAGTGTCTAAAATAAATTAAACTATTTTCTCAATATTTAACCTTAAAGATATGGACGTAAGTTTAATACGATTTACAAAGACAAACAATAAAACTATTCGACGTAAAAGATACAGCAAGCGGCGATTTCTACTGTTATTGGAATAGCAAGGGGACAGACGGGAGGAAAATGTTTGCAGTTTCTTTAAAATGTTTATTAACACATTCAAAATATGTGTTCAAAAGCTCTAAAATGGTCCCAAGACAACTCTGTTGACCATTACACACAGCCAGGACAACTCCATAGACCACTATACCCAGCCAGGACAACTCCATAGACCACTACACACAGCCAGGACAACTCCATAGACCACTACACACAGCCAGGACAACTCCATAGACCACTACACACAGCCAGGACAACTCCATAGACCACTACACACAGCCAGGACAACTCCATAGACCACTATACCCAGCCAGGACAAATCCATAGACCACTACACACAGCCAGGACAACTTCATAGACCACTATACCCAGCCAGGACAATCCCATAGACCACTACACACAGCCAGGACAATCCCATAGACCACTACACACAGCCAGGACAACTCCATAGACCACTACACACAGCCAGGACAATCCCATAGACCACTACACACAGCCAGGACAACTCCATAGACCACTACACACAGCCAGGACAATCCCATAGACCACTACACCCAGCCAGGACAACTCCATAGACCACTACACACAGCCAGGACAATCCCATAGACCACTACACACAGCCAGGACAACTCCATAGACCACTATACCCAGCCAGGACAATCCCATAGACCACTACACCCAGCCAGGACAATCCCATAGACCACTACACACAGCCAGGACAACTCCATAGACCACTACACACAGCCAGGACAATCCCATAGACCACTACACCCAGCCAGGACAACTCCCATAGACCACTACACACAGCCAGGACAATCCCATAGACCACTACACACAGCCAGGACAACTCCATAGACCACTACACACAGCCAGGACAATCCCATAGACCACTACACCCAGCCAGGACAACTCCCATAGACCACTACACACAGCCAGGACAATCCCATAGACCACTACACCCAGCCAGGACAACTCCATAGACCACTATAACCAGCCAGGACAATCCCATAGACCACTACACCCAGCCAGGACAACTCCCATAGACCACTAAACACAGCCAGGACAACTCCCATAGACCACTACAACCCAGCCAGGACAACTCCATAGACCACTAAAACCAGCCAGGACAATCCCATAGACCACTACACCCAGCCAGGACAACTCCATAGACCACTAAAACCAGCCAGGACAACTCCATAGACCACTAAAACCAGCCAGGACAACTCCATAGACCACTAAAACCAGCCAGGACAATCCCATAGACCACTACAACCAGCCAGGACAATCCCATAGACCACTACACCCAACCCTTTTAGCTGCTCATTATACGGCTTCTTAAATCAATATCTTACATTAATACCATACTTATAATCCAGCGACTGACCCTTGTTCTTCGCTTAAAAATTATAACAAAATATGTTTCGACAGGATTCATTCAAAAGATTTACTGAAATTCACCGAAGTTTTAAATTTCCCCCGAGATGGTATATTGGCTTTAACCTAACAAGGAAAATGTCAAAATTAAAAAAAAATTCCAGTATGGTTTTGCGATGAGATGAAAAAGGCACATGTTTAAAATATATTTAAAACAAGACATAAAAACTCGAATGAGTATTTAAACGCAATGTCCAACAAGGAATTTCGGATTTTTTTATCAAGGGAAATCATTCTAGATTACATTAAAATTCGATTGGAATAAGTAATTCTGAAAGGAAACACAATGTGTCGTCATATCCCCTCACGCTACATCACACAAAGTATGTGTCAATATAATGCGCAACACGCAACAATCTAACATAAGCATTCACAAAGCGGGAAAACCCCATTAACTAACATTCTAGATTACATTAAAAGTCATTTCAAATCAATAATTTGAAACTAAACAAAACAATTGCTTTCAAAAATTGCTCCTAAAATTTCGGGAGTCGAAAGAGTCAATCTATGTCTATAAAATTCATTCTCCAACATTGTTCTAAATATTATTAGGGGCCGTCCATAAAGTACGTTACGCTCCAGTGGGGGGAGGGGGTGTAAGAAAGTGCGACTATTTGTGACAGGGGGAGGGGGGTCCCTGGCCATGTGTGACGTCACGGTGTTTTATATTAAATTTTAATTATTTTGTTAATAAAAACATTTTTGTTCGAAAGTGTGACGTACTTTAGTTCCCAGATTTGTGACAGTTTGTGACAGGGGGAGGGGGAGTTAAAAATTGTCAAAAATAGCGTGACGTACTTTATGGACGACCCTTAGTTATTGTTTGATGTTTGTTTCAACCCGATAGATATTATGGTTGGCGAGAAATTGACAATACACTGATATTTTCTGGGTTTTTTTGATTTTCCAGGAAATCAAGTAAATCTTTCCGTTATTTTTTTGGCCGTTGCACATCCTTGGGACCTCATTAGCATATTTGCAAAGGACCCGAACCCTCTATCTGGTATGGTTCAGCAGGTGTTTCGTGTGCAAGCGTTAAAGACATTTCGAATCTATAAACGTAATTTTTCCAAAGGAAATTGCGTTAAAGCCAGTAAAAAACAAAAGTTTTTTTTACTATAAATCCTTTATTTACGAGATATAACTAAAAGTATGTTCATTATAATATGCATCGCACGACAATCCAAAATTTTAGTTATGTCTCATATTGAGGATTTATAGTTAAAAAAAAGTACTACAGTCTGCCTGCTAACTTTCAGCTCGATTTGATCACGAGAAAAGGGATATAAAAACGTGTTTAATATAATGCACACCGCGCGACAGATTAGCATAAACATTTACAGATCGGGAATATATTTTGAAAAAGTATCGTCACTATAATACGCACCACATCACACAACAGGAAAGTATTAAAAAGGTTGTTCAATATAATACGCACCGCGACACTCTAGCACAAAAGTTAACATGCCACACAGAGATACATAGAGATAATCTCAAAATGCATTAATTTAATTACAGTACATTCGATCGATCTGAAATTTTTTCAGCCTGCCTGCAACATTTCAGCTCGCTATCATATGTGGAAGTGGGTTAAAATCTATCCAATTTTTTTGGGGCAAGCAGGTAATCAAGCAAACAATCAAGCAAACGCCACGAGAAATAAAGGATTTTAAGTTTTTTTAAAAAGCTAAATTTTAAGTAGGCAAACAACAGTCACGGTGTGAAGGTTGTGAAGACTCTTCTGGGTGAACTTGCAAGAGATGTTTATTGTTTCTATTGTGAGTGTGAGCTTTTATTCCTTGGATATCAAATCTTCTCATGAACCCTTTCATCTGGGTAAACCATGGGAGCATCATTTTATGGGGATACTAGACAACTAAGGAAACATCATGCGTGGATGATAAATTGACAGTAGGAAACATCATGTGGATGTAAATGGACAGTAGGAAACATCATGTGTGGATGATAAATGGACAGTAGGAAACATCATGCGTGGATGATAAATGGACAGCAGGAAACATCATGCGTGGATGATAAACGGACAGTAGGAAACATCATGCGTGGATGATAAATGGACAGCAGGAAACATCATGCGTGGATGATAAATGGACAGTAGGAAACATCATGTGTGGATGATAAATGGAGAGTAGGAAACATCCTGTGTGGATGATAAATGGACAGTAGGAAACATCATGTGTGGATGATAAATGGACAGTAGGAAACATCATGTGTGGATGATAAATGGACAGTAGGAAACATCATGCGTGGATGATAAATGGACAGCAGGAAACATCATGCGTGGATGATAAACGGACAGTAGGAAACATCATGCGTGGATGATAAATGGACAGCAGGAAACATCCTGCGTGGATGATAAATGGACAGTAGGAAATCATCATGCGTGGATGATAAATGGACAGTAGGAAACATCATGTGTGGATGATAAATGGGCAGTAGGAAACATCATGTGTGGATGATAAACTGGACAGCAGGAAACATCATGTGTGGATGATAAATGGACAGCAGGAAACATCATGCGTGGATGATAAATGGACAGCAGGAAACATCATGTGTGGATGATAACTGGACAGTAGGAAACATCATGCGTGGATGATACATGGACAGTAGGAAACATCATGCGTGGATCCTACAGTTTTAAGAATGCCAGAATGTTCGTTATGTCAATGTGATACCGTCTATAGGACAACATATCGTCCCGGGTTGAATTCAGTGCTGCATTTCTCTTGGATAATTTGCCCGCCATCCATTTCGTCTCTAACACCCGAGTGGTGATGAAGTGGGTTTTTAAATCCCTTATATTAACTTCACCGGCGTCTCTGTCTCTCTGTCTCTCTCTCTCTCTCTCTCTCTCTCTCTCTCTCTCTCTCTCTCTCTCTCTCTCTCTCTCTCTCTCTCTCTGTCTGTCTGTCTTGGGCTCGGCGGGCGGAAAAACAGAAGTCAAAAATGACCCACTTCCCATGATCCGATCGAACTGAAATTTGGCACACGGACCCGTCTGACCTAACAATGCATCGTATCAAAATTTCAGAACGATCGAACGTACCGTAATTAAATTAATGCATTTTTAGTTTATCCTTATATGAGGTATGTAATTTTAATTCACGGTTTGTTATTGTTTTTTTGCCACGTGAAATTTTGAGCTGACGCGTTGAGGCGACCCAACGAAGCGACGGGCGCTTTTGTTTACATTTTACGTGTCACTCTGAGCTCGGTCAAGCGAATCGGTGACCAGACTTTTTCCCTCTCCCCCCACCCACCCCCCACTAGGGTTATGATGCAAAGTTGAGTTAAGACAGATTCAGTCTGTAAATGTTTGAAAATAATCAATACTGTTAGTTATGTCTCATATATAAGGGATTTATAGTCAAAAACTTTGTTTTTACGGGTTTGTTTTATTTCTTTGTCTTTTTAAATCCCTTATATTAACTTCGCGGCCGTCTCTGTCGTCATCTCTCTCATCATCTCTCTCTCTGTCTTGGGCTAGGCGGGCGGAAAAACAGAAGTCAAAAATGACCCACTTCCAATGATCCGATCGAACTGAAATTTGGCACACGGACCCGTCTAACCTAACAATGCATCGTATCAAAATTTCAGATAGAACGAACGTACCGTAATTAAATTAATGCATTTTTAGTTTATCCTAATATGAGGTATGTAATTTAAATTCACGGTTTGTTATTGTTTTTTTGCCACGTGAAAGTTTGAGCTGACGCATTGAGGCGACCCAACGAAGCGACGGGCGCTTTTGTTTACATTTTACGTGTCACTCTGAGCTCGGTCAAGCGAATCGGTGACCAGACTTTTCCCCTCTCCCCCCCCACCCACCCCTCCCCCCCCACTAGGGTTATGATGCAAAGTTGAGTTAAGACAGATTCAGTCTGTAAATGTTTGAAAATAATCAATACTGTTAGTTATGTCTCATATATAAGGGATTTATAGTCAAAAACTTTGTTTTTACGGGTTTGTTTTATTTTACTAGTCTTATATTAACTTGCTTTGTAAGTTTCATCGGAACCGTCCAACTATTTGTTTATATTTTTTTCACGTGCCCAGTTCACGCGTTGACGACGACAGTCACTGTTGACACCTCCTACCGTCCCTGCGACCAGTTTTAAAACCAGGGGAGATAATTGTGTTTCAGTCTGTAAATGTCACGTTTAAACATAATCACTACTTTTAGTTATGTCTCATATATAAGGGATATTTAGTCAAAAGGTAAGCTGGCTTTGCAATTAATACAAAATGCGTGGACTGAAAAGTAGAAAATTAGTGCATTTTTAATATAAGACTAGTTTTTAAAAAAAATGTTTTTAATGTTGATTATTCCCATTTGCTTTAGCTGAAAACTAACTGTGGTGTGTGTGTGGGGGGTGGGGGTTTGACGCTCCGTATTTGTTAATTTCATTGAACCTTAAACATATGACTTTGTATTCTCACGGTAATTCAACTTTTGCGCAATTCTCACGAAGAAAGATAAATTTCAGGGTTCAAAATAGTTATACGCTTGGAGAATCATGTATGGAAATGATTGTGTGTGATGTGTTGGGGGGGGGGAAGGGGGTTTAAATATATCTTGAATCTGTCTTATAGAAAGAGTCCACTTCGGATCGCATAACATATTGCAATGATCTATTTAATTAAATGTGGGTCAGGTAGCTTTCAATTTTTACCCATGACCCCACACGTTAAAAAAAAACAATAAAAAACCTCTGCTGCTTTTGTCACTTCTTGCATAATGAAGTTATCTTTAATTTCTAAGGGTTGCACCTGATTTAAGATTTTGGAAAGTTTTCACACTCGATAATATGTTTTTAACATTTTTCTTCCTTTAAAAGTTGAATGTACGTGTTTATCATTTAGAACGCTTGATGGCTATATTTAAATGAAAGAAAGTGATGGTGCGTGTGTGGGAGGGGGCAGTGGCGTAAATGTTTCGGTGTCGAAGACAGTTGGCAATGGAATCACTTGTTAACCATGAGACTCCAATGACTAGCTAAAGAATTTACTTTGAAAATAAATAGATGTTAAAATCAAAGTTTTTAAGTTTATAAATCCCTTATATATGAGACATAACTAAAAGTAGGGATTACGTTTAAACGCGACATTTACAGACTGAAACAGAATTATCTCCCCTGGTTTTAAAAAACCGGGCGCAGGAACGGTAGGGGGTGTGAACATCGACGGTCGGCGTCAACGCGTGAACTGAACTGGCACGTGACAGAATTACAAACAAATTGTCAGTTGGGATGTCCGATTAAACTTACAAAGCAAGTTACTATAAGGGATTTAATGACCTTAAATTTAAACAGAGCAGTTATGGATTTGAAAGGACGTAATGAATAAATAAGTTGAGGGAAATAAATCGTTTTAAAAGAACCTTTATCTGCTTTTTTTCTTCTTTTTTTTTCTTTTTTTTAAATCTCTTTTTAAATTTACTTTTACGTCCTCCGCTACTTGATATTTTTTTTGGGGTCTGGGCCTGTATTTATTCCTTTCGTGCATTTTTTGTTTGTTTTGTTATTATTAATATAAATATGTCATGTAAATTTAGTTTCTGGTTTTAAGAATAGAACATGGTGATCTGATGGAAGCTTTTGCTGGCATATGAGAATTTGATTTTGTGAATTAATTATTTAGGTTTAAAGTCGCTTTATTGGTTTTTGTGAATTGATTATTTAGGTTTAAAGGTCGCTGTATTATTGGTTTTCAAAAAAACGTTTGTGTTACTGGTTGCCTGAAAGTATTGACATTGGCTTGTGAAATATCGTCTTGTGTTTAACTCATGTACGTGGCAAAAGTATATTGTATTCATGTATACAATTGTTCATTTGTTGAATTTATATTTGATGAATTTATACAAGTGTTTATGTGTGGGATTCATATTCGATTAATTTATGCAACTTTTTGATGTGTCGAATGTTTATCTGATTTATTTATTCAACTGTTTATGTGTTGCATGTGAATTTGTAGAAAGTATTTTTTTATTCTATTTATTATAAATCAATTTTTAAAGATGAATTCATCTAATCTTAAATGTTTGAGTTCATGAAATTTCTTGAGTCGCCATTTTTTAATGATCAACAGGCAAAAGCGTTTGTTTATATCTCCCGGTTTATATCTCACATCGCGATCCATGGAACTAAGCACAGCCAGTGCCTGGTCGAGATATCAGTCAATTGCCCTCGCTTTTCGCTCGAGTTGAATAGACCTTATTGCTCGAGGACATATCTGTTGTGTAATTGTCCAAAAAAAATTGCCGCACTTAAAAATATATGTTTGTATTCACTTCTTTCATGTACTATAAACTACACCCACTATTTCTAGGGGATTTTCAGTGATTTTTTAAATGGTGACTTAACAATAGTTGACGCAAACTTTGTACTCCGCCTGGGGGGTTCGGTCCGTTAGTCTATAGGAAGTTTGCCAGAAATATTTAATCCAACATCAATGCGTGCTCCCGCAGGCTGTTTCCCTTTGCAACGTAAGAAGTCTTGTAGAAATAATCGTTCTTTGATGTAGAAGAATGAACGATAACCGTAGTTTTATTTGTCGATTTACATTTTGATTCGTTTCTCTTAGAGCGTCGTATGTTAAAAGATGTGAACCAACTTCCCTTCCGTTAGAGGGCGTTCTAAGATTTTCTTTTAAACGGTGAATTTTATTTACTTTTGGGAGGGCTTGAATTTTCAAATTATATCAATGTTTGAAAAAGAAAAAAAATTATTTTATATGGCTGCCCTAGTTGAAAATAAAATACGATTCAATTGCACAGCTGAATGGGTAGAACTAATATTAAGTCACTAAAATATCTTTTAATTTTTAAAAAACCGTAAAAAACAAAGTTTTTGACTATAAATCCTTTATTTACGAGACATAACTAAAAATATGTTCATTATAATATGCATCGCACGACAATGCAAAAATCCAAAATTTTAGTTATATCTCATATATAAAGGATTTATAGTAAAAAAAATACTGCAGTCTGCCTGCTAAATTTCAGCTCGATTTGATCACGAGAAAAGGGTTATAAAAACATGTTTAATATAATGCGCACCGTGCGACAGACTAGCATAAAAATTTACAGATCGGGAATATATTTAAAAAACGTAACGTCAATATAATACGCACCGCACCGCGTGACAGGAAAGTATTAAAAACATTGTTCAATATAATACACACCGCGACACTCTAGCACAAAAATTTAACATACTACATAGAGATAAATAGAGATAATCTAAAAATTCATTAATTTAATTACAGTACATTCGATCGATCTGAAATTTTTATAGAACATTTTTATCATCGGCACGAGTCTGCCTGCAAAGTTTCAGCTAGCTAGCATACGAGGAAGCGGGTTAAAAATCGATCCAATGTTGTTGTTTTTTTTGGAAAGCAAGCATTCAAGCATCCAGACGCCACGAGTTAATATAAAGGATTTAAAAACGGCTTTTGTTATCTTAAAAAAGACAAATAAAAACACGTATGACCTATTAATCCTGAAATAAAGCAACACAACTTTAAAAAGAAATCATATTTCATTAAACATGAATGAGCTATGCGCATAAAGAAAGATGTATTCCATGATACGTTTCATTGCATCAGGGTAATCAAAATATTTATTTATGTCTACAGAATCATTGAAATAAAGATCTTTTATTTTTTCCACAGACTTTTCTTGGACCTCGAAAATTAACTCCATACCGTCTGCGGACATTTCCCAAACCCTGAGAAGTACAACCAGCCAAGCTGACAACATGATACCTGACAATGTGGCCAGGCACAGCAGCCCTATACCATGCGATACCTCTGTCCCACACCTCACTAATCTCAAAGACAAGGCAATCAGACCGGAAACGGTAGATTCACCCCTTCCTAGGGAGCCACATTTAATCCCATCAAACATTCCGACCTGCCACAAACCCGAGATACCTGCCGCCCATCCCACGGGTAACGATGGAGAACAAGGTCATACAAACCCAAGGGAGTCACAAAGCCATCCGAAAGCCTCTGCTTCGTGTCCTGATTCCTTTAGAGAGTCCCCTCAGTGTCCGGATCTGAGGTCCCCCCATTGCCCGCCTCTGGTCAGACCACTGTGGAAACCACACGAACTGGTCACAAACTCGTCAGACTATGGCCACTCTAGTCCTTCCAGAAACGACGTCGAATTTTCAGACCGTTCGAAATATCTATTCCAGGCGACAGTGGATCCAGACTCGTCATCGACAAAGGGAGACAAAGCAGGAGTCAGGAAAAAAATGTTCACTATATCCAGTATTATCGGCGAGACGAACGAGGACGAACCAAGGGCTTCCACGATAAGACATGCTCGTGACATCGGTCCGAGACGTGGGCAGGATGAGGTGCTACGAAGATCGCGCGATGAAGACACTCTGAGAATTCAGGATCTTATCTGCGATTCGAGAACAAAGACTTTACAGACCGGCCAAACAGAAACGTCACCCGATAAGATCTTTGGCGGAATGAGCTCATCTCTGACAGTTTCAGAACCGCTCATCTCAGCTCACAGTCATAAAGAGACTGACTTTTACCAGAAAACACAGATTCTTACAGGCTCTTTGTCGGGTTTCGGCAGCCGACCCCAAGGTCGCATGCCCTTGTATAGACCAATGACTGATAACCCGACAGAGATCAGCATGTGTCCAACCAGCCTAAGTCTCCACACGTCCAAATTTCTTTGCACAGCCGTGCCAGAAACGCCATCCCTAAACAAGTACCAAGAAGTCAAATCTGGCCAAGAGTCGATGAACGTGATATCCGCAAAAAATGCGTGTCCTGATGACGTGATCAGAAATACAAAAAACCGGAGCCCGTGTCAAAACAGAAGAAACGAATCGGGCACATTCGATCCAAGAGAACTGTGGCCAGCACTTTCTGTGAACATACCCATACTGCCAGTGAACTCTGACCTTACCTGTCAAACTTTGCCCTCGGTGCTAAAACACCAGCAGCGTTGCAAATTTCCGTACTTCCCCGCAGATAAAGATGGAGACATTTTAATTTACGGAGACAGGAAAAACTTGCTTATGACGTCACCTAGAGGAGTCACCAAAAGTGTTGTGTCCTCGGAGTCGTGCTCACCCGGTTCAACACTTCATTCGTCGCCCGGTTCAACACTTCATTCGTCGCCCGGTTCAACCCTTCATTCGTCGCCCGGTTCGCCTTCGCGCGGCCACATTATCTCCCCTTCAGAATCTGACTACAAGGAGATGTCCTCATCTTATACAAGGTGTCCCCAGGACAAGATGTTCCAGAGGTCCACTTTCGGCAACGACCCTGAAAAAGTCTGCTGGAATGAGTTCGATGAGAGGAAAACTTTCAAGGCTTTTCTAGAGGTAAGGGATAGAATCGTGCCAGTGGCGTTGACACAATGTGAAAAATTTATGTGTGTGTGGGGGGGGGGAGCGTGGAGGGCGTGATGACCCAGTTGCTTCAAAGCGGTACAAATATTCACATTTATTTTCAAAAAAACATTATGTTTCTAAGACGGCATTCTTCACCTTCGTGGCTGGCTATTGAAATAATCGGATAATTCGTAACACTTTTATTTACATTCAGTAAAAACTAAAGACGTGAACAAATTCTTGAACAAATAAAAGTAATATTTATTTTATACGATTTATGCTGATCTATTTCGGAGAACGTATTTTCACGACTTTGAACAGATAAAGTATTTAAATAATTTCAGCAAAGTTGTAAAATATTGAAGGACGCACTTTTACCTTTGATAATGCAACAATATAACAGTAAATTGCAACACAAAAATTAACATAAGTCAAGTTTGTTTAAACTTAACACACTTTCTTTATTTAAATTGTTTTTAAAGATTTTTGGGGGTTCAGTTTTGAATCATGCTTGTTGGATTGTTCAATCAGATTATAAATCGTGACTACCAATAATTGTTAAAACCAATAATCGTGACTACCAATAATCGTGACTACCAATAATCGTGACATCCAATAATCGCGACTACCAATAATTGTTACTTAATAATCCTGACTACCAATAATTGTTACAACCAATAATTGTGGCTACCAATAATTGTTACATCCAATAATCGTGACTACCAATAATTGTTACATCCAATAATCGTGACTACCAATAATTGTTACAACCAATAATCGTGACTACCAATAATCGTGACATTCAATAATCGTGACTACCAATAATTGTTACATCCAATAATCCTGACTACCAATAATTGTTACATCCAATAATCGTGACTACCAATAATCGTGACATCCAGTAATCGTGACATCCAATAATTGTTACTTAATAATCGTGACTACCAATAATTGTTACATCCAATAATCGTGACTACCAATAATTGTTACATCCAATAATCGTGACTACCAATAATTGTTACATCCAATAATCGTGACATTCAATAATCGTGACATCCAATAATTGTTACTTAATAATCGTGACTACCAATAATTGTTACATAATAATCGTTACTACCAATAATTGTTACATCCAATAATCGTGACTAACAACAATCATGACTACCAATAATTGTTACATTCAATAATCGTGACTACCAATACTCGTGACTACAAATAATTGTTACATCCAATAATCGTGATTACCAATAATCATGACTACCAATAATTGTTACATTTAATCATCGTGACTACCAATAATTGTTACATCCATTAATCGTGACATCCAATAATCGAGACTATCAATAATGGGAACAGATGATGAAACTGTAGGTCAAATCCCATATAGAGGACATGCTACTCATTTTAATGCAGATATCTAATCTTTTGTAAATAAAAGTCATTTCGGCAAGTCAATAATATATTTTATGAAAACTACCTCTACAATCTAAACACAGAAAATGTGCTACTTCGAGCTCAAGAAATTTTAATAGCCAAGCATATTCTTCTTGCCATATTGGAAATATTTTTTTGTAAGCATTACTTTTTTAAAAAAAAACTAAAATCGTTAACAGTAAAAGAAAGTTGAGCACAAACACCTGCTCGCTATAAAGTTTCATTGTTCTGGTAGGTTGGTATTTCACGGCTCTGCGTGTAGACATTGTATTGCATTTGTGCGGCGATGATCGCCAAGAATCTCCATGGATAGGACTAAGACAGATGAGCCAGAGTCAACAAGTTAATTGAAAAATGCCGAGAAGGACGTTGTGATACAGTGTTTGAATGTGTTGTGAATAGCGTGGTATAGAATGTGTGTTGTGAATAGCGTGGTATAGAATGTGTGTTGTGAATAGTGTAGTATAGAATGTGTGTTGTGAATAGTGTAGTATAGAATGTGTGTTGTGAATAGCGTAGTATAGAATGTGTGTTGTGAATAGCGTAGTATAGAATGTGTGTTGTGAATAGCGTAGTATAGAATGTGTGTTGTGAATAGTGTAGTATAGAATGTGTGTTGTGAATAGCGTAGTATAGAATGTGTGTTGTGAATAGTGTAGTATAGAATGTGTGTTGTGAATAGCGTAGTATAGAATGTGTGTTGTGAATAGCGTAGTATAGAATGTGTGTTGTGAATAGCGTAGTATAGAATGTGTGTTGTGAATAGCGTAGTATAGAATGTGTGTTGTGAATAGCGTAGTATTGAATGTGTGTTGTGAATAGCGTAGTTTAGAATGTGTGTTGTGAATAGTGTAGTATAGAATGTGTGTTGTGAATAGTGTAGTATAGAATGTGTGTTGTCAATAGAGTAGTATAGAATGTGTTTTGTGAATAGTGTAGTATAGAATGTGTGTTGTGAATAGTGTAGTATAGAATGTGTGTTGTGAATAGTGTAGTATAGAATGTGTGTTGTCAATAGTGTAGTATAGAATGTGTGCTGTGTATAAAGCAGCTTGTAAAGCGGTTTGAATAGAACATGTTACAGTGACTATGGTTGCATAAAGATAACTTGATTTCAATGACTGGCCACTGTAGCTGTATAAAGAAGCCAAGCTAGGACCAATCTGCTTGATAAAAGATACTGTAGTCACATTTCTTAAACAATGTGCCAAGCAAGTGTAATTCTTTATTTACCCCGTGTTTCTATTTAAAGTCCCGCGACACTAGTAACAATATCCCTACATCGGTAACAAGATCCCTTTTACCAACCGGTGAAGATACCCCTAGCTCCATCAGTGCCAATGCCCCTAACCCCAGTGACAATGCCCCCTAACACCACCAGTGACAATGCCCCCCTTACACCACCAGTGATAATGCCCCCTAACACCACCAGTGACAATGCCCCCTAAACCACCAGTGACAATGCCCCCTAACACCACCAGTGACAATGCCCCCTAACACCACCAGTGACAATGCCCCTTAACACCACCAGTGACAATGCCCCCTTAACACCACCAGTGACAATGCCCCCTAAACCACCAGTGACAATGCCCCCCTAACACCACCAGTGACAATGCCCCCTAACACCACCAGTGACAATGCCCCCCTAACACCGCAAGTGACAGTGCCCCCCTAACACCACCAGTGACAGTGCCCCCTAACACCACCAGTGACAATGCCCCCTAACACCACCAGTGACAATGCCCCCTAACACCGCAGTGACATGCCCCCACACCACAGTGACAATGCCCCCCTAACATTACCAGTAACAGTGCCCATAACACCACCAGTGACAACGCCCCATAACACCACCATTGACAATGCCCCCTAACACCACCAGTGACACTGCCCCCTAACACCACCATTGACAATGCCCCCTAACACCACCAGTGACACTGCCCCCATAACACCACCAGTACCAATGCCCCGAACACCACCAGTGACAATGCCCCCTGACGCCACCAGTAACAATGCCCCCTAACACCGCCAGTGACAATGCCCCATAACGTCACCAGTGACAAAGCCCTCAGTTTCTTCGTCTTGATTTCAGAACGCCAATGTTAAGCTGGAGTTTATCAACAGCGGCAATGGTATAAAGAACCCCTTATTGAGTGTGGATTTCGCCGACAATAAACTGGGTAAGTGAGAGCCTGCTGTCAGCAGGCCGCCTTAACGCTGTGAGTCACCGTAATGGGGGTCACTTTTTGCGTGGAGTTTGTCTGTTAGGAATTTGTCCAACGGTTGGTTCGTCAATGTATTTGTTTTGTTGTTTTTTTTCATTTTAAAGTCGTTGGAGACTGATAGATTTCTATGTCATTAATTTAGAACATTAGTACGGATTGCAATTCAAGCTTTCTTCTCAGGATCATGGGAAATAATTTTCTCTTAATGGGCGCATTAAAGAAAAATTCTTTCGTTTTTTTTTACGTCTTTATTAAGATAAAAGTATGCAGTTAAAATAAAACAGCAACATTGGCTTTCATTAAATGTATTTTCAGCACCTGTAAATAGACACACACCTCTTGCTCCCCACCCCGTCCGCGCATGCACTTCTTCTCAATTCTAATACGGGCTACTTCACCAGACCGATGTTTCTTGTGTCTAACATTCACATCATCTCTTCCTACTTCACCAGACCGATGTTTCCTGTGTCTAACATCCACATCATCTCTTCCTACTTCACCAGACCGATGTCTCCTGTGTCTAACATCCACATTTTCCTACCCAGGCCTCAGCATCAACTCTCTGCCCTGCCCCGTCTGCTCCTTGAACTTTGACACCACCAAACACCTCCAGCGACACCTGAAGGGTCACCGGGAGATCAAGAGGTTTCTCTGCACGTTTTGTGGGAAGGGATTCAACGACACCTTCGATCTAAAGCGTCACACACGGACTCACACAGGTAAGCACAAGTCAACCGGGACTCACACAGGTAAGCACAACTCAACTGGGTCTCACACACGTAAACACAAGTCAACCGGGACTCACACACGTAAACACAAGTCAACCGGGAATCACACACGTAAACACAAGTCAACCGGGACTCACACAGGTAAGCACAAGTCAACCGGGAGTCACACAGGTCATCACAAGTCAACCGGGACTCACACATATCGTCACAAGTCAGCCGTTACATAGATGGCCAACAGAATGCTTTCTAGAATGTACCCAATGAACAGTCCAAACCACCACATGTGACATGTGAGCAATAGTGACCCTGAGCCAACAGCTAGGGAACACTTTATGTATGACCATGGTACGTTGTTCTGTGTCCATGGTACGTTGCTCTGTGTCCATGGCACGTTGCTCTGTGTCCATGGCACGTTGCTCTGTGTCCATGGCACGTTGCTCTGTGTCCATGGTACGTTGCTCTGTGTCCATGGTACGTTGCTCTGTGTCCATGGCACGTTGCTCTGTGTCCATGGCACGTTGCTCTGTGTCCATGGCACGTTGCTCTGTGTCCATGGCACGTTGCTCTGTGTCCATGGCACTTTGCACTGTGTCCATGGCACGTTGCTCTGTGTCCATGGCACGTTGCTCTGTGTCCATGGCACGTTGCTCTGTGTCCATGGTACGTTGTTCTGTGTCCATGGTACGTTGCTCTGTGTCCATGGTACGTTGCTCTGTGTCCATGGTACGTTGCTCTGTGTCCATGGCACTTTGCTCTGTGTCCATGGCACGTTGCTCTGTGTCCATGGTACGTTGCTCTGTGTCCATGGTACTTTGCTCTGTGTCCATGGTACGTTGCTCTGTGTCCATGACGCTAACAATGTTAGTCCTCTCAGTAACAACAAGTAAAATAAAATATTTAAAAAATCTTTTTTTAAAAGGACACGCTTTTATTTACATATAGAAAGTGCACTAAAAAGAAGAAAATAAAAATTTTCAATCCGTGAACCTATCGACTGCACATAAAAGCGTGGGGCGCCCATCACAACTCATTTCTTATTGCAACTACTCTTTTGCATATAGATAAATTTTTCTAATTAATATGATAGTAGCATGTATGTGATCAAAGTTGTGAAACTTTAAATGTTTATTAATATTCATATAAATTTGTATTTATGTTTCGCAGCTTTGTACATGATTGCGAGTTGTGATGAGGGCCCCACGCTTTTATGTGCAGTCGATAGGTTCACGGATTGAAAATTTTTATTTTCTTCTTTTTAGTGCACTTTCTATATGTAAATAAAAGCGTGTCCTTTTAAAAAAAGATTTTTTAAATATTTTATTTTCTACTTTTTAGTAACACAATTTTTTAATCAATTTTTTGACATAATCAACTCAATTTAATTAGTCAAACTTCGTTGTCTATAACTTAAATGTGATAGTGGTAAAAAGATAGATTATTAATTACAAATTTATGTATTTAAAAAATAACAGTTTCCCCAACTGAAAATTGAACCCAGTACCTCCAGGTCGAAAATCCATTAAGCTAACAATTGGGCCAACTAGGCTACACAAATACCAGTTGTTCCTCTTGTATTATCATGTCAATTTAGATTTAGTTTCGAATTACTGAGCTGTTTAACACCTGGAATGTCGTCATCGGTGGCTGGTTGTGAACTCCGGTGACATTCACGTGAAAGTCAAGAATAGCACGGATACAGATTATACATAAAGATAAACGTAAAAATGCATTTATTTAATTACGGTACATTTGATCGATCTGAAATTTTGATACAATGTATTGTCATCCAAGATCTATCTGTGGTAAAATTTTGAGATCTCTAGGACCATCAGAAGTGGTTTAATTTTACGTTACAAGATTTGACGGATACAACATAAAAACAGTGTGAGTTAAATAAAAGCTTGTAAAATGATGAATTCTTACAAAATGTTTCTCTTATTTTCACCCCTGATCATGGACAGATTTTCTAAAAATATCCCGGTCATTAGTTAACGGTATGATATCTCTTTTCAAGGTCACTGATTGTGTACTTTTGTTTCTTGTTGTTCAAGGTCACTTTTTCTGTATTTTGTCTTGTTGTTTAAAGATTTGAACTCCCTTGCCCCAAAAATGTCCTAGTATTTAGCCGTCTGTTGACATCCTGTATTATATTTAGCAAGAATAACAAAAATAAGAAGGAAAAAGAAGTGAAAGAAAAATAAATAAGGCACTCTTAAACGTAAACTTGTCTATTATTAAATCTTTTCAGATGGCATAAACGGCCATTCTAGTACATTAATAGAGATCCGTTAATAGGAAAGCCGCTGCTTCAGATCAAAAGTACAAGTAGTACAACACCAAACTCTATTTTTGGAACACTTGTTGGCAGGCCGTGTAACTCTTCAATACAAATCGCTCTCGGCGGCGGCATGCAGAGCTAGTCTACCCTGAACTTTCCTCGGGCGATTTGTTGAAGCTCTAAAGAATCTCCGCTTGTCAACCGCTTCGGTAATGCTGCGTAATCATTCATAAAGGCTATCAAATTAACACGATTTTTTAAAATCTCAATAGACATTTAAGAGTGTCGTTAAATTTAGTATAAACTTCTACACCGTTAGGGCCGCATCACAAAGGTTGTTAGAAATTGAGGAATATCCCTGGAGGTGTTTGTGTCTACAGCGGTTCAAATGTGCTTTTCATTCCTTATTTTGCAGATACACTTTTTAACATTACATCCAAGAATATCCCGTTATTAAATAAAAGACAAGGAAATAGAGTTACGTTCCTATATAACACATTCCATAATTCACGTTTATTGTTTGGTGCACACATTCCAATAAGTACTTTAAGCGGCTTTAGAAAAGTCTTGTCTATGACACTGATATTTGGCTTGGAATTTCTTATTGCGGATGGGTTTTCGGTGAAGGGGTCCGATTAGTGTTATTTTACAACCGTTGAGAAATGGTTTAAAAATTGGGATATTTTAAAAAATGGTATTGGCGACACGCTGTCTGAAAAGCTTATTCGCGATTTCTTATAATAATAATAATATCTTATTAGCAGGATCTTAGAAAACTTAGGTATTGATGTCGGTATCTTACTAAATATATTAGAGTAGCGCTATCTCAGTGAAAAATACCCGTAATATTACCCTTGCTTGCAGTATTCTAAGAGCTGTATCTTAGAGCAGTGCTTCTCAAAGTGGTGGTCCGCGGACCGGTGCCGGTCCGTGGGCCATCCGCCGCCGGTCCGCAGAAGTTCTAAAAAAAGGACAGAAAAAATTGTCAGTGCAGGGAAAATAGTGCACCGGTCTCTGGCGCAATGGAAAAAATTCCTGCCGGTCCACCATACTAAAAAGTTTGAGAAGCACTGTCTTAGAGCCACACCCTTTATAACGGTATGTCTTTATGATGAATTAGTGGAAGTCTAAAACTAAGTAACTGTTTCTTCTTAAAACAGAAATAATTATAGTAATTATAACTTAATTCTTATTATTACGGTATTGCTGACTATAACCTATTAAGTTTTCTTGGTAACGCTGTCTTAGAAGAGGGAGTCCTTAAAGTTATTTTATTGTACTGTTATTTTAGGAACGCTTTTTTGGAAAATTTCAATCAGTATTTGAAGCTTATAGACAATATCTTCTTAAAAGATATCACGTGATTTGTTTATCTTTATTCAAATTTAGTGAAGGTATCTTGTTATCTCTATTGATTTCGATGCACTTGTAAGAACTTCATCATAGGTCGGTACGACTGCTGGCTTGAAATATAATTCCTCTGTATTCGAAACGTGTTTACTCCACCCTTTCCCTTGGTGGGTATCACAAATTGATGGATAAATCGGGGCGTTTGCAATATGAGAATATGCTCTGCTCAATAAATAAGATTTGTTTTTAATTTATTTATTTTTTTTAAAATTTGATTTAAGGTAGTTTCTTCAAAATAATTCGAATAAAATATAAAAGTCCTAAAATTGTCTTCGTGTCAGAAAAAGGTGTACACGTTTGTAAACATTTGTGTAAAATCTGTGATAATGTTGATTCCTGTCTAGCCACATGCTCCAAATAGTGCCGTGTAGTCAAGAGTAACTTCTGACAAGGGATTATAGCTTACATGACTATGACGTCATCACCAATTACCGCATGCGTTGTCGGTTTTACGTCCGAAATAAATCGTAGGCGAATGGTCGAGAAATGGTGGGACCAATCTTGGTCTGGAAAGACAAGGTTGCTATTTCGTTATTTTTTTTTAAATCATTTTAAAAATATGTACTTGTACAATTTATGACTTTCATAGACTCTCTTGTTAAAACCCCGGTAGAAACATTTGTCGGTCTGGTCGTATTCTAGCTATTGCCCTGTCACCTGATCTAGATGCACACCTCATCGTATTCTAGCTATTGCCCTGTCACCTGATCTAGATGCACGCCTCATCGTATTCTAGCTATTGCCCTGTCACCTGATCTAGATGCACGCCTCATCGTATTCTAGCTATTGCCCTGTCACCTGATCTAGATGCACGCCTCATCGTATTCTAGCTATTGCCCTGTCACCTGATCTAGATGCACGCCTCATCGTATTCTAGCTATTGCCCTGTCACCTGATCTAGATGCACACCTCGTCGTATTCTAGCTATTGCCCTGTCACCTGATCTAGATGCACGCCTCATCGTATTCTAGCTATTGCCCTGTCACCTGATCTAGATGCACACCTCGTCGTATTCTAGCTATTGCCCTGTCACCTGATCTAGATGCACGCCTCATCGTATTCTAGCTATTGCCCTGTCACCTGATCTAGATGCACGCCTCATCGTATTCTAGCTATTGCCCTGTCACCTGATCTAGATGCACGCCTCATCGTATTCTAGCTATTGCCCTGTCACCTGATCTAGATGCACGCCTCATCGTATTCTAGCTATTGCCCTGTCACCTGATCTAGATGCACGCCTCATCGTATTCTAGCTATTGCCCTGTCACCTGATCTAGATGCACGCCTCATCGTATTCTAGCTATTGCCCTGTCACCTGATCTAGATGCACGCCCCTTGCGTGCTTGAATTGTGTTTGTTTTTATGTTGGGTTTTTTTTAATTTAAATATTTGTATTATATTTATTTTAAAACATTCTAGTTGTTTTGTCATTCTTTGTTTGCCACTTCCTTGATACCCAAGCCGTATGTATACTGATCTCTTTCTAAGAAATAACTTTTTTTTTCTTCGTTTTTGTTATCACTGTAACATCTCCCATCTTATTGTATTGCATGGCTGGATTTTGTTTAGTTTCCGTCTCGCTTTTTTCCTAGGGCCAGTTACAAGGGTTCATCGTCAGTAATACATTGTTGAGCAACTGGTCCGGCCACCTAAACATGAAATAAATACTTTAATAAACTTTAATGACTGTTATCCTCGTGGTGTTAAAGCTCAAATCTTTGAATGTGTCCCATGGGTTATTTCATCTACCACACAATACACAGGGGGGATACAGATGAATGACACATATCCGTCTTGATACACGTCTGACGGCCGCTACCTAAAAAGTTCTATCCGCAGCTTTAGCCCAAGCGATCAAGTGACCATTAAATGTAATGCAATACGTTTTAATGAACACGGTAAAAGAATCCGATATGAGAAAGGATATGACTTTAAAAAATTAAATATTATAAACGAAATCTAACGCCATTTTGACGCTGGATAAAACGCTATTTATTATTTTAAGCTTACTAATTTACCTAGCACTCCATTAAAAACCACAACACAACTCCTCAAAGTTACGCTGAGCCCACGGATGGGAACCAAAGCTCTGTACTGAAATCCCCGATTGCCCCCCTGTGTTCGCGAGCAGTTCCTCCCATGTATCTCTGCCCCCATTGAGTTGGATCGCCTGTCACACCGAGATGTAAATCTCTTCGGCAAACAACTTTATGTACACGTGTCCTCTCCTGTGACCGCCTGAATCGTTGCTTGCAGCCGACATCACCACCAAAAACCCAACGCCCCTCGGATTAACCCGGGGGGCTGTGCAATTCATAAGATTATGGAAAAAAATGACGAGTTACGGGTCTTGGGGCGATGGAGATTTCAGTGTAAACAAACATGCCAGAGGGCGCCTTGAACCGCGTTAGTAGGGACAGAATTATACTTTTTGGTATCAAATATCCGACCGGAAACTTACACTCTCTTCTTTGTTGCTGGAGAGGGTGGTTAAATATTTTGACATGAAACGAACGTGGTCTTCTCTTCATATGCGACAGGGATTCTCAAAGATTTTTAAAAGTTATGGCGTAGTCTCAAAGGGTTTTTACCTTTTATATTTAGTAGTAAATAAAATAACTCTTTTCGTATTTCAATGTCAGACTCTCTCATGGCAGACTGCAAGTGTAGTCAAATGGCACAAAATTGGGAACCCTTGGCTCAGAACTTCATCCTCGAGTAACGGCCCGTTACCATCGGCGTAAACATGACCGTTTTTTAAAGCGTGTGTTTGAATTAAGACACTGTGGTTCTGAGAGTATGTGGACTTTTTATTGTTATACAGTTAAACATTTTACGCATTTTTTTTAATAAGGCTTCGGTACTAGGTTGTTAAAAAGTTCAATGTGAAACAAACAAGGGTTTAAGCTTTTCCCCGTCGTGCACTGGTTTCAAACGGAGATTGGCTGGCCTCTGTGCCGCGTACTTGAGCTGTCATTTGTTTGTATTGAAACATTACAAACAATTTAAGATTTTTTTCTTCAAATTATTTCTTTCTTTAAGATGTCAAACGGGTGTCGGTAACCTCATCAGATATTTGAGTTAAACTTAATGCAATTCAAACTCGAACCGTAGCTTTAAAAAAAAATTAAATTAAAATGGTCTGAAACCGAGGCTGCCCAATTCCAATATTTGACATTTAACTTCTGGCATTTCTATTTAAGACATCGTAAACGTACTTTTCATTAGTAAATAAAAGTGGAGGTTGGAGAGGGGGGCTGAACAACACGTTCACGATTCACGAGTGCCAACTGGTGCTTCCCGGACACACCTTTCTTGTCAAGTGTGGACATGTCTGGCTATACTGACCTCAAATCTGTTTGATTTCGTAATTGTGCCGGGCTCTCGAGGTGCGATGAAGTGCTTGCTTACCGTTTGCTACTCGAGAAACAGACCGAACGACTCCGCTTGTGCCGCGTATACCAGCTGAGAATTTTTTGAACGACTCGTTTGGTCAATATCCTTGACGAGACGATGACAAGGGTTTTAAATCTGGGTGACGATCAATCAGGACCTTGTAGGCAGGAGACGATTGTTGTCATTGACGTGACGCCTTCTATCAGTCGGATCGTTGGCCTTGTCAAACTAACGATTACGGAGTTGATGAAGATGAGTCAAATGTTGAATGTTTTAACTGAATGACGAGTTTCGTTAATACAGAGAAACGATAATTGTATACAGAAAGTGGCACAGATGCGTGTGCAAAATGAAGGTGGGGAAAGGACCTTTAGAATCATTAGTGAAAAACGAACTTTTCAATACAACATCAACATACATAATTCCCGTAATGGATGTAATGCTTCTTGGATGTAATGCTGATTTGTTCAATAGTGCGCACCAAAAATTAATGCACCAAATATAACTCCTTTCGAACGTTCCGCATAAAATTGTTCAATATGATAATAAATTAATCAAATAAAACTAAATAAAATAAATGAAAGTTCGGTATTACGTTATTTTATTACACGCTTTTATTTAAGTCACAATGTTTGTATGTTGTATCCATCCTTCCTTCAAAACTTGAAACGTAAAATTATACCACTTCTGATGGTCCTAGAGATCTAAAATTTTTACCACAGATAGATCTTGGATGACAATGCATTGTATCAAAATTTCATATCGATCGAATGTACCGTATTGAAATTATTGCATTGTTAGTTTATCTATAGTCTATATATAAGCATCGGTACCCGTCTGCTTTGTTGACATCCATGAGTTCACCACGTGAGCACAACACCGTGGTATAAAACGTTGGGCGGGCGCTTATGAGGTGTTTGGTATAAAAAAAATAGTGGTAAAAAAGATGTGTGGGCTTCAGACGTGAATTTTAAAGAGTTTTTATTATAATTTTTAAAAAATAGCTGTAAAAACAAAGTTTTTGACTATAAATCCCTTATATATGAGACATTACTAAAAGTAGTGATTATGTTAAAAGCGTGTCCTTTTAAAAAAAAGATTTTTTAAATATTTAATTATTTTAATCTGATGTGTATTTATTTTGAAAACTTCCGTCATTTTTTGACGGGTGATACGCTAGTATATTATTAATTGGGCCGATAAGTTGAAAAATTATATATATATTTACGCTCAATTATGTAGCCTAACGCTGAGGGACATCACTCTGCTTTTTTTTTGAAATTGGATAATCATTTTGGTTTCCAGATTAACAATAAACACCCTCAAAACTATCAATAATAATTGAACAATTTCATGCGGACGTTCGATAAGAGTTCTTTTGTGTGCAGTAATTTGGTGCACTGCTCTCTAAAATTTCTCGCCGTAAAATGATATTATATGACGTCATTGACTTAGCTAATATTTTAAATTTGGAAAAGGGAACGATGTAAAAAGAGGATTTGAAGATTGTTAATTATGAAATACTTTGTGTACATTTCAGGAAATTTAATATATCGTATTTAGTTAGCTGGCACCCCAGCACAACACCCTCAATTATCACTGACTCACTCATTCCGTAACGCTCAAAGCACACTATGATTAAAGAAGGACAAATTAGTTGGGCTTTTGAAAAAGTTGGGCGCCGTGGGCGCCCTTAAAAAAGGGGGCGCCGCAGGCGCTACGGCGCCGCAGCACAAACTAGTAAGTTATATTATGACTATTAGTAACATGATTAGTCTGCAAGCACCCCTCAAATTTTGATTTCTCCTTTTCAAATAATATTTCATTTATAATTCTAATTATTTTTGTTAAAACTCTTGCTATTATATCTTGCAGGTGTCCGACCATACAGATGCACCCAGTGCGACAAGGCGTTCACCCAGCGATGCTCGCTCGAGTCCCACACCAAGAAGATCCACGGGCTGGCGGAGGAACTGGCCTTCAACGAGAGGCGGGTCAAGTTGTACGTCTGCGAGGACTGCGGGCACTCGACCGACCTCGCCGAGGATCACTACGCGCACGTCCGGCTCAGGCACCCCCCGACTCACGTCAAGGGGCGAACTGACGTCATAGCGGCGCTCTGATCGGGGGTACTGTGTGTCGCGGTATAACGTCGTCATAGCGGCGCTGTGATGGGGGACCGAGTGTCCCGGTGTGATGACGTCATAGCGGCGCTGTGATGGGGGACTGTGTGTTGCGGTATGACGTCATAGTTGTGTGTGTGTGTGTGGGGGGGGGGAGTTATAATACAGCGTGTACAAAGGATCGTCATAGATAGCGCTATGTGGGTGCAGTGAGTAGTGTAAGAATTCATGTCTCGGTAAAGCTATTCGAAGAATGCACGTACACTAGTGGACAGTGGACAGATATGAGAGAGATGAAACATACGGTAGTATTAATGAGTGCGGTGTGTTTAAATGACGTGATATCGGTGCCATTGTCTTAAATGTTTAATCACGTCAATTCCCCTTCCCCCTGCCCCCAAGATTTAAACCACAACGAAAGCCTGTATTTTATCTTTTTTTTTCTTCTTAATAATGTATAAAGTCATATCCATAATTATCAAAATAACAATGATAATGGCAGTGAAATGGCCGTGTTTACATTGTGATATTATTATCAAAGATATTTATCCATGGTTTATATTTTGTTTATTTATATGAATATTTATTCATTGTTCAGAATTTTGTTTAGCCATTTGTGTATATTGAGTTGATTGATGCTCTAAAACAGATAATGTGATGTTATATATCATAAGAGTATGAGAAAAGGTTGTTATTGTTTTTTTTACATATATAAATTTTACCTCTATATTTATTCTGTTTAGTTAATATTTTTTTGGTATTCGCGTTGCTATTAAGGGGCCGTTCATAAATGACGTCACGCGCCTAAAAAAAAAGGGGGGGGGGCGGATTTGTGACAACGTGTGACGAGGGGGGTATTTAAGAAATGTGGCGTCACATAAAAAAAACACCGCAACTTGAAATTAAAGTTCCACTTAAATATTTCATTGCTTGCAATTTAGTTAATGAGGTTTTCAATGGCTTCACACGTGTTTCGATATTAGAGTGCAGGCTTACAATAAATACATATTTAAATAACAAAAAAAATAATTTGCAACATGATAAATTTCAATTAGAAAATACGGCCTTTAAATGGGGGGGGGTTCAAAGTTTTTTGACGTCATATTGAAGGAAAAAAAGGGGGGGGTCTAAGTTTTTGTGACGAAGTATGACGAGGAGAGAGGGGGGGGGGATAAAAATCGGCCAAAATCTTGTGACGTCATTTATGGACGATCCATAAATGGGTGTATGTAACTGTTGGAACAAGATGTCAACTTAAAGAAAATTTCGTTTTTCAAATGGTATTATAAATTCCAGGTTAAATAATTAACTTTCGAATTTATATTTTTCATGACTTTAAACTTTTAATTTGAGAGATGATGAAATAAATTAAAATGATACGTGGACAATTTAAATTGATTGGAGAAACTTTCTTTTCCAATTTGGTAAGTCATTTTGATATCAGTATCACCGTAAAATTCCTATGAAAACATATATTTTGAATACAAAGTTTATTACAGATGCAAAGTTATTTACTGTTGCCATTCTAACATTGGAGGTTTTTCCGTTATTGTATAAATAGATTGTAAATAAATGGTCTGCTACAAGTATATTTTAAAATGTTTTCATACTGGTATCGAAAGGTATCTATATACATGTATTGAATATAGTGATTGTTGACACGTTTATCTTACCTTGTCTTTTGGGTTTGTATTCTTCTGACAGCGCAAAACTACTGTACATGATTCAATGTGACATTTTGATATTTTTTAAAAAAATCTTTACTTTATACATATATTTTATCAATAAAATCTTATTTAATGGTTGGATTACATTATTTTTTTCTTTTAAGTTGTGCTACTACAAAATGTCGATTATTACAACCGCAACAGATTATCAGTTTAAAAATGTACCGTATGAACTGGGTACATTGTGAGAACCACTGAGACAGATTTTCTTAATGCCTGCCTGCTTACAAAAAAAAGGCTATAGCTGGAGAACACTGGCACGGCTATAGCTGGTGGGGGACACTGGTACGGCTATAGATGGTGGTGGAAACTGGCATGGCTATAGCTGGAGAACACTGGCACGGCTGTAGCTGGTGGTGGACAATGGCACGGCTATAGCTGGTGGACACTGGCATGGCTGTATCTGGTGGACAATGGCACGGCTATAGCTGTTGAACACGGGCATGGCTACAGCTGATTGGCTGTCAACAGATACGAGTATAACAGGTCGCCATCTGCATAAACAACTACCAACCAACACGATTGTACCTCATAAACCGCCTGTAACATCTTTACCAGAAAATGAATCTCTTTCTAAACCCAACTTAACAGCTGGGGTTTTCTTAAATAATGTTAAATATAATTAAAAACTTTTTTTTTAAATATGCATCATATGCTTACAAGCCTCGTATTGGTACATAAAACGAATGTCTTTCTGTACTGCTTTTGACATTTTTAATGGGTTTTCTTTTTCACTGGAATCTCCTAGTCCAGCAAGCTGATGCTTGTAAGATATTATTATATATATCAGAGCATTGCTGTGAGAAAAGATTAGCTTCGATTTCCATTAAAACATCTCCTAGTACAATGATAAAATTGAAAACAAAAACTACATTTTGTTTTCCTTTCAAGCACCTCTAACATGTAATATCTTTACTAACACGCCGACAGAACACTTGAAAACGACGCCTGTTGATATTTCTTACACCAAACTTGGAAAGGAAATCAAAACAATATTTTTAACCTTTTATTACGTGTGCTAGCCACACAATCCCCTGCTCGTTAGTGGTGGCTCACATGGGCGTCGCTAGGAATTTTTCCAGGGGGGGGGGCAAAAAAACCCACTATTTTTATTTTAACTGATAATGCCATACAGGTACAATTTTCAATTAAATTCAAGTTCAGTATAAAATAAGGGTCGAAAAAAGCTTTAGAAATTAATAAGACTTACAAATTAGTACTGTAATAGCTAAAATACAACATTTATTAATGCATTTAATAAATTAAAAACTTAAGTTCTCAAGAGAAAATTGAATTTTGCTGTGGAATAATATACGTGTAGAAACTGCAGGATTACCAAGGATGGATATCAGAAATTTTATTGCAGGCTTAAAAAAAAATCGAAAAGTAGACCAATCGCGGTATTCCGAAATGCCGTTATTAGAAGATTTTGGGGCGTCTGCGGCTTCTGACTTATCATTGGCATTGAGGACAACAGTACACGTTCAACAGCCTGACACAACTGAAGCAACTGTTCCTAATTTGATTGTCGCTGACACTTATTCATTTCCTAAATTGGATATTGGAAGGTATGTCTGAACATACGACCTTTCAAATAAGTTGAAATTGCAGCTGATTCGTGATTGTTGGACCCTTGATAAAACCTATGATTTTAGGTGAGGGAAACAAGAGTTTTTAGTTTTTAGATATGCATGGTTATCAGACTATTCACCGTGGCTTGTATACTCGCAAATGTTAATAGGTGCCTTTTGCAAATATTGCGTGTTGTTTCTGCAAAAAGTAATTCTATGAGTTCAGTGGGTACTTGTCATCAAACCATGTACAAAATATAAAGATTTCAACGAAGATGCACGTAGCAACCTGCACAGCACATTATGGCACAAAGGCTCTCATGAAGATGCAAGCAATTTTATTTGCTTTATTGGAAGCCAAAGCATTTCTATAGATGAGCAGTTGGACTCATCATTTAGAAGACAAATTCAAGAAAATCGCAACAAACTGGGTCCCATCATTTCTACAATCCTATTTTGCTGCATGCATGTTTTAGCACTTCGTCGAACAGAATCAAATTCTGGTAATTTGTATGAACTGTTAGAGTTTCGTGTTGAATCTGGAGATGAAGTTCTTGGTAATCGTTTGTCAATTCGTTCTTGTAGTGCTGAGTATGGTTCATCGACAAAACGCCCCGGACAAAACGGCCCCGACAATTGGGCTCCGACATAACGGCCCCGACAAAACGGCCCTGGACTAATAGATGAACTAATAGTAAAATTTACAATCAAAATTATTCGTATTTTTATTCACCTATTCAGTGTCAGCTTTAGCTAACAATAAGCAATAATAATAACACCACAAAAGTGAATTTAATAGCGTTTACGCGAAATGGTACCAATAACGGTTGTTTGTTGACAAGAAACAATATAATAACATCACAAGAAATAATTTTACACTTTTTTTACCACTTTTAGATCCCACGCCCCTCGGCTTGTGAGGCGAGCACACTATTGACTTTGCTATCCAGCCGCCAAAGATTCTAAAGATTAGCTATATCATATACATTTTTACCACGAAAGCGGGTAGTGATGCAGCGACCATCCATATTATGACAGCACCACATGGTGAAGGGAATACATTGTAACTGCGGATGCACTGTGCTGATCATCATCATGCTACTTAGTTTCTCTGCTGTAAAGACAGACAAAACTCTGCTGTAAAGACAGACAAAACTCTGCTGTAAAGACAGACAAAACTCTGATGTAAAGACAGACAAAACTCTGCTGTAAAGACAGACAAAACTCTGCTGTAAAGACAGACAAAACTCTGCTGTAAAGACAGACAAAACTCTACTCGCTTGTTGTGACGGTGCAGACTCGGGGACGCCCTAGGCCCCGGAAACAAATCTATGGCTTCCCATGGATTCGAATCCGTGACCATCTGTACGCCAGTCGAGCGTGCTGCCACTCGACCACCGTATCCCCTCATGTCTTTTGATTCTGCCCCTGTTTGTTGTGTATAAAATACATACAACTGCCGTTTTAAAACTGCCTACATTTCATTACATGCTTGGACGCATTAGCCGTTACAGTTTGTATGTTTCACTTGGTGTGTTACAAGTTAGTTTCACTGTAACGGTCTTGTGTTACGTGACTCTGTAGATGGCGCAATCTCGGGCCGTGCTCATAAAAGTTATTATAACTGGCATCGAATTTCACGTCAAACTTGTTTCCACCTTTTCTTTTATTACCCGTGTCAGTAACAAAATATTTTTTAACGCTTTATTTAAATCTGTTGGTTTTTTTTCCACCACTCAGCTCCCCTACCCAATCATTTCTAATTTGCGTGATTTTTAAAGAGATATTTTGCATTCTATTTTTAATGGCCTGTGCAAATAATTTTTAACGAAACAATTTTATCTTGGAATCATCGGGGTGGTGGAGGGGTGGTGGTTGATGTAAGTAATCTAGACTTTACCCCCCCCACCCCCACCCCTTTGTCAATACCCTCTTCATCTCATTTATCACATTCATCTCATTCACCCCCCCCCCAATGATATATAGTTTTGTGTTTCACGTTACAGATCCCGTCGCATGTGTCGCTGTGGGTGGCTGTCTTGTCCTCAATCCAACACTACATACGAGACATGAGATATCACATCACGTTGTGCTTAGAATCGACACACTCCCCCCCCCCTCACACACACAACGTTTTCTTTTTTTTTGTATCTTCAGCTCCACTATTTTTTTTTAAAGTGTTAAGTTATTGTTTCTAAAAGGGAGGGAAAAGGGGGCGGGGGGAGGGGAAAATCATCTCATTCACAAAATAAGTTTTCAGTGCGATTGATAAACTAGATCAAATTCAAAAAAGAGCTGCCAGATTCATTACTGGAGAATATTCAAATCTGACAAGAGTAACACCATTTGTCTAATATCCTTGAAACACTCAGATAGAAGAACCAAGAGTAAAGTAGTAATCATACATAAAGCAATTAATTTTAATTTAGAAATACAACACAAAGATAACTTAATACAACCCTCAGATAGACATAAGGATAAAAGCCCCTTCCTTATTCTATATGCAAGAACAAACACATAAAAATTCTCGTGTTTACCGTCCGGAATTCGGGCGTGGAATGGGTTGCCTGAAGAAACCAGGAAAACCAACACTTTATCAACAATTAAAACTCTAATAAGAATGCAGGACTAGACACAAACCATAGATAATCGTAGGACGCAATAATCTTCTGTATAGAAGGAGCGCCTGTAACAGATAAGATAAGAAGATAAGTTTGTCCATCTTGGCTTCCTTTTTAACTTATTTGGACTTTTTTGTTTGCAGATACTCTAAACTCTAAATAACTGCATGAAGTCTAAAGACATAAGGGGTAGTTAACATAACTACTGTTACTACCTATGTATATTTCTACATCTGGTGGAGTACTGAGCTTTACGGATGGAAAATGTGGGTACGGGGGCTGATTGAATACCAAGCGGAGGGACCAGACGAAGTAGAACGGTATGGTGGACTAAGTGGAAGACTAGCCTCGAGTGGGGGTGCCCAGGTAGAGCAGAGGCAATCCACAAGGGTGTGAAAGAGGTACGCTTGCGTAAGAGAACAAGTTTTCCAAGAATCGTAGTCTTTCACTAACTCAAGATCACTTACTAGAATATCTGGGTCGGAGCTCGTTGGGAGGCGAAAACTGTCATGGCTGCACTGGAAATAGTTGACGACATCGTTGCACGAGGAGGCAAGGTTATTTTGCGTTTACATAACGGGTCACTTGTACCGCCGCAGCAACGGGCAAACCTGCTGGCACAGCAAGGGGCAGCAAGGCCCCCCAAATAGAACGCCCAATGACCCAACTGGGGGTGAAATTATGGCTATAAATCCGTTTCATTGATAGATGCGCATGGCTTGGCGGCTGGGCAGACGTTACCATTATGCACGTCGAGTGCGTTTACCAGAACGTACCGCGACCGAGAAAGAAGGGAATTACCTCTTAGCGCCTAGTCCCTTATCACGTTTTAATGTGGACCGGACACTGACCGACAAACAGCTAATGTGGACTGGACACTGACCGACAAACAGTTAATGTGGACTGGACGCTTACCGACAAACAGTTAATGTGGACTGGACGCTTACCGACAAACAGCTACATTCCCGGGAATAACCCAAATAAGGACCCAGGCTGCCGCTTATGTGGCATGGCTGGTGAGACAGTGGGGCACCTGCTGACCGATTGCTCTGCAGCGATTGATGATGTGGACAGGTCAGGCAACGTTAGAACCGCCGACGAATACATGTATGAGTTTTCTTATTTCTTTCTAATTCCATGTCTTAAAATTCGATACTCATTGCATCTGAATAAACCCAGGGAACATGTGTGGGTGATACATGGACAGTACAAGGGAACATGTGTGTGGATGATACATGGACAGTCCAAGGGAACATGTGTGTGGATGATACCTGGACGACCCAAGGGAATATGTGTGTGGATGATACCTGGACGACCCAAGCGAACATGTGTGTGGATGATACATGGACAGTCCAAGGGAACATGTGTGCGGATGATACACGGACAACCCAAGGGAACATGTGTGTGGATGATACATGGACAACCCAAGGGAACATGTGTGTGGATGATACATGGACAACCCAAGGGAACATGTGTGCGGATGATACATGGACAACCCAAGGGAACATGTGTGTGGATGATACATGGACAACCCAAGGGAACATGTGTGTGGATGATACCTGGACGACCCAAGGGAATATGTGTGTGGATGATACCTGGACGACCCAAGCGAACATGTGTGTGGATGATACATGGACAGTCCAAGGGAACATGTGTGCGGATGATACACGGACAACCCAAGGGAACATGTGTGCGGATGATACACGGACAACCCAAGGGAACATGTGTGTGGATGATACATGGACAAGCCCAAGCGAACAGCAAGTGTGGCCATGGATGCTAGAAATCTGGTGCCAGTAATGTCGGGCGATATTGCCCGGGTGTTCATTGCAGTAAACTGTAAAGTCTCGCTTCCATTGCTGCTTGGTTGAGTTTACTCCACAAGTTCTCCGATACTTTACTTTGTTCTTAATTTCATACCTGGATTAAATTAAAGCCACCGCCCCCTGTTTGGCCATACTCATACACAGAACAGTGCTTTGCGATGATCTGGTGGACATTTTCCTAGCAGTTTCCCTGAAGTATTCTCTAAGTGCTCCCCTAAAGTGTACGGCCCGTGTCTCGTCATCTCAAAGGACTTATCTCATGACCCACATCTTCGCTTAGTCACAATTAATTTGACCGAGGATCGCGACAGTGAAGAGATCGCGACTCAGTGTCTGTAACGACCTATCCGTTATGGTTTATCGTTTCGCTTTTTCTTGTTAACAAAAAGTACTTGACATTAACAAAAGAAAGTGGCGCGGAAATTTCAGAGGTTTTTTTTTCCTGTTTTTAAAAATAAAAAATAATGTCTTCATGAAATCTTTCTAGATAGAAGTCGTGTCGCTGTCATTGTTGTCAGACTTTTGTTGTCTCCCCTCTTCAGGGAATCATCGCCGTGTCAAGGAGGCTTAAAGTCTCTATCAGTTCTGATCTCAGGGCTTTAGCCATGTAGAGTAGGCCAGTGCTTCTCAAAGTGGTGGTCCGCGGATCGGTGCCGGTCCGTGGGTCATCCACTGCCGGTCCGCAAATGTTCTCAAAAAAAGGACAGAAAAAATTGTCAGTGCAGGGAAAACAGTGCACCGGCCCCTGGTGCAATGGAAAAAATTCATGCCGGTCCGCCATACTGAAAAGTTTGAGAAGCACTGGAGTAGACCACTGTTCTCAAGCTCTAGTCTTTAGTCATATAGGCCAGGGCTTGTCATATCATGGCAGAAATCTATTAATATATAATCTATTTATAACTCGGTAAATTCTGGAAGTATCACGTGGTCAACTTGTGGGGGGAGGGGCTCTTACTCTTCGACAAGACCACAATCCATGACAGGAAACACATTTACTGACAGCGAACGTACACCGTACACCGTGACAGATGGTCATCAAGGCATCTAGCTCTCGACGACTGCTAGTCAGGACCGTATCGCGTGCCCCTCCTTCCCCCCCCCCTCGCCATGCTCCCGCCGAGGAACCAACAGGCCGTGTGAACCAACACAATCGTACCACGGGGCTTTGTCTCGGCGCGACCGTCGCGATGGAGTAGTTCGCGTAGGTTCGCAGAATTTATATCATCGTCATCCGTGGCGCCGGGGGCCCCCCGGATCAGAAGATGAAATCAGCAGGTCGTGACTGCGCCTTGCCCCCCCCCTTTTTTTCCCCAAACCTACAATCTCACAGACCCCCGTTACCAATGTTGATTGCGTTTGACCTGGGTTATATAGGAACTTTGGTTATTTAGGATTTGAAAAAAAAAGGGGGGAAAAAAATAAAATAAAAAGAAGTTAGAAGCAGTGGCGTAACAACTGCTTGGTATTGGGGCAGTTGCCAAGGGCGCCGTCCCACGCCCATTCAAAAGGGCGCAGCTAAATCTCTAATTTTTAATTTTTTATTTAAATAAAGGGCGCCAAAAATAAATTAGCCGAGGGCGTCAAAAATCCAGCTACGCCTCTGGTTAGAAGTACACCACGTTAACGGTTGGAATTTGACGCAACTGTCAACGCAAAGGTCAAGGTTACCCTAAGCCAGTGCCTCTAAAAGTGGTGCTCAAAAGAAACGGAACATGTTTTAGTGATCGTTCAGACGTTAAAAAAGGTGTGCAGATTTTTTTTTCCAATTAATTTCGCACTTGGGTTTTCAACTGATGTATTAAATGCAGTCTTTATTTGACCACAGCAGTCTGAGAATCCATAATTAAATGTTCACCGAAGAAATGCGAGTTCATAGAACTGAATGTATGAAGTGTTAATCAACATACATAATTTGCAATGTATGTCACGTCTGTCTGTCCGTGACGCTACTAATTTTAGAAAGCAGCGCACCAAATTACTGCACCAAAAATATATCTTTTCGAACGCTCCACATAAAATTATGCAAAATGAAAATAAATGAATGAAATAAGAATAAATAAAATAAATAAAAGTTCTGTATTACATTACTTTTTATTCTGATGTGTATTTTTTTTCAAAATAAATAGATTTCAGCTGAAATGTATTTATTTTCAAAACTTCCGTCATTTTTGACGGGTAATACACTAGTAAATAATATAAAAGCCCAGGTCATTCAGCAACGTTAAGGGACAAAATCAGCATATTTTTATATTGAAAATATAGACGTGAAATCATAATCATTTTTGGTTTTGAGATTAACAGAGCATTTGGTGTTTCTCGGCGTAAAATATTACATGACGTCATTGTTCCAGCATATATTTTAATTTTGGAAAAGGGAACGATGTAAAAAGAGCCACTTAGGCTTTTGGAAAAAAAAATGGTCGCCGTAGGCGCCCCAGAACAACCTAGTTTATAAATAAAGGGTTAGTTTACCCAAATCGTGTCAAATTGTGGATAGCCGGGTTTCCTGTAGAATGTCTCCGCTTGCCGCAAAAAAGTCCCCGATATTTGAGTCAAAGCACCTTAAAAATGTATGGACGTCATTTGCTTTAATTTTCATCTGCAAAAAAAGATCACTGCAACCCTTCACAAATTGTCCCTGTCTTTACACATCGCGTAGTCAAGGTTGTATTTGAACTTTAGTATCAATACAAGAAGACAAGTCTGGGCATGAGCTGTACCAATACAAGAACACGAGTCTGGACATGAGCTGTACCAATACAAGAACACGAGTCTGGACATGAGCTGTACCAATACAAGAACACAAGTCTGGACATGAGCTGTACCAATACAAGAACACGAGTCTGGACATGAGCTGTACCAATACAAGAACACGAGTCTGGACATGAGCCGTACAAGAACACGAGTCTGGACATGAGCTGTACCAATACAAGAACACGAGTCTGGACATGAGCTGTACCAATACAAGAACACGAGTGTGGACATGAGCTGTACCAATACAAGAACACGAGTCTGGACATGAGCCGTACAAGAACACGAGTCTGGACATGAGCTGTACCAATACAAGAACACAAGTCTGGACATGAGCTGTACCAATACAAGAACACTAGTCTGGACATGAGCTGTACCAATACAAGAACACGAGTGTGGACATGAGCTGTACCAATACAAGAACACGAGTCTGGACATGAGCTGTACCAAAACAAGAACACAAGTCTGGACATGAGCTGTACCAATACAAGAACACGAGTCTGGACATGAGCTGTACCAATACAAGAACACGAGTCTGGACATGAGCCGTACAAGAACACGAGTCTGGACATGAGCTGTACCATTACAAGAACACGAGTCTGGACATGAGCTGTACCAATACAAGAGATTCGAACACGGTCAAAGTCATGACATACCAAAACTGTAGGAACGTAGTTGTAGTCGGCTGGTGGGAGTGGTGTGTGTGGGGCGGGGGGAGGCGTGTATAAATAAAAACGTGAAGATTCACCACTCAAGCGGTGACTTAAGTCCCTGGAAGTCAGTGAGCTAACGTTTTATTTCATGGACGATCTGAGACTGATCCGCGCCCTTTTCAGAAATTTAATTAGAAATGTGATCCCCCCTCTTTTCCCGCTCATTCCCCCTGTGTATAAGAAACCTGGGTCTCGTTGTGAAGCAAAAGTTAGAAGGTCTGAAAGTGTGTGAGTGTCGAAGTGTGTGTGTGTGTGTGTGGGGGGGGGGTTAGAGTCAAGGAACGTTACGAGATTGTTTTGTGATCTCTTGTGTCAGGTGTGTCAATAGGTGGCAAGTCGGCGTGATGCTGGGTGTCATTTGTTGTGTTGCGTATGAGATTGGGGGGGGGATTTCCTAGGGGCGTGAGAGGGGTGGGGTGCTAAGGGCGTGAGAGGGGTGGGGAGCTAGGGGCGTGAGGGGGGTGGGGAGCTAGGGGCGTGAGAGGGGTGGGGTGCTAAGGGCGTGAGAGGGGTGTGGTGCTAGGGGCGTGAGAGGGGTGGGGAGCTAGGGGCGTGAGAGGGGTGGGGTGCTAGGGGCGTGAGAGGGGTGTGGTGCTAGGGGCGTGAAAGGGGTGGGGAGCTAGGGGCGTGAGAGGGGTGTGGTGCTAAGGGTGATAGAGGGGTGGGGAGCTAGGGGCGTGAGAGGGGTGTGGTGCTAAGGGCGTGAGAGGGGTGGGGAGCTAGGGGCGTGAGAAGGGTGTGGTGCTAAGGGCGTTAGAGGGGTGGGGAGCTAGGGACGTGAAAGGGGTGTGGTGCTAAGGGCGTGAGAGGAGTGGGGAGCTAGGGGCGTGAGAGAGGTGTGGTGCTAAGGGCGTGAGAGGGGTGGGGAGCTAGGGGCGTGAGAGGGATGTGGTGCTAAGGGCGTGAGAGGGGTGGGGAGCTAGGGCCGTGAGAGGGGTGGGGTGCTAAGGGCGTGAGAGGAGTGGGGAGCTAGGGGCTTGAGAGAGGTGTGGTGCTAAGGGCGTGAGAGGGGTGGGGAGCTAGGGGCGTGAGAGGGGTGTGGTGCTAAGGGCGTGAGAGGGGTGGGGAGCTAGGGTCGTGAGAGGGGTGTGGTGCTAAGGGCGTGAGAGGGGTGGGGAGCTAGGGGCGTGAGAGGGGTGTGGTGCTAAGGGCGTGAGAGGGGTGGGGAGCTAGGGGCGTGAGAGGGGTGTGGTGCTAAGGGCGTGAGAGGGGTGGGGAGCTAGGGCCGTGAGAGGGGTGTGGTGCTAAGGGCGTGAGAGGGGTGGGGAGCTAGGGGCGTGAGAGGGGTGTGGTGCTAAGGGCGTGAGAGGGTGGGGAGCTAGGGGCGTGAGAGGGGTGTGGTGCTAAGGGCGTGAGAGGGGTGGGGAGCTAGGGGCGTGAGAGGGGTGGGGTGCTAAGGGCGTGAGAGGGCTGGGGAACTAGGGGCGCTAGTGGGGCATTTCTTTTGTAGCATTTAAAAGTATTTGTTGACAACTTTGGGGTATCTTGTGAGGGCGGTTGTGTTCACGCTGTGTGAATGTATCGGTTGGGGGTAATGTGGCAAGAGTTACGTACAGTGCGACCACGTTAACAACGCGATTACCGATTTTTCAGTTATTTTTGTATTTAAAGTTATTTTAATATATTTTATTCAAACAAGTGTACCAAGATTTGTTTTTATATACATTTATATAATACGTGAGAATAAACTTAATTTAATTGCAAATTAATGTTATCGGGAAGAAAACAAGTTTTTTTGTTGTTGTTGTTGTGCATCCTTTATTATCGCTAAATAAGTTACACTGAGATATGTACTAAGTGACGATAAATCGCGACTCACCTAAGGGGCCATCCATAAATGACGTCACGCGTCTAGAGGGGGGGCAGGGAGTCACGCATTTGTGACGAGGGGAGGGAGGAGTTTAAGAATTGTTACGTCACATCAAAAAAAAACCGTGCAACTTAAAATAAAAGTTCCGCATAAATATTTGATTGCTTGCAATTTATTTAAAGGCGTTTTTCAATGGATGGCTTTAGACGAGTTACGATTTTAGAGTGCATACTTACACTAAATACATATTTAAATGACACATGAGTAATTTACAACATGCTAATTTTAAATTAGAAAATATGTCTGTGGGGGGTGGGGGTTCAAAGCTTTTATGACGTCATATTGGAGGGGGGGGTCTAAGTTTTTGAGACGAATTGTGACGAGGGGGGGAGGAATGGGGGGTTAAAAATAGGCCCAAAATCACGTGACGTCATTTATGGACGGCCCCTAAGTCGCGATTACATAAATATGGACTAGAACGGGGTCGCACTGTATAATATCAATGAAGAGCGAAATGTTATTTTACTTAATTCAAAACTAAATTCAAGTTTAATTATTTGTAAAGCAGTCGAGTGGTTTTATTGTGACCATTGCGGCAACAGTACAGATATCTTTGAGGCTGTGATAGTTGAAATGCCAGGCAACTCTGTTTAAGTATCTAAGTCTAAGTTTACTTTCATAAGAGTAGGATATTTTGAAACTTTGAAAAAAATCACAGTACAAAATGTCATCCATGTATTAATTAAAAATTTAGATTCTTGACTATTTTGCTATTGGCAGGTGACAAGTAAGTAAGTGCAAATGATTTCCATCACCGTATATATTATCTTGTATTTTGTTGTGTTTCTTTATATTGTGTGTGTTTCAGATGACGCATTGTGCTAAGACGATTGAATTAGACCTGCCACCCCTCCTGCCTTCCACCCCTCTCCACGACAATCTGACGGCCCCACAGGGCGAGTCCAATTGGAAGATGTTTGTCTCGTGTCCGTGGGGAACTTATTGCATTTCATTGAAATCCAGACACGGAAATAAGCCGTACTTTCTTTGTAGGCTTCAGAACTACCATTATTGAAATTTTTTTGTTTTTTCGTTGTTTTTTTTTAAATTTAAAAAAATGTCTTAAATTCTAAAAGTGATGGTTTGTGTCGCGAAGGGTTTTATGGCATTGATGGTGAGTGCGTGGGGGGGGGGTCTAACCAAATTATATCATCTGTAACCGGTTGTTAACAGACAATTCGTTCTATGCTTGGGTAAGGCTATTGGACTTTACATTGTTGACTTCCTTTTACTTAAAGGGTCTTTTGATCAATGGAAATCTTCAGTTAATGTCATATACATGTCATATGCATTTCATGTATGTAATTTATGTATCTTATTCTTATGTATTGTATTATTTTTTCAGATTGTATTATTGAACTCGAGAGAGTGGGCAAAGTGAAAATCTCAATTTATGTAAAGAAAAACATAAACCAATTTATTTTTATATTCATTTTAACAGAGAAATATAATTTGACAGAGGAGAATTTATTTCTAAAAGAAAAATCTCGATCGATAAAAGATAATTATGTGTAAATGAGAAAGCTATCTGTATGGAGGTATATTTATTTGTGTCCAGTCTATTATCAGTGCTTAATTGTGTTTTACGCAGTAACATTACTCTATCAGTTCAGCGCACGGTGAGGTAAGAATTATGTATTATAGTGAACGCGTTTAGGTTCATGACCCCGCTGTGACGAATTGACGGTTGGGTAGGTAGTTATAATCAGTTGTACCAAACGGGTTGAAGGAGAAAGAGAAAGAGTTACCAGATGTAGATTGAACTTGAGGTTATTAGTGAATTGACTTTGTTGCGATCTTAACATTGCCTTGAGGGTGTAAGGTGTGCAGTAATAAGTATTGGGCCTGACAACTTGTATTTAAGAGAGATTCGTCTGTTTGTCACACAGAAATGTTAATCTATTTGTCAGACAGAAAGATTCAACAATTTGTCAAAAACAATGATTCGTCTATTTGTCATCCAGAAAGATTCGTCTATTTGTCAAAAAGAAAGATTCGTCTATTTGTCCAACAGAAAGATTCGTCTGTTTGTCAAACAGAAAGATTAGTCTATTTGTCAAACAGAAAGATTCGTCTATTTGTCAAACAGAAAGATTCATCTATTTGTCAAAAAGAAAGATTCGTCTATTTGTCAAACAGAAAGATTCGACAATTTGTCAAAAAGAAAGATTCGTCTATTTGTCATCCAGAAAGATTCGTCTATTTGTCATCCAGGAAGATTCGTCTATTTGTCCAACAGAAAGATCGTCTATTTGTCAAACAGAAATAAAGCCAAACTTTAATTTTGGAGTTACGGTAGGTACGGTTACCTGCTCTGGGGAAAATAAATTATCGTCCATAATTACAATCCCCCCAAAAAATAACGATGGACGTAATTACAGATGTCGTCTGCAGTGATGTCTGGACACGCCCCGGAAGTCAAGATCTTAGGTCATGAATTAAGTCATTACAGGTGGGCTGCATGGGTGGGGGGGGGAGAAGGGAGGTTGATTCTCAAGCTGAATTGACAGGCCACCAGAAATTATGTCAGTTTCCATGCAGCTGTGTTTACATTAATAGATTTCGTTTTTAAATCCTTAATATTAACTCGTGGCGTCTGCTTGATTGTTTGCCGAAGTGACTTTGGATCGATTTTTAACCCCTTTCCCCGTATGCTAGCGAGCTTAAATTTAGCAGGCAGACTCGTACCGACGATGAAATAGATCTTTCAAAATTTCAGATCGATCGAATGTACTGTAATTAAATTAATGCATGTTTAGATTATCTCTATGTATCTATATGCAGCATGAACATTTTTGTGCTAGAGTGTCACGGTGCGTATTATATTTAACAACCTTTTTAATATTTTCCTGTCGCGCGGTGCGATGCGTATTATATTGAAGATACTTTTTTAAAATATAAATCCCCGTCTTGTAAATATTTATCCTAGTCTGTCTCGCGGTGTGCATTACATTAAACATAATTTTTTAACATTTTTCCCGAGCCGAAATTTAGCAGGCAGACTGAAGTAGTTTTTTTTTATTACTATAAATCCGTTATATATTTGAGACTTGAGACATAACTAAAATTTTGGATTGTCGTGTGTTGCGTATTATAATGAGCATTCTTTGATAGATTTCTAAAAAAATGAGAACCTGCTTCGTATGGTAACAAAAATATAATCGGTTGCCATTACACCAAGGCTAAATGTAAGCCACCTGTAATCACAGTGCTAAGATTACCCGGAGCTAAAGACGGATTCTATCTGATGTAAGAAGAGGCGGGGAAGAGGGGGGGGGGTTATGATGTTAAGTGTCGGAGTCGGAGGACAGATGATTTACCTTCACGTCATAACAACTTAACTAATTACTGGACACACATGACGAAATACCCAATTATAGTGGGAGGATTTTAGTTGGATGGTAGTTGATGAGTGAAAACGTGTTAGCACTATAACTGAACTACATTAACGGGGTATCGGGTTACTAAGGGAAGTAGGGCGAGTATATAATAATAAATACTTTTGAAAAAATGAATTTTATCCATGTAATTACTTAAGGGAACTAACTGCTCGCAAGGATAAGTGATTTTAGAAAAAAACAACAGTTATTTCCCTCGGAGTTTCATAAACACTCTTTCAAAAGTAGCTAGAAGTAGAAGATCGCGGATTGCGTGACTCAAAGAGGTCTCCATTTGGTACAATTCCATATTGATATTTTTCAGTAGAAGAATGGTTCAGACTTGTTCCTAACTGTGGTGGGTTTTTTTTGTGTGTGGAGATCTCTGTACTGCGAGGCTAACGGAATCTTGGCTACATTATTTCTGACATGTCTACTAGTAACTTCATCACTCCCATCTGTCACTCTGCCTACATCGTCATTCGTCAGATCAGCTCAATCCGTCACTACCTAACACTTAGTGTAACGAAAACTCTAGTCTGTGCTCTTCTTCATTCTCGTCTTGATAATTGTAATTCTCTTCTTGCAGGTCCGCCAAAACAATAAATTGAAAAAACTAATTGAAAAACTACTGAGAGTTCAAAATCCAGATGCCAGGCTAGTTCTTAAGGCAGAAAAACACAACCATTTTACTCCACTACTTCATTCACTTCATTGGCTCCCTGTACAAGCACGCAGTGATTACAAAATTACAAACACTCCATTCTCTGCCACAACTTTTCTAACAAACGCCCTTCCTATCTTACTGACCTTCTCTCTCTACTCACTCACTCATCAGCTACGCTCTCCTACAGACACACGTATTGTTCTCTTTGTTTCTAAGCAACACACTAAAACATTTGGCGAAAGCTCTTTCTCTTTTTTGTGCAACCAAACAATGGAATTCTCTACCATTAAATATTCGCAGTATTCCAACTACTAACGCCTTCAAGACTGCACTAAAACACACATCTCTTCAAACATCGTATGCATTTATAATTTCATGTTATTTCTAATTGCTGTTAACAGGCAAGGCATTAAACAGGTTTCAGGATATCGATGGTGTGCAAGAGCTGACGCGGGGGAACGGAAAACAATTTTTGTCTAATGAATTGTTCCCTGGTTTGATTGTTTATTGTGGTAGTTTAGTTAAAATTGCATGTATGTACATTTTTCGGACATGTAAATAAACATTGTTATATTAATCTTATTTGATTTTATTGTGAATTTTTTTTTCAAATATTGATTTTCATTTAATTTAAATTGTTATACATATATAAAAGTATTTCTCCACTTGTAAGAACATTGAGTGGATGCATGGATGTACAGTGCAGCTGGATTAAAACACTAAGACAGTCCTCATGGTCGCATGATTAGAGCTAGTAATACTTATCTGTTACAGACACTCCTTCTATACAGAAGATTATTGCGTCCTACGCAGAGGCGTCACTTGGGTTGGTACCACCCATTGCGGTCACTTATTGTGTCACCCCCTCACACTTACTCCATAGACCACCTCTGACTCTGCCAGTGCCAAACAACGAGAACATTCAGAATATTACGTTTTGATGGTGTCATCCCTTGTGATCGTGTCGCCCGGTGCGGTCCGCACCCCCCGAGTGACACCTGCGGTCCTACGAATAATACTTACCCAAGCTGTACCAGCAGAAACATTTACTGTACCAAGTGATAATTACCCAAGCTGTACCAGCAGAAACATTTACTGTACTTAGTGATAATTACCCAAGCTGTACCGGCAGTAGCATTTATTGTACCTTCCTGCCACGATCAAATAGACAAAACAACACATGCCCTAATTTTTTATATTCTTCACTCTAGTAGTAGTAGTATTTACTTTACATTAATACAATAACCATGAAGAAATAAACGTTAAAAACCAAGTTTTTGACTACAAATCCGTATTTTATACGAGAAATAACTAAAAGAATGTTCATTGTAATACGCATCGAACAACAATCCAAAAATCCATAATTTTAGTTATGTCTCAAATATATAAAAGGATTTATTGTAACAACACTTCTACAGTCTGTCTGCTAAATTTCAGCTTGCTAGCATACGAGAAAGTGGAATCGATCCAAAGTTTTTTCGGCAACAAGGCATCAAGCAATTAAGCAACCAGACGACACGAGTTAATATAAAGGATTTAAAAAATAACATACTCTATTTTGTTTATATTCTTCATGCTTGCAATAGTATTTACCTGCAATTTACCTTGCTACAGTGATCATACAGACAACAGAATACACCCCTAATTTATCTTTACATTCACCACTCCCATGGAATGTTTTTATTCAAAAAGGTGGCAGGTCCCCCCCCCCACTAAATGAGACAAAACATATTCCAAATGTACACACACCCACACACACAAAACATTATCAATTAATTTTTTAATTTTATATTTATAAATAAATGATTTTTCCACAAACAAATTGTATACATTAATATGTAAACATATTTATATATTTTTACTTTCCTAACTTTCATAGTAGAAAAATCGTGCATTAGGCTATCAAAATTTAAATTATTTATAATATCGTGTTCTATGGACAATATTGCCAGATTGTGTTGTCTTAAAGCACTCATTGTGGAACAAACATATTTTTTTTAATCAACTTCAGTTTGGAGAAGCTCCCTTCACAACTAGCGACACTGATTGCAGTTGATTTTAAAAAAACTCCTAGCAAAATTAAAATGTTGGGTACACAATTTTCTAATCTATACTGTTCAATAACTTTTAATAGATCAAGCGGGCCTTACCCTCCGTTTTTGTAACATAATGACTCTTCTTGTAGTGTAGGTACATCCATAAAAACCTGGATCCTTTTTCTTTCAATATGGAACGGTTTTTTATCAATGTCAATAGTCATTTATTTGACATTCAAATTCTTCATTTAGTAGGTTACATGATGTTATACACGTTTATTTTCTTGCAAGGACATGCAACTGATCAAAAGGTTATTTTATTTTATTTTATAATTCCATCCATGGATAAAAACATTTCTCGTTGTACTTGTTCTAAAGATAGAATCACGTCTTGTGCATCTTATCCACTCATATTTTTTCTCCTACTAGCTAAGCGTTCAGTTAATATCTCCAACTTTTCACAAATTGTTTCGACTGATATAACAGCGTTTTGTATTAGCACATCTATTCCTTCCATGAAATGGGTTAGCATTCATTTTAAAAAATACGGGTTCCTATAAATTGAGATAACATAGAAAAGAAAAAGATTGCATTGAATTGAGTAAAATTGCAGCATCTGATCTCGTTTTTCTAGTTACTTCTTCAGATGTCAATTTTTTTTCCATGGCGCTGAAATTTGTAAAGTATATCTTTTCGAAAATATTTATACTAATTATGGTGGTTATTAACGGAGAAATTTAAATACTTTTATATTCTTGTCATAAATCTTAATAGTTCCCATAAAATAGACGAATATAAACTATTTACAATTTAGACATTACTTTAATTGGAAAGGCGTAACATTTTTAATAAATAACCGTATTTTAATGAAAAACACAAATTATCTGCGCTACTTTAATGCAATAAAAACAAAGTAAATTATTTTTTAATAACTTACCTTAGAATATTTTTCTGGAAACTTAAAAACAGTAATATAAATTACTACTTGTAACTACTTGCAAGTTAAACACAATATTTGAACCCCCATGACATGTAAAGTACTTGTTCGAGCATCATTCTGCGCATGTCGAAAATCGACGCAAAAACTATCGTGGCAATATTAATAGCACATATTATTCGGCTCAGCGGTAATGTGTTTTTGTGCAGTATTTTTATAAAAGCGTTTTCTGGGACGTATATCGCTTAATTTTCCAAACTAATTGATTTCTTTTTGGCGCGATTTTAAACGGTTGAACGGTTGAATTGTTGAACTGTCATGCGTTAGTCATACAACCAGTATGTGATCAAACAAATCCGTTAATTAAGACTCGAAAGTAAGTATATTTATGTTTCACCTGAATTTTCCCCCTATAAAAGAAAAAGGGCATTTTTCGGAAATGGTTGCACTTTTCAAATATCCAAAATTGCCGACCTCTAAATGTGTGCCGAACCACCATCCCTCCACCTCCCACCCCCAGCTACGCCACTAAAAGTAATACAAAAGATTATGGCACTATTCTAAAATATGTGAAAGTTCCTACTGTTCACACTTCAAACCCTATGATGGGATCTAAGTTCTTCTGATATAAACAATGACATTAATATATATATAAATTTGGGGCTGTGTATATTAACGATTAGTTAATCGATTAATCGTTAAAAATTTTATTCTATTAAAATTAATTTGATCGATTAAAAAATTTTTTTACCTACATACTTTTCCCACGTATTATTATTATTTATTTAGACGTGCATACGTAAACAAAAAGGTTTTTCTTTCTTATTTCTTGCATAGCAGAACGAATTTGTTGTGTTACCTCACAAATTTTGGGAGCCATGGAATTACCACGACTTAGTCAATTTCGTTAAATAATGAATCGTGACTTAAAGGGACATATATATATATGCATTATACAAAATATGATTAAAATAATCGATTATTTTTTTCAAGATTAATCTAACAAAAAAAATTAATCAGGATCAGCCCTAATGTAAACAATATAATAGCCCAAGTCACAGGTTGGAGTATGCGTCGGTAACGCTATGACGTCATTTTTTAGCTTATAAACAATATAATAGCCCAAGTCACAGGTTGAAGGATCCGTAGCGCTATGACGTCATTTTTTGAGCTTATATTTAAGTACTAGTGTATTACCCGTCAAAAATGACGGGAGTTTTAAAAATGGATATATTTCAGTTTTTGTAATTGTCCCTTTTGCCAGAAAGCCGCATAGTAAATAATCAGAAAATGTAGAGACCAAGAGAGAAAAATTAAATCTCTTCTCCATATTGAACAATTTTATGCGGACGTTTGAAAATAGTGGGGTTTTTTTGGTTTCTGCAATATATTTTTCAAGGTTTTTTTTTAGCGGCGGGCTTTCTAAAGTCTAGCGTTACGAACGGTCATAGCAGAGTATATATATTGATTATATATACGAATATATGTGTTATGAGAAAACCTCCAAGCTTAGGCTTCGCATTATATAATTTTGCATGAATAATAATGATATAATTATGATAATAGTAAATGCATAGTGAATTACACACAGCATAAAGTGATACTGCGGCAAAGAAGTTTGAAGTTCGACGTATTAACAAATATTGCTGAGGAGTCAGCCGGACGTTAACTTGCGGCATTGAATAGTGCGCACCAATTATGAGTGCACCAATAATACAGCACAGTGCGTTAAAAATAAATTATGTGACTGTAATGTGATCCACATCACGCATATCTGTGATTTGAAGCCATTTAAGCTTCATCGATGATTATGACTTGTCAGTTTATTCGCCCATTTGTCCATACACTATTACCACAACATTATCAAAACATGTAAAAAATAAACTGTAGCTTTACACATGTTAATAACTATTTATTTTGCATGAAACGTAGTAAGCAAAGTTTGTCACAGGATAACAGAAAAGATTAACTTATCAACTGTTAATCATATTTACAATTTAACATACACGTGTTAGTAATTCACATACACGTTTTTATTGTTGTCAAGTCAGCACCTTTTCAATATCTATTATGACTTGTCAGTTTATTGGTCCATTGGTCCCTACATTATTACCTTAAAATTATTAAAAACATGTAAATACAAAATTGTAACTATTTACAAATATGAATAACAACGAACTATTTATTTTGCATGAAACCTTTGAAGTAAAGTTAAGCACTGGATAAAAAAAAATATTAAAGTATCAACTTTATTATACACATTTTAGGAATTCTAATAAACGTTTTAATTACTGTCAAGTCAGCACCCCTTCCAGTTCTATATTAAAAGCAAAGATTTTTTATTCAAAATTAGTATAAGACGCAAAAAAATATTACATGTAAATAACAATTTTGAAAAAAAACTATTGTGGGGAGGAGTCCGATTTTTAAATATGTTATTTTTTTAAACATACAAATATGCAATCTCAAAGTGTATAAAAGAAAAACAAACGCTAAACTGAAGCATAAGTTGGCAAATTTCATTTTAAGTAATAAATAATGGCTTTGTAGTTCAAAACGCATCGAAACTTGACAACCGAACGACAACCAATTTTAAATTTCATAAACCGAAAAACGAATGTTATACATTGTTATCGAAAATTAAATTTATAATTACGTACGTAATATTGACATGGACACACACAAAAACTGACATTTAATACAAAAAAATAATAATAATATTAATCACATCAAATAAAACATTGCTCTTTTTACTTCGTTCCCTTCACACATTAATAAAAGCTCAAATAATGACGTCATGTCACAATATTTTATGGTGAGCAACACATTTTGTTATAATCTCGAAAGCAACATTTTTTATTTTTTTATCGGGAGTTACCTCGCATAGCGCCAGGACTGACTGACTGACACTACTTGCGTGACAATTGCAAATTATATAGTTTAATATATAGAAGTAGGCGCGCATCAGGAGATGTGCAAAATTCTAAAAATTCTAATAGATTCCCAAAAAAATATTATATGACGTCACAGTTTAAGTTTATATTTTAATTTTGGAAAAGAGAGTGATGTAAAAAGAGGATTTGAGGATTTATAATTATAAAATACTTTGTGTACATTTCAGGAAGTTTAATATTTCGTATTTATCAAACAAGGATAAGTTACTTGGACTTTTTACCCCCAAAAAAGTGGGCGCCGTAGGCGCCCTAAAACCCCTAGTATATTTATAATATGCGTAAGTAGTATGAGAACGTAAATTTTGAAGTTCGATTTTAGAGCGACTATAAAATTTGCTGCTTGAATTAGATTGTTTTAAAAAAAAACTTTTTTTAAGTTAAAGAGCTTTAAAAAAATATTACAACTTGAAATCTTCAAAGTAAAGACTAAAAAAAAACACCTTTTTTCTTTTAAAAAAATTAACCCTTTATCTCGTATGAAAATAATGTATAATATTGTAAGGCATGTAAGGACTTAAATTAATAATTGACTTATCATCCATGTCTTACCTCCCTTTAAAGTGTTTGGGAATAAAAGGGGAGTGGCGACTACAATTTTAGTGACTAATGATTCTGCTTACATGTATTATAATTAATGGATCTACTTTTTACTTTTCAGATTTTTTAAAAAAATGTTATCAGCATACGTTCTCTCAAGATATTCTCTTGATTATATTTTATTTTGTTTGATTTTGTCTTGTCTTATCTTTACAGAAGATTATGCAGAAGATTATTGCGTCCACAGACCATGCCGATCTGTTGGCAAGTGACGCAGCGTTCATATGCCACGGCTATGAGGGTTCCACGCATTGGCCCCGGGAACAAATCCTTGCCTTCCATGGATTCGAAACCAGGACCACCAAGACCATCCGAACGCCAGCCGAGTGCCCATGCCACTCGACCACCGCCCCCCCCCCTTTTTTTTTATAAATAATCCGTGCAGACTCTTCCCTCCAAATAGCAGACGCATTTTTGGATGTTTGACACCAATGAACTAAAGAGTCGAGAATCAGGACCGCAGCCAAGGGGACAGATAAATAAATGAGATATGTTTGATCATGTTTACTTTTATCAACTTATTTGATCATTTCTCTTCATTTTTTCACCTACTTGGTCAGTTTGATGCAAAACAAAACAAAGAAGAGTAAAAGGAACTTGTAATCCTCAGCATTAGCTTATGATGTAAGCCCATTGGCTTTTAAAGTGTTTAACACGCGGGAAACTAGAGAAAATAAACTATTTTAAAAATTGCAAACTGCCTGATAAAATTTAACCAGTTGAAATTAAAATTTGATTTCAGCGCATGCGTTTATGTTGAATATCCTTAAAAAAAACAAAAAGATCCAAAAACTAAGAGTCGGTCAATTGTTTCATTGAACGTACAAGTGATATGGTTGGACAGATGAAATATACAAATTATTGTATGCTATAGAGTCAGTGGTTCTTAACTTTTTTAGATTCAAGGACCACTTGAAAAATGTGTGTCTTAGGCGCGGACCACTAATGAAAATTGTGCTACTGCCGTGCAGGAAATTTATATATAATTATACTTTGTATATAACTATTTAATAGTGTGCATGCTAGTTAGTAAAGCTATACTAATATGCTACGATTTGCGTGCTCCAAAAACGATATTGATTTGAAACAGATTGTAATTGCTTTCTTTTGTAACGAACAAATGTCACCTATGCTAGTCTTATACTTATACAGTAGTATTATTCAATTCTTATTGCTTACTATAAAAAAAACTCATTAGCAGTAGTTAGTATTAGTAAGACTGTTACATTGGTTAATTTAGTACGAGCCTTGAGTTTGCACATTTGAACACAGCACATCCAAACGAGGTGTAATACTTGAAAGACTCCATTGTATTTCATCTTCACCTTCAATTCGGGAACGATGTTTTGTTTTGATTGTAACCAATGCAGAAAATCCACACTTAAAAAGATATGATGCTGAAAAGGGGTACAGTATTTTTAAAAGCTTTCTGAGACAGTTCTGGGTACTCCAAAATTTCATCAAGCTCACTCTCTGATGCAACTTATTCAAAGTATTATCGCTGGTCGGTTTTAATGAATCGGTTTAAATTTGATGTTAGTAGATTTAATGAGTCAATGTGTGCAAAAAACGTACTGTAAATACATGAAAAACTCTGAACGTTCAAATCAACAAAGTAGAAGCTACATTGATCATGCAGTGATTGAATATGTTTAGAAATCAAAATTTATCAATAGTTGTTTATTGTTTTCAGCATTTTCTAGTTTATCGGTCAATTCGTACAATTGATCAAACATGTCAAAGTTACCTTGATATACTCTTGTTTTCCAAATATCAAGCTTTTTTGTAAAATCAGACACTTTGTCACTGAGAGTAATTAAATGTATCTGCTTTCCTTGTAGAGATGAATTAAGCTTATTAAGTTCTTAAAAAATCTCAGCAAAGTTAGACAGAACAGCAAACCATAAGTTATCGTTCAAATGATCAACAAGCGGTCATTTTTTTTCCTCCAAGAAACTCTCTCGCAGCATCACGTAATTCAAACAGTCTGTTAAACACTTTCTCCCCTAGATAACCAGGCTTTTTTGGCCCGCAACTCGTATAGCCACCAAAAGTTGCTGCTCGCTCTTATAGCTTTCTTTCTTTGGCTTTGGTCGCTTGTCGTATGCAGGACTTCTGACTATCAATTGAATGTTTTTTTAACAGAAAGTAGTCCAATAGTTTCTCCGAGCAGACATTATGTTTTGAGATGTCTTCGGAGGTTTGCAGGTGACATCGCTTCATTGCCAAGAATTTTCGGGCAAAATACACACTCTGATTTTGGGTTGATCATTTTCTATGACGCATATAAACCCAAAGCGCGAATATTCTTCATCATACCGTCGTATAGCAATTTGTCTTTTTTTTCTACGGAACTGCATTTGATTCGTGCATAGATTGTGAGGATGCGTCTGAGGAATCCTTATTTTTGTCCTTATATTCGGTTGTTTTCTTTATTAGCAATAATTTATCCATGTGTTTAATCAATTTAATTAATTTATTACTTTAATAATTGTATTATTAATTTAAAGCTAATTTACTCAATAATGGTTTCAAAAAAATATGCTTTCTATAGTCTTCTAAGAGTCTAGTGTGACGTCATGTGACTTCAGGTATAGCTAAAAGTAAACATAAAATCAAAACATATTATTTTCGGTGCTATGCCATCGCCATCGAGTGATTAAAATTAATAAATATATTCAAAAAGAGAAAAAAAATTATACCTTTTCATGTTTTAAAATTTAAAAAATAAAATTTCATCTTTTTTCCCGCGGACCACCAGGAACATCTCCGCGGACCAGTGAATGTTCAGTCCAGGTTGAGAACCACTGCTATTGAGTGCCCAAAACATCTGGTCTGACTGGGCATACAGCAGTACTGACCATGCCCACGTGACCATAACAATATCTAGTGCAGTCGCAGATGAACACAGATTTTTACCACATCCCTCTGCTCTCCACCCCACCCCTTATTTTTCGTCATTTCTATCATTACATTTTGTGAAATTTTAACGATTTTACTTCAAATTTACATCTTTCTTTATTTCATTTAACCCACATTTTTAGGGGCCGTCCATAAACGATGTCACGCGATTTTGGCCGATTTTTGCCTCCCCCCTCCCCACACAGAATATGACGTCACAAAGCTTTGTCTCCCCTCCCCCACCCATTAAAGGGGATATTTCCTTTTTGAAAATGAGCATTTTCCCCTTATCACGCAATGTGATCTTAAATTCTCCACAAGTTCACACCAATCTACAGAGCCATTTCATAATGGAGCATAAAATAAATATATGCTCTGTCCCCACCCCTATCCTTATGTAACATGAGCGTTAGGTTTAAAATAAATAAAACCAACAAGTTCGCATTGTATTCATCTATTCCATGCCCCGCGAAATGGTTTTGTCTTGTTGTGTGTTTATTTTATCGAGACGACTCGATGAAAGCCTCGAACATCTAACACGTTACTTCACAGATGAACGCAGTTGTTTTTTTAAGCAGCACATTTTTAAAACTCAATTCAGTTACGTATTTTTTAAAGGCAAGGGCTGATTACCACACTGTAAACCCCTAGCCCTCCCCACACCCCCTAGACAATCATCCATTACTACGCTAAGAATTTTGACATATTCTATTTACCATTGTGGTTTTGTCGTGCAATTGTTTGGCTGTGTACAGTGGGGTAGATCAAACACTCAACAATCTTCATCCCGTTGGGACGTTATCATGGGGGCGGTCCCACCCAAACATTCTTAATCCCGGTGGGACGTTATCATGGGACGGTCCCACCAAACATTCTGATCCCGGTGGGACGTTATGGGGCGGTCCCACCCAACATTCTTGATCCCGGTGGGACGATATCATGGGGCTGGTCCCACCCAACATTCTTGATCCCGGTGGGACGATATCATGGGGTGGTCCCACTCAACATTCTTGATCCCGGTGGGACGATATCATGGGGCGGTCCCACTCAACATTCTTGACCTCGGTGGGACGATATCATGGGGCGGTCCCACCCAACATTCTTGATCCCGGTGGGATGCTCCAAGAATTTATGTCCTGGTCGGTAAACATAGTGGACGATATTGAAAGATTTATTGCGAATTTAATAACAATTGTATGTTTTACAAAGAGAAATGATGGAACCCATTCAGTCCAAGTTAACAAAAGACACATGACATGGGGTCCACCACCAATTTTCGCTTTAAGCTATAAAACACCGTGACGTCACACATGGCCGGGCTCCCTGTCAGAAACTGTCACACTTTCTTACACCCCCTCATACCCGGACTCCCCTGTCAGAAACTGTCACACTTTCTTACACCCCCCACCTATGGCGGATTAAGGGGGGCGGGCTGAACGGTCTAAAGCCAGGGGCCCCCGATGATTTAGGGCCCCCAAACGTAGCATATTTTATAATAAATGTGGACAAATGTATACATGAATTGCTGAAAATATGATAAATTAATAAAATCGCATCTATTAAAATTATCTCTTTTCCCACACGATAGTCTTAGCAGTCAAAAAACCTGATTTGATAGGCTCAATAACAGAAATTATTAAAGAATATTATATATATATTTTAAATTGACAACCCCAAATGAGCTCTCGTGGCCGAATGTGAAGTACAAAGGCTTATGGTGCAAGCGGTGGCGGGTTCGATCCCCGGGTGGGGTGGTGATTTTTTTTTGCCATGTGTTTTTTAATTTTATAAATTGTCTCTTACACTCAATTGTAGGATACCGGCAAAAAGTTATTTCTTCGAATTCGTTTTTTCATGAATAATCATTTTGGATGAATATTTACGTTACAGTCTTATATTAGCTGATAGCAATCATTTTATCTAAAGGTACACTGGCTGGATAGGGCCCCAGTTTGAATTGCAGCCAGGGGCCCCGTGCAGTCTTAATCCGCCCCTGCCCCCCACCCCTCTTAGAGCGTGGCGTACTTTATGGACGGCCCTTAAACATGAAAGGTGTAAAAGAAAGGGAAATAACTTTTTGTTGAAATAAATGAAAAGCCAAGGAAAATATTAATAAAAGTGTTACTATCATCAAATATTCCAATGTCCTACTTGAAACGTCTCTACTCCATGTTGGATGTGAATTCTTCTCAAAGTCAAACTGATGCCACTGCACTGAGCAACCGAGTTACTGGGGCAGTATGAGAATCTGACACTAACACGTGAAGTCCTTCAAAATGTCAAATCTTGTTGTAACACTGTGTAGTGTAAAAGCTTAATTAGGTTGGTTTTTTTTCTTATTATCCGACATTATACAGTTTTACTGGCTTTAATCTCCTGGGGAGATATATTAAATTTTTATTAATTGAACTGCTGTAGTGAATCTAAGGTTGAGACACTTGAAACTGTGGTAACAGTTGTTAATATAAATATAAGAATTCAATTTCTCTGGTTTCTTAAAATGTAACGGAGGAGATGGTGTATAAACCACTTTCATTGTTGAGACGCCATGACCTGAAATTGAGATGTGTTTTATTCCGTTATGTCGTATCACTTTGACATGTCCTTGGCCCCAGTATGACCTGCCAATTCGACGTGTCCGTGACCCCAGTGACCTCTGGTGGCATAACTTGAATGAACTTAAAACACACAGTTTTCATTACTAGTAAATAAGTGACTTTGTTTCCAGTTCATATCCATGTACACATTGACCATGCACACCCCCCAATAATTGTAAGATACTGAGGCCTCTCATGATGAAGATACTGAGGCCTCTCATGATGAAGATACTGAGGCCTCTCATGATGAAGATACTGAGGCCTCTCATGATGAAGATACTGAGGCCTCTCATGACGAAGATACTGAGGCCTCTCATGATGAAGATACTGAGGCCTCTCATGACGAAGATACTGAGGCCTCTCATGATGAAGATACTGAGGCCTCTCACTCTCATGATGAAGATAATGAGGCCTCTCATGATGAAGATACTGAGGCCTCTCACTCTCATGATGAAGATAATGAGGCCTCTCATGATGAAGATACAGAGGCCTCTCATGATGAAGATACTGAGGCCTCTCACTCTCATGAAGATAATGAGGCCTCTCATGATGAAGATACTGAGGCCTCTCATGATGAAGATACTGAGGCCTCTCATGATGAAGATACTGGGGCCTCTCATGATGAGCATAGAAATTGCAATCCAGTGTCTTCCCTTAAGTTTACTTGACTCCACTTAATGCACAACTTATTAAATCACAAACGTTGGTCCAATTTATCCCAGGATGGACCTTATCCAAACTATTTCCAAAGAAAGATGGACTAAAATAGAAATATTTTACGAAAAATTTCCTTCAAGAAATTCTTAAGATACAACAAATATTAGAAAAAGCCAAGAAATAAATAATGTGGTAGATTTTTTAATGGATAAAATAATTACAAGTTGTTTTTTGTGTGCAAATTTTTTAAAACATTTTTGTGATGATTAAAATTAAATAAATTATGTCCCATAACCCACCAATTATTATAAAATAAAAACTACAGTTTAGGCCATGAAGATGGAAATAATGTGTAAACCTCAATCTTATTATCTCAGTTAGTGTTAGCACTGACAAACTTCAAGTCAAAGAATGTCTGGCCTATCATAATTATTATTACCTGGCCTATCACTATCATATAGTGAAAACACCTGGCCTATCATAATTATGAAAACACTTTGCCTATCATGTTATGAGAACACCTGGCCTATCATAATTATGAGAACACATTGTTTGAAAGAAAAGTGCATTTGCATATTATGTTATACGAGCAACAAAGCCAGTTCGGTGGCATGTTGTAACTCCCCTCCAACAGCCGTCTCGACCGGCATTACATGTGCATCACGTCAAAAATACTATTCATTATAGTTGAAATTAATAACTCGTAAAAACAGAGCTTTTGACTATAAATCCCAGCAAGCATAACTCAAAATAAAGTCTTGGAAGAAATACTGCACCAAAAATAACTCGCTTTGAACATCCACGTAAACGTGTTCAATATGATTGGCTGTAGGAGTTATCTGTGTTTGAATTGCTATCGAGGGCCGGACAGTAAAATTGCCTTTTAGTATTATAGATATAGATTGAAATGAGCAACGAAAAATATAAAACAACAACCTTTTTTATGATGAAAACTAATGGTAAAGATGGTTTGTTTATTTAATTTAACCATTCATTCTAAGCCTAGATACATACTACAAATAATAAAGGGTCTTTATTAAAATTAAGCCAAAATAATTAATTATTTTGTAAAAAAAAATTCAAGAGAAAATGATGTTCAGTGAAGCAGGTAAAATTGCTTGAACAATTTTATGTCAGAACAAACTTTATGGTGAAAAAAATATATGAAAAGATTTCTGGAAAAACGTTTGAACATTGTGCTGACGTCTGCTAACAAAAATTTATCAAACTGGTTTGTGTAGCATCCCATTGATAGGTGCTCTCATCATCATTAAACAGGTTTTGCTTTTACAAACACTTGGTATTATAGTCGAACCCACTTACCTCAATGCACTCTGGCATTTTTAGTTCAGTTCAAAACAGTGTTGACATCTCGCTTTTCTTCGAGACTTCCGGCTATTGTGTGATTCTACGAGATTTCAATAAAAATTACCGGATGTTTTGCGTGTGTGAATTATTAGTTCGACGTGTATCCATGGAGTATGTATTCACCCGAGGTACTGGACAATCGCGATAGAGGTCGTTAATCATCATTTCGCAGTGCATGTTATATTATTATTAAACTTAATTCATTTTCTGATGTATTAATCATTTTATTTTTTAAGATAAACGAATATCTTTAGAAATGAAAATAAAGGTTTGTATCGAGAATCGACGGTGGTTTTTATTTAATCAAATAAAAAAATTATTATTCTTTTAAAAGTTTGTTGTTGCTTTGTTACCAGTAAGATACGTGACTGTGACTAACACGCGCGTGACGATGAAATCAAATCATTTCTGATAAGGAATGATTTTTTTTTAATTCGCTTAGACTTATTTGCCGGCCGAGGTCTAACACAGTACACACAGCCCACAGCGTGCTGTGATCAACGGTCAAGGCCACAATAGTTTTATTTATATTACAAGTTTGATTGACTGAGGAAATTCGAGAGCGTTCTGATAGTAACAGATATCCTGCACGTCAAAAGCATTAAACTTAAAATAACCATATTGATTTCTTTATTTGTATTTTAAATTCGCTGATACGACGGCAAACGTGAGCGGCTATACCATGCCACACGCAGGTGACACGCAGCATGTGGCGAGGCGAAAAATTTGACCTTTTAACGCATGCGCAGACAATTATAAACTGGTAACTTTTTTTTTATTAAATGGAATCAAAACATACCACTACCACAGAGTCATAATCAAAGTCCTTTACTTCGGCATAAATATATATATATATAAATAATAAAATATATATATAAAAACTGCAGATTAGTCATAACTTTTCCCGAATTTCAAGGCCGGGAAATTTTTTTAAAGAATTCCCGACTTTTTCCCGTTTTCCTGAGTGGGAACCATGGTTATATTTAAATTTTAAAGGATCCTTAAAAACGAACGGTCATTACAACCTTAGGAAAGAGTGAAGAAATAGGGTTACGATACGATTCCGATTAATCGTCCCATCACTAATTAACGCTAACTAATTAATCACGTACATAAAGAAATTTCAAGCACATGTTAATATTTTGCCGCCGTATTGGTTTTCGTTTTAACTCGATCATCGGTTATGTCGACGCCATTTTTCATACCCCAACGCCGTCGACTTAACCGGTTTCGACTGTATATTATAGTTTATAAGAATCTCTATGGAATGCATTTTAGAAAATTTGTTTTCTTTAACCTTTAATGACAAAATGCAGCCAAGATTGTTTTTAGGTTGTAATTATAAGACGAGCTGAATTTTAAAAAAATTATTATTTTTTTTTCAACAATGTATTGCACTTTGCCCTAAGGAAACAGATTTTGTTTAAAACGTTAATAACTTGAATTTCCAACAATTAATGTGCAAATACCTAGCTCTCTAATCATCATAATTCATGACTCTACTTCAGAGAAGCACATTTGGGCTTACAGCACATCCTAGTATCACTAAAGGATCATAACTCTCTCAGAAGTCACTCTATCAAAAACTGGAGCATCAAAATTATTTCCCTTTTTTCTTTATAAATAAACCGTCAAAACATTTCAAGTCACATCCCCTTTGCCTAGGATCAAAAATGGTTTAAAACATATGTATTGCATATATTTAAAATGAATCAAGACAGAGTCAGATATCTGAGATCTACATCACTGTCCAAAGGTCTATCAATATACAGATTTCATCTATGCAAATCCCTCAAGCACATCTCCAAAACTTTGGTATCATTAATGTCTTTTTCTGTCTCTCATGCCTGTCTGTACTTAAAGCTGGTCTCCGTCATCTTTCAGCTTGGCATCCAGCCCAAAGAAGAGATTAAAAATGTGCCCGCTGTTGTGCTGCTCCAGGTATTTGCTGAACTGACCGAGGTCCATGTGGTACTCACGGCCCTTGCCTCCCCTGGCATCCAAGACCAGTTCTAGAAAAGGCTCAAACTTGTAAGATGCTGCTTGATCTGTTGGGTTGTCAGGCATGGGAATGACCTATGGATAGAGATGAAGGGGAAAGTCAGTTGGAATGCTTTGGCACAATGAACAAAGGGAAGTAAATCAGTAACTGACATCTCAAGTAGCTTCCTTAAATATATAGATGAAGTTATTCCCCTTTTAACAATACCAGGCGAGTGATCTCTGAGGTGACTGAGAGCAATCACAACTCTATGTCCTTCACCCTTACTGGTACTATCCTTTATCCTGGCTGGTACTGTCCTTCACCCTGACTGGTACTGTCCTTTCACCCTGACTGTTACTGTCCTTCACCCTGACTGGTACTGTCCTTCACCCTGACTGGTACTGTCCTTCACTCTGACTGTTACTGTCCTTCACACTGACTGGTACTGTCCTTCACCCTGACTGGTACTGTTCTTTACCCTGACTGGTACTGTTCTTTACCCTGACTGTTACTGTCCTTCACCCTGACTGGTACTGTTCTTTACCCTGACTGGTACTGTTCTTTACCCTGACTGGTACTGTTCTTCACCCTGACTGTTACTGTCCTTCACCCTGACTGTTACTGTCCTTCACCCTGACTGTTACTGTCCTTCACCCTGACTGGTACTGTTCTTCACCCTGCCTGCTACTGTCCTTTACCCTGACTGGTACTGTTCTTCACCCTGACTGTTACTGTCCTTTACCCTGACTGGAACTGTTCTTTACCCTGACTGGTACTGTCCCTCAGCCTGGCTGCAATGGAGACTCACCACAAAGGGGAACCCCTAAGCTTAAATATCCTCCAATGTGATCTGTGGAACCCTTGTGTGCAAACATCAGGTAATGTACAATATCAATACCAGCTATCTTTTCTAACAGACATTGAGATACACAATAAAGAATGCCTGCCCCAGGTAATTAAAGAGATAGAAGTTGCATAAATAAAACAATGTGTTTAGCTTTAACCATAAGGTAAAATACAAATTTTTTATTTTTTTAAATGCCCTACCCATAAAGATAAAAACATGTGTATTAGTATAAAAAATATAAACTAAATTTACATAGGAGTAGAGGAAGAGTTTGGTAGCAGTTAAGAGTAAAGAAGAAGTTGCAGAAAAATTTCAGGCAGAACCATTGAGTTGATTGTAAGAGTTACAAGAACAAATCAAAGGAAGGACTCGACAACAAATTTCAATGACCTCCTGCTCTGTGATGCCTATCTTCTTCCAGGACAGGCGTCTGACCCTGTGCCAGAACTCAAAGACGTCACGGGTCACTCCCTCTGCGCAAATGATGCCAGGCTTACCTGGCATGCTGAAGCCATGAATCTTGAGCTCTTTTCCCCAGTCCTGAATCTCCTGGCGCTTCTCCTTGCTGTAAATGTGGTGGCTGTAGATCCATAGCCTGGTCAGGGTATCGCTGGACAACAGATAGTATGGCTGCTGTTATTTAGACTGTTGTATTTGTACCTCACACTAGTAATTTTTAAGTGCAATAATTACCGTGGATTTCTGTACTTAAGTCGTAACTTAGTAAGGATTCCCTTTATTTACTCGGGTCTGGTCACATTTTGAAAGAGTTGCTTTTTTTAAATATTTTTTTTTATTTTTTACAATGATGTGTATTGAAAGATTTGACCTGATCAATCTTTAAGGACAGGCTTTGTTCAACATTTTTCTATTGATTTTTAAAAAAATAAAATTATGTATCTTGTTTTAAATTAGTAAATATAATTAATTATATCAGAAGTGAATGGTAAAGGCAATTCTCTTTAATTCTTTGTCATGTTATTTTTATTTTTAATTCTAGTATTTATTTTGAATCATTGGCCTACAAAACAGTTTAATTCTACAAAGCTGCATTTTCAAAAATTTGAAATTCAATCTATACCAAACATAAATGCACTAAGTATGTATTAATGGGATTCATCAGGTGTGCTTAAATATTGATAAAATTCATTCAGTGAGCTTAAATATTGATAAAAGTCTTCCGATGTGCTCAAATAGTTATAAAATTTATCCGCCGTGCTTAAATATTGATAAAATTTATGCAACCTGCTTAAATATTGATAAAATTTATGCAACCTGCTTAAATATTGATAAAATTTATCCAGCCTGCTTCAATATTGATAAAATTTTTCCAGTATGCTTATATTGATAAAATTTATCCGGGGTGCTTAAAATGATAAAATTCATCTGTGTTTAAATATTGATAAAATTTATCTGGTGTGCTTACCATATATTCTCGTTCTATAGCCCGTTCGTTCATAAGCCGACCCCCCTCTTTTGGAAGATAATAGCATAAAAGGTGAATAACCCGCTCGTAAGCCGACCCTAAAAATATTAGGACAGCGTAAACAAAATGGTACACATTTTCAGCTTAAATGCTGCATCTTAAGCCGATCATTTTCTCTTACACTGACGATTCATTTTCAAGAATAGGGTTAGTATTTCTTATATTATTGTTCAGAATATTATTATTTGAAAATAGTTTAAATTGGTGAATATAAATAGGTACTACCCACTCTTTGTATAATACTTTTCTTTGTATTTCCTACTACTTTGTACTACCTATCTTTGTCTTTGTGCTCTTTGTTAGGCAAGAGTTACCGGTATTTTTTTTGTTTTTTTGGTAAACAGTGGCGAAAGCGCGTACATTAAAATTCGTTGTTGAAAACAAAATTTGTAAAACAATTTATTAAAACATTCACAAAAATAAATAAAATGAATAAATAAGGTGAGTGCAGATGTTTAATATTTTATATCTTCTGGTAGAGCAGTCGAATCTTGTACAATGTAGACAAGGATCTACAATACTACTATGGCATCCGTCCATCCTCATGGGATGATGGCGTTTCCTCCTGCTCCTCCACCCCCCTTCCCCTTTCTCCTGGCCCTTTTCTCCTCGCTCCTGGCTGTAAGGGAAGCTTCAGCGACTTGGATGCCCTCGTGCACTTTTGCCCGCCAGGATAGCGCTCCGCAGCAACGGTCTCCCACGGTTTATGGTCAATCTGCGCCAGAGTCATGTCTTTCTTGCAGACATCCTTGAAGCGCAAGCAGGGGCGTCCTCTCTTCCGCATACCAGTTGCCAGCTCGCCGTAAAGCAAGGCTCTTGGAATGCGCTCCGGGCTCATCCTGCGGACATGTCCCAACCACCGCAGGCGCCTCTCACTCAGGATTGAGTGCATGCTCAGCATATGACTCCTTCTGAGTATCTCGACATTCGTGATCTTATCCTGCCACTTGATGTGCAGAATCCTGCGCAAGCATCGTAAGTGGAAGCTGTTGAGTTGCTTTGTTTGTTTGGCATAGGTCATCCAGCACTCGCTGCCATAGAGGAGTGTGCTGAGCACGCAGGCCTGGTAAACAGTGATTTTTGTCCTATCAGTAAGCTGTGCATTGTTCCACACTCTTTGATTCAGCCTAGCCATTAATGATGCAGCCTTGCCGATTCTGGTTTCAATTTCATTTTCCAGGGAGAGTGTACTTGTGATGTTACTGCCAAGGTAGGTAAAATCCTCGATGACATCCAAGGTGTTTCCCTCAATGGAAATTGCTGGGAAGCAGTCTGTTCCTTGTCTCATAATGTTGGTCTTTTTGAGGCTTATCGTTGGACCAAAATCCTTGCATGCCTCCGAGAACTTATTGACCAAAAGTTGGAGACCTATCTCTGAATGTGAGGTAAGGGCTGCGTCATCCGCAAAGAGCAACTCTAATTAAAACAGTTTCCACTTTTCTCTTCGCACGGAGACGGCTGATGTTGTATAGATTTCCATCCGTCCTGGTATGGATGTTTACACCCTCAAAGCAGTCCTCGAAAGCATGACGCAGTAGCATCGAGAAAAAGATACCGAAGAGAGTTGGAGCCAGTACACAGCCCTGTTTGACTCCGCTACAAACTGGGAAGGGTTCTGAGGTGGCACCATCGAAGAGCACTGTGCTTTGCATATTGGTGTGGAAGGACTCGATGATGGAGAGAAGCCGCGGCGGACATCCTATTTTTTCCAATATACGTAGCAGACCCTTGTGGCTGACCAGGTCAAATTCTTTGTTAGATCTACAATAACAACACCGATATTCAATGTACATGCAGAAATCACCTATGACCCACTCGTAAGCCGACCCCCATACCTTTTCCCCTAGATTTTTTCCCAAAAAAGTCAGCTTTAGAACGAGTATATACGGTAAATATTGATAAACTTCATCTGATGTGTTGTAAGGTTTCATAAAGTTCATAAGGGGGCACTGATCTTATGCTTGTTTCTAGTGACAGAATTCATATACATGTATATACAATATCATTTCAAAGTTCAACGCCTTAGAGATCTCATGGGGAATACATTAATTAAGGAAAGATTTTATTGCTAGATAGTATTACAGAGGGTTTTTTTTACAGTACACCAAAAATTGCTACAAATTTACCAAAAGATAAGTAACTGCTGAACTAAACAATAAAAAGTAAAAGTAAAGTCCTTTTTCAGACCATGATTGCCTATGAGGGCAAGTGAAGTAGCGTTCAAAGGGTTTTTTTTAGGCACGGCATACCGAGGGATTGTGTGGCTAGCACAATACCCAGCTGCCTTTACTTTCCCCAACCGATGTCAGGTACTCATTCGAAGCTGGGTGACTCGGGGACATTGCCAGCACCGAGGCTCGACCAATGGGTGAATGAAAATTCCAATAGATCATAGAATTAATCTCAGTAGAGACCCAAATTTATGCTTATAAAATTAATAAACTTATGAGATTGGTCATCTTTAAATTAAAAAAAAAGGGGGGAAAATTCCTAATCCTACGAGTACCTGCCAGGGGTCTGTCCCTTCTTGCTTTCATCATCAAGTTTTGGGGGAGAATCTGACAGCTGTTGCTGTAACTCTGTGTATAGTCTTTCTCTCAGCCACTCAACAAGAACTCCAATTATTATCTCCCCTTCTTGGTGGTTGGCAAGCTCTACAGAGAGACCCACAATTATTGCACTATCAATATGACGGTTGATACAGAACTCTCAAACTAAAATGGGTTGTTAAAACATGAGAGGCACTGACATTTTGAAATAAATAAGCATTGTCATTAATTTAAAATAATTTATAAAACTAATTTTTTTACTTTTAAAATAATAAATATAATTGAAAGTATTTGTTAAGTGAAGTCTAAATAAAATGTTCAAATTTTAAGTTAATTCTTAAAAGAAGTGGACTTGTTTTGTGATATATATGTAGCCGTCTGCTAGAGTTAAACCTCAGCAGTCCGCCTTAGTGACCGGCACGGGTCACTGCAGGTTCACTCCAGACCACGATGTGACTGGAGTTCACTCGAGGTGACTGCGCGCCAGCGGGCCAGTAACACACTGCCCCTGGTCTGTGTGAGAAATTGATTGTTAATAATGTGGTAGTGTGCACACCCCAGGGGCGGATTAAGACTGCACGGGGCCCCTAGCTGCAATTCAAACTGGGGCCCTATCCAGCCAGTGTACCTTTAGATAAAATGATTGCTAGCAGCTAATATAAGACTGTAACTTGTAAATATTCATCCAAAATGATTATCCATGAAAAAACCGAATTCGAAGAAATAACTTTTTGCCGGTATCCTAAAATTGAGTGTAAAAGACAATTTATAAAATTAAAAAACACATGAAAAAAAAATTCACACCCCACCCGGGGATCGAACCCGCCACCGCTTGCACCATAAGCCTTAGTACTTCACATTAGGCCACGAGAGCTTATTTAGGGTTGTCAATTTAAAATATATATATAATATTCTTTAATAATTTCTGTTATTGAGCCTATCAAATCAGGTTTTTTGACTGCTAAGACTATCGTGTGGGAAAATAGATCATTTTAATAGATAAGATTTTATTAATTTATCATATTTTCAGCAATTCATGTATACATTTGTCCACATTTATTATAAAATATGCTAAGTTTGGGGGCCCTAAATCATCGGGGGCCCCTGGCTTTAGCCCGTTCAGCTAATTCGCCATAGGCACACCCACACAGCGCCGCACCATGTGCACCGCACCGAGATGCACTAGGTTGTATGAGAGAAGAAAGGAACTAGGAAAAGAATGACAGTTGAGTGTGCCAAGGACAGCTGTTCCATTTGTATTATTGTTGTAAATAAAACTGTTGTATATCCTTGCCGTGTGAATTGGACTTTATTATTATTTTTAATTAACTTAGCCACCACTCGGCTACATATAGTTTGTAATGCACCTGCTCCCCCCAGATGGAAATAGCCCAGTCTGCTGCTGAGGAAACACTGCTACATTCAAACAGGAACAAACTTTCATAACATATCACCATACATAACAGTATGGTACAAAATGGATTTACATCACTGTACTGTCTGCTCTTGAAATAAAACACAATTTCCCCTCAGAATACCTTTGTTGAGCTCATCCCTCAGCTTCTTGTGCCTGTCTCTGCTGACCTCTGGAGCCCTGGTGAAGATCTGAGGCCTGACAAAGGGATATTCATGAGGCAGGTTGCAAATCAGCTCAGCATCCAAACTCTGGAAATTATTTTTTTTTAAACATGAAGAAGACAGTTTTTATACATTTATGTCAAAATATATTAGAGCTTATATGAACTAATTTCAAGTTTTTTTTAAGTAAATATGTTTATATAAGTGAACATACAGTTCTCTCACATCAGTTGTTTTTTTCTTTTTTTATCAAATATTTAACAAGAGAACAGCAGGGTGCGGTGGTTTCTCTATTTCCAAATTTGAAAATTAAAATAAGTTTTTAACTTGCTTTATAAAAATAAGAAAATATGTGAACAGATCTAACATAATGTTCTGCTCACTATAATGTTGTTTTTTTGTTATAGAAGTTATATTTATGTTTTACATTGACTGCATATTAATTGATTATTATATGTGCAGGGTGTCCACCCAAATCTGGTCCAAAAAAATCCTACCAGCCACCAAAAAATCCTACCATCCAACCGACAAGTAAAGGTATATATTCGACAAGTAAAAATTTAAACTGTTTGGCTATATCTGAGTCAGGAAACATCTGTTGAAAAATGCTGCCTATGTCGTCTGAGCTTCGAGCACTGGAGTGGCTAGAAACTAGGTGCATTGTCCACCTAACCTCTGCTTTTAGAGTATCTGCAACTTTAAGAGTTGGCTGTTCAGTTGTAGTTGAAGTTGGATTAGATGTAGTTGAAGTGGCAGTCTGATTCAGAGATGATGGAGGTGTTGATTTTGTTGTAAAACTAAGCATTGACCTTCTACCACGATGACTTGCACTGGCCTGCATGTGCTTTTGTGAAGACATATGGGTGTTCAAGGCTTTTATGCCTGACGATCCTATAAGGTAAGCTTGACCACAGTACTTGCACTTGAACTTTTCACGATTTTCACTTGGTTGTTCAAGCCACTCAGAGTAAGAAGTGTCTTTTAACCAGTCTGAATTAAAATAACATTTCCCCATGTTGATGGGATTGATAGTGTTTTTTGTAATAGTATACAAATTGTCAATATCTGGATAGTGAAGTAAGGAACAAAATTAAACTGACAAAAAGTAAACTAGTCTTAAGACTTTAGTCAAGAATTTGCCTACTGCAGCCTACCCTAAAAAATGTTAGTTAACACACTTTAAATTGTAACCATTTAACTAGACTAGAATCTAGATTTCTATATGTTTAGCACATAATTTTCAACACTGAACAGGACTGATTTTTAATCTATTTAATCATAAAAAATAAGCTTTGATTTGAAACAGAATCTAGATCTTAACCTATTTAAATAGTTGCTTTAATAGCTGTGACTTTGGCATACCGTGACTGTTTAAATATTCTAAAAGAAATTAACTGAACTAGATCTAGATTTTAGACGTGGCTAGGCTAAGCCTAAGGTTTTTTTCGTTTTTAATTTTCACAAAATACTAGATTAGAGAGATCTATTGACTTCAAGCAGACAAAATGGCGACTGCTGCTAAAGCAGCTAAACAATAAGCACAAAAATCGTAGTTAACACTGCTCCCATAAATTTTTTGGAGATATAACAAAATTAAATTAATAACTGGAATGAATCTTCATACTTTTCTTGACGTTTTATGACCGTTTTTAAGAAAATATGTTGATTTATAAAGATACAGGGCCTTGTCAAAGTTTTGAATCGAATGGTCATTTTTTTTTCTCTCTTCCCCTTACTTAGAATCTAGACTAGCTATTTTGCTGTCAAACATAGATCTATATCTGCCTTAACTTAAAAGTATCCCCCATTAAAAACTTTTACAATACTTTAATAGTTGGGGATAGATATCTATTATTTACTCAGATCATGATATATTTTTAACCAAAATCCTAATATGAATATCTAGATCTAGTATATGACACTAATTACTATTACGCGGTTACTAGATCTATACTATGGCTAAGCGTAAGTAATTTCACAATTTCTATCTGTTTCAATCACAGTGCACCTAGTGTGCGTAATACTATCTTTAACGAGAATTATTTTGTTTAATATCTGTAATTTGTTTGCATAAGTTTAGTTTTCGACTTTTGTTTTAAAACACACATTTACTATAGATATATCTACCTAAAACTAAACCAGGTCAACAACTTACGATTTCCGTACACAGCACACAAAAAATGATATTAATCCAATTATTTAACCATTAAATTTAAATCATTTTCACATGCTTCAGATTGAAATCGTAGAATGTTAAAAAAAATGTAGATGACATTAATTAATTCCAAGGTAAAGTCCGTTTAAATCAGAATGTGCACAATATTCACAGTATGCTAGGTAAGATGTTTTAACAATGAAATACAGATACAATCATGAGTTTGTGATTGAATGATGAATAAAAATCAAGAAATTCGGCGCCATAGGTGGTCGTAGGATGTTAATATCGATAAAGGTTTGCTTTAGTTCAGCCTCACAAAGTAACATACAGAATTGTATTACGTTAAATCTCATATCGATATGGACAGGGGACTCCGTCATAGGTAAACAACAGTTTTTATACCGCTGCGAACTATTGGTATTTCCAAACCAAAACAATGTGCAACGTGAGCTTCGTCATTCATTTATTTATATCGTTTATCCGACCGAGGAACGTTTATCCTACCGAGATTTTGTTTATCCGACCGAGGATCGTTTATCCGACCAAAATCCGACTTATCCGACCACAAAATTTTTATCCGACTAAAATCCGACTTTCCGACTTCGGTGGACACCCTGATGTGTGGTACTATTCTCATGTGAAGCACTGTCTGTGACCTCAGCTACTTGCTTGGGTACAGTGCTATATAAATTATCGAATTATTATTACTATTACATTTCACACACTGACAAGACCACTGACCAGACCACTGACCATTTACTTTAATTGTATCTTCCCCATTAATCAGAGAACCCATAAAATGTCAGTAATGGCTGGTCTTGTCATTTCAATTGAGTTAAAGTACTGGATCTGCCCTGTGACAGTTCAGATGTTGTACCTTTGTTTAAAGTACTGGATCTGCCCTGTGACAGTTCAGATGTTGTACCTTTGTTTAAAGTACTGGATCTGCCCTGTGACAGTTCAGATGTTGTACCTTTGTTTAAAGTACTGGATCTGCCCTGTGACAGTTCAGATGTTGTACCTTTGTTTAAAGTACTGGATCTGCCCTGTGACAGTTCAGATGTTGTACCTTTGTTTAAAGTACTGGATCTGCCCTGTGACAGTTCAGATGTTGTACCTTTGTTTAAAGTACTGGATCTGCCCTGTGACAGTTCAGATGTTGTACCTTTGTTTAAAGTACTGGATCTGCCCTGTGACAGTTCAGATGTTGTACCTTTGTTTAAAGTACTGGATCTGCCCTGTGACAGTTCAGATGTTGTACCTTTGTTTCATTCTGAACCGTCACCTTCACTGTGAAGCCCAACCTGTTCTCCAGATCTTCTAGGCCAAGCTCGCCGGACACAACAGCTTTGACCAGCTCCAAAGTGGTTGGGTCATCCAGGACAAGCTCTCCGGGACTTGGGTACATGGAGGCCAACATTTCCACCTGAGTAACAAGATTGGAATCGGGGATTCTTAGTAGTTCCCAGAATGGCTTCAATTTAACTTAAACTAGATTTGTAGTTCTCAGATTCACAAAAAGCATTGTTTTGTTGGTTTCTTAGATTAAAAAAAAAGTTTTATGTGTAAATAATGCTTTTACATTACTGTTGATGACCAAAAAAAATCTTAAAATCCAAATTAAGGCTAAACAAGTTCATATATGCAGAGCGGTACATTTTGAGATGTTAATAACATTGAGTGTTATGAAGAAATTATACACTTTTTCTCACACATATAAATAAAATCATACCAAAAGAAATTGAAATATTTTTTTTAGAAAAGAAAAATGATTTTATAACCAAGCAGAATATTTTGTTAATTTTTTTTTAATATACATTTCAAATTTTAATTAGTATGGTATTACATTTTCTAAAATTGCAAAGTCAAAGATTAATAGTATAGTAAGGGACCAGATGTGAACTTGTATGACAAAATATATTCTTTTTAAATGATTTTTAATATTAACATAGCAATCTGACTTCACTCCTGGTAGATAAAATATTCAAAGTAGAATATTTCATTGTCAATCGTGTCCAGCAATATGCATGAGTCACACTAATATTTAACTCTTAATATATTTATGGTTACTTTCCAACCAAATATAGTCATACATTTACTCTTGATTTATAAAATATCAAATTTTAATTTTAAAAGAAGAGGATTTTAAAATGTTGAATGCAAAACTTACGAATTTTCAGCCTATAAAACATAAAGATGCAAAACAGTACTAGAAAATTTTGTACTTAAAATAAAATATTTATGTATATACTCGAGTATAAGTCAAGATTTATTTTTCAAACTTTCGAGGCCAAAATCAGGTGGTCAACTTATACTCGCATAACTCATTTTTTTTCAATTTCATTAACAAGATAAATGTCATATTTAGTTATCTTAAAATTCCACTTTTCAAGTCTCAAATTGGTGGGTCGTCTTATACTTAAGATCAACTTATACTCGAGTATATACGGTAAGTATCAAAAATTGCAATTTGTATAACAAATTACAAAAGCGTAGAAAATCTCAATCTCTTATTTCTCTCTCACCTCAGATAACTGTAGCTCCAAGCCCTGCAAGCATCTGTCAGTAGACATTTCAATCCATTCAGAGGTATATCCAACACTATTTTCACACTTTTTTTAAGTTTAAAAAAACCTGAAGCAAAAATTACACAAGATAAAAAATTGCAAGTAAATTTCTCTGTTAAGCAGTACCAAAAAAAACTTCTTTCAGGTTGATAATATGCAATAATAGCCAAGAAACAAGTTATGCTTTAACAACAAGGTTGTAGAATGATGAAACATCAAAACTGCCAAGTCAAGATAAGAATTATTTTTTTTTAATTTGTGTTTAAGATAAATTTCAGTTAATCATTGCTCCATGGCACATGGTGAATTTCTGTATGATAAGCTGACAAGTTTTTAGAGACAATTCATAATAGTGTTCTTATCTAATATCAGAATTAAAAAAGAAATTACAATTAGAAATACTTAAGAACAACTTTTTTTTCTGTTATTATTTTAATTTTAAAAGAACACCTGGCAATATCCTCCCAACATTACCTATGTTGTTGAAAACTTCATATTTAGTTCACAGCTATTTTGTTTGATTATGGAAGTCTAAAAACTGTTCATACTCTCTTATAACTGGTTTACCATTGCAAAAGAATGGCCGTTTGTTTTACATAGCGTCAAGAATCAAGATCAATTAATTCTGTTCACTCTAAAGCAGGGGTAGAGAACAGGGGCAAATTACCCCATTTGGGGTGAAAAGGGAATTCCTGGGGGTAATGCAGACTTTTCAGGAACATATAAAATACGCTAGTTATATTGAAAAATCCATTAAATGTACGTGCATGGTTGGAATTTAAGCCCACTATTGAACCAGTTCCTTCCCAAAAAGGAATTATAAAAATTAAATGCGAGTAAATTCTTTGCTCTTCAGCTTGATAACGCCACTGATATCATTAGTAGTGCGCAGCGTATGTTCGCTAGAAAGGTTTTCAAACAATGTTTGAGAAGAGGAAATGTTGCTCTGTGATCTACTTTATCACTCCGAGGTACGGTGGCTTTTACGCGGCAATGTTCTGAATAGAGTGCGGGCTCTGAAAGCAGAACTTCAAAATTTCTAGCTGGTCAAAAGCAAGCTCTAGGAGAGAAGTTTAGGAAATATTATTGGGTTGCACACCTCGCATACTTAGCTGATATTTTTTAGCGTGTGTAATTGCAGGTAAAAAATATGAGTATAATCTCAGCAAGAGAAAAGATTGCAGCATTTGGATTAAAGCTTTCATATTAGAAACAAAAAGCAGAATGAAACAAGTTAGCCTCCTTTTCAAGGTTGGCCTTGTACTTGGAAGATTGTGAAAATATAACTTTTGACCACATCAAGGATATAGTTATCAGACATCTTACCAAGCTCAAAGAGCGGTTCACTGTTTTCAGTTATTGAACTTATTGATTCGCATAATGTCAGTTGGATTGTATATCCCTTTAAATGTTATATTGTGTATGTACCAGATGAGACTCAATGGTTTGCAGTGGCACTTCTTTAACTTCAATCCAATATTGAGGCACCTATTAAATTTGCAAACAAAGCAGATCTAACACATTTTTGGAAGTCAAATGCTGCAAAGGCTTTCAACATTGCACATGAGGAGGGTATCAAAAAGTAATTGTCTTTTGCAATAACATACCTTTCTCAACAACGATTTTCCACTCTACTGAACATAAAATCAAAGCTGCAAAATCGATTGGGTGGAACCTGAAGACAGCATCCAACTTGCCCTGACATCAAATTCCCCAATTTCAATGTAATTGTGTCAAAAATGAAACAACATATTTTCTCACAGAACTTAACAGTAGAAATATTTAAAGAAAAATCCTATTTTATGATAATTATTTATTTATATTATATTAAATTTATAATTTCAGTTACTTTTTTAAGTAAGTTTGTGTTTATGTGACTTTATCGCATTATGTCCTATTTATTATTATAATAGAATGGCCAGTGCCGTTAGGCCTTCAACAGTTATAGTCATTATATTATACTGTATACTTTTATAATTGTATCAAATAAATTCCCCCTGAAATATGAATCCTCCGTGTTGTTTTAAGTTAAACCATAATCCTCTTCATATTCATTTTTAGACACTTGTCATGCTTCTAAAACTCACCAGATTCATTTCTGACTGAGGCTTTGCCCCAGACCCTTTGGGGGAGGGGGGGGGCTACAACACTCCCCAAAACCCTGAGTCGTGTGGGAAGACCTCGTGCCATGGGGGGTAATGTCAACATAACATTTTATATTTGGGGTAATGGGCAAAAATTTTCGCCAACCCCTGCTCTAAAGTTATACAAATTTACAAAATAGGGCTTTTCCCTTTTTTTCAAAAGATTTTATTTGAGTGAGTCTTCCATGGTAGTGAGTTAGGGTGTAATTCATAAATTTTTGTCGACAATTTACTATTTCACACAATCAGTCTGTTTGAGTGAGAAAATTTAGAAGGGTAAAGGATTAGAAATGAGTAATGACATAAACAAAAATTGAAAGATTGAAAATTTAAATACTTAGAAATTTATTTAAATAGAATAATTATAAAAATATTTCAAAACCTTTGTCAAAAAGACTTTCATGAGTAATGCAGAAATAGGTCGAAAATAATTTTTAATATTCTTAAAATATGGGGCGGGTGGAGGCATTGTAACGAATGTTGATTACCTGGAGACCCAGTCCTAGAAAGCTCAGTGGCGTGGTGCCAGAGCCTCCCATTTCAAGGGGGCCTCTGCAGTACCACTCACCTGACCGGCATTTTGTATTGAGGTTGCCCTCACCCACCTAAATAACGCACCGTGAAGCAATGGGTGGGGGTGATCCCAAGAAAAAACTTTCACAAAGGGCCACTATGTGGCCTGTAGAGTGGGAATGTTGGGTCCACTAAGAGAGGTGTGGTATTTTGGGGGAAGTTTTAAGAGTTTCGGCTAAACACCTTCATCATTTTTCTTACAAGATTAGATTAGTTGCCCATGTGCTGTGTTCATTTATGATTTGCAATAAGTTACGCAAATAATTTATACAGATCATGTGTTATGGTGACTATTTGAATGCCAATAATGTACAGTTAATAATTTGAATACTTAAAAGTAGAAAATAAAATGTATTTTTAGAAAACATTTTTTTTTAAAATAACTTCTGTCAAGTATTAAAATTTAGCCAAATAATACAAAAAGTAACTATATTTGAAGTTACAGTTATTGTAGTATTTGTAGGCTTGTTATATGTTTCCGGCACCTTTTTTCCACATAATTTTTTTACAGTTACAGGTTTTATTGAATGCAATATCGCTTATACTGTGAAGTAAATTTTAATTTTAAACATATTAGCCATATATAATAGCCTTCAAAGTATGTTAATTCGTGTTTACTGAGAGGAAGACATTCAATTTGCAGCTGTAAACAGTCAAAGCAGGAAAAGAAATTGAGATGATTTTTTGGACGAAAACATGCGAAAACTGTAGAACTTGCTGTAAGACCTCACAGGTTGTCTTTTTAGTAGATTAGCTTGCATACCTGATATATTAACAATTTTATAACTTGTAATTTTGTTTCTTTGATATATTCTAATATGTACTGTTTACTACACTAATTTCAGTGATTCAGTGTCAGTGTTATTTCTTTAACTTTAACTTTAGTTTATGACTATGACAAAACTTAAAGAAAAAAAGCACTATGATGACTATGACTATGGCATATTCCTAGTCATTAGTTGTAGGATGACTTAATTAGTATTAAAATTAGCCATTGTATTGTTTTTTATTGTTAGATTGTATAGTCTAGGCATTGGCATAGGCATAGTGCAGCCACTGACTGAACTGACACTGTTCTAAATCTAAATTGTCTAATGCAGGATTTTGAGATTGACAATTGTTAATAAATTATTATTAATGTATTTATTATTATTACTACTAGAAAAAGTAGTTAGTAGTAGTTTAGTCTTACAAGTTTTAGAATTAGAATAAATAGTAATAGTAATTGTATTTTAATGGTTTTAAATTTTAATGTTTGCGGCATGGGCTCGTTCCCGTGCCTTGACTAGTACTAGTAGTGGGTCCATACTGACGATTCTGTAGTATGCTAATTAGCGTTTAGTTGGTAGATGGATAAAATAATGGAGTCATGTTTGGAAAGAAAGAAATTGGAGGAAAGATTATCAACAGTTCTGATTTTACCCCTCAAATGTAAGTGTCATTTTTAAAATGCAATATTTTTCTAAGAAAGTGACGTTTTTTTTCAATCTAAGGGAAATTACAAGTAATTGTACTACTTTGCAGTTCTTTTGCATTGAGAGGAAAATATATAAACAATCATCTATTAGAGTGATTATCATTCAATTTATTGGGCAAACTAATATTCATCCGTGAAAGAAAATTCTTACTTTTTTTCTTTGTATCACTAGTCACTAGATCTCTTTATAGAAGTATTTTCAATATATTTTATGGTCATCTTTGTTTGTACCTAAACTATATACAAGGAAACCACAGAAGTGAAGAGATAAATAACATGACTCCTGAGCAAAGAGCCTGGACAAAATGGTCCTTGCAATGACAAATTTGCAATACTATCTCCAATTAACACATTTAATACTTCCTTGGATTAATCTTCCCTTGATTCTAACTTAATTTATTATATTTTATTATTGAACTTATCAAATATGTATGAGACCTCAATATAAATCACCAATAAAACCTTTGAAAACACCATTTAATGCAGTTGCGTAGATGACTGTCGTCCGGGTTGGGCGCCGATTCTCCCCCCCCCCCTTTTTTTAAAATATGAAACAATATGATGCTATTATTAAGAAATTATAATTTTTATTTTAAAATTATAATATTAACAATTCAAATTTAAAATTGTAGATTTAAAAAAAGAAGATCTTTCCTTTCTTGGTATATAATTGAAGTTTTTGCTTTTTCTTATGACAACATCAATATTATCACTCATTTAATGCTCAAAAGCAAAACTGCTAGATTCGCGTTTTTTTTTGTTGAAGTTTTCGTCTGCTGTTGTCAGTTGTAAACATAAAATTTAAATGGTTTCATTGTTTATTTACTGAATGAGCTCCTGCACAACTTCGAGTATTCTGAAGCCTGTTTAATGCTTTTCGTATAGCATCAATAATTAGACATTCACAAATGTGTGTCTACGTGGAAAGGAATGCGTATCAAAGTTTTGAAGTGTAAAAAATTTATCAAATTCGTTACAGTTGAACAGCAAAATAATAAGAAGAATTTGACATCAAGATTATCATTAGGGCTCTGAGATTTTGTTCAACTCCTGTTTGCTTTACATGCATGAAATCAGCATTATCACACGGTTGAGCTCTACAGTACATTATATTAAGGTCACAAGCTTAAGGTTTATTTTAAACTTTAAACCATTTTAGAAATTCATTAGCTGAAGTTTTTTTCCCAATGAAATGTTTGAAAGATTCCAAAATTTCTACTTTCTAATTTCTAATCATTACATATCGTAAAAGATAATTCTTATGTAAGGGGCCATCCATAAAGTACGTCACGCTCCAGAGGGGGAGGGGGTGTAAGAAAGTGTGACACTTTGTGACAGGGGGAGGGGGTCCGGCCATGTGTGACGTCACGGTGTTTTATATTAAATTTTAATTCTTTTGTTAATAAAAAACACCATTTTTGTTCGAAAGTGTGACGTGCAGTGGCGTAGCTGGAGGGTGGCTGTGGGGGGCGGTGCTGAGGCCAGAAAATCCTCGTCAAGGGTGGTCTGCTGCATATACCCACCTGAGTCTCTCGCGTCCACTGCTGAGGCGGAGGGTTGGCGCGGCGCCTTTGTACGAGCGTATGAAACTGGTTCGCACACTAGGCTTGCGTGGAGTACCATACGGTGTGGGGTGGCCCGGAAGTCGGGGGTCGGATGTGGATGCGTTGGTGCGCATAGGGCTTATGGGGCTGGGTGTCCGGGAAGCTGGAAGCTTTGGGAGTTGGGGTAATGTGGGCGCGGTCCGGGTAGGTGTGTGCAAGGTTGTTTTTTTAATGGTGTTTTTGGAGGGTTTGTAATTAATATGTTAGAGGATAGGCGAGGGGAGGGTGGGTGGATGGAGGGGAGGCGCTAGTGGGAGGAGTGGGGACGCAGTCTGGCGACGATGGTTAAGTAAGGGGACGACACGCGCAGATGGCCCCTCTCAGGCGCCGCTCCGAAGCCAGGGGTCGCGTTGTGGGCGGGGGTGGAGGGAACTTACCTGGGGGGCTAGTGGGAGTGGGGGGGGGCTGATCTATTATCAGGCAGGTGGCTGTAGCGTCCTTGACAGTCGTGATTTGTGGAGGGTCTTGGGGGGGGCGGGGCGGGGGGGGTGGCGTAGTGGCCATGGGTTGTGATGCTCCCATTTTTCGCACGTATATTGTGACGGTTGTTCTGGCTTTAGCCCACGTTGGTGGGGGCTCCAACGCGAGGAATAAGGTAAAATATATCGCACCCGTCCTCACACGACAGGAAACGATTTCTCCCTGTATTTGTGGGGGGGGCCAAGTGGAGGCGGGGGGTCTCTAGGGGGCGCCCTGCGAAAGCTGCTACTTATGTGTCTGGGATAGGAACGGTAGATTGAGGAGGAGGGTGGGGGGTGTGGAATGGGGCAGTAAGTCGCATAGGTGTGCTCGAAGGCTGGGGTGGAAGCTTAGAGATGCCACAGTGGTACTCTTTCGCACGTCGGCTGCGATGTCGCGCTGGGTACGCGACCAAGGCTTCGGGGGCGTGGGGGGGGTTGGAGGGGCGGTGCTATTATTAATATTGCAATTAGGAATATCAGTTAACAAGGGCGTTGGTAGGGTGCTGTAGGTAGTTGGTCTGTTATTAAAATGGACGCCAACGCATCGTTGGCCCCGTCCTGCGCACCACCCATAACGTGCAAATATTGTGAGCCCAACCAAGATAAAATGTATAACAATCCACACCCACGTTGTTGGACTGCAGGCTTGGGCCCCAAAGAACCACTTCGCGTTGTTGTAGATGAATACTGGGCGCGGAGCTCGGTATCCTGGTGGTGCTGGCGTGTTAAAAATTGAGCTCCTGTCCGCCCGGACGTGTTTTCGTGAAGACTACATGGCACGTCAACCCGCATTATTGTCGAAGATTCAACCCAATAACCTGCCCATTGTAACCGAATTATTAACACCCAAATTTCCCAATAAGCCTAATCCACTGGGCAACCAAGCGGAAGGATATGAAGGGATATGATTAGGTGAGTATGCGAGAACGTGGTGTGGGCTTTGTGTTTGCGCGTGGGCCAGTGGCGTAGCTAGAACTTATTTGCTCTCTGGAGGCGATTCACTCAATAATTTCCAAAGCCCTATTTTAGGGTCCGTCCAAACATTACGTCAGCACCGAGGGTTTAGGCGTGTGGATTGTACGGTTGTTACATACTTGTTGTTACGATATTTTGATGTCGATGTGGTGTGTTTTAAGAAAAGTTACAGTCACAGACAAAACATGACACAAACGCACACTTTAAATAAATTTCCACTTTTCTTTAAATGGCAAAATTTATTCATATAGTAAACAAGCCTCATTTTTACAAACAGAAAATACGGCTTTTATGGGAGGTGTGTGGGGGGCAGGTGGGTGGTTTCAAATGCTTATGGTGTGCCGTCTTATATTGAAGTAAGGGATCTAAAGTTTTTTGAGTGACGACGTGTGTACGATGGGTGAGGTGGAAGGGGAGATGAAAAATCAGCCTATAAAACACGGTAGGCTTCATTCATGTGAACGTGGCCCTAGTCGATTATAGTAAAAGGTATTTATTAATTTAAAGAAATGTAATAACCGTGAGATACAAACAATATAATACACAAATATTACGCGCGCAAATTAAAAGGTATGGGCAGACGAATGGTTATCTGGCTCGGGGATGGGGGGATGGGGTCGGATGGGGGGGTGGCGTGGGGCGAGGCCGGGGTGATATGGATTGGTGAGGGGTTGGTGTGGATGGGGGTGGCAGTGGAGGGGGGGGTGGGGGAGGGCGGGGGGGATGGCGGGGGGTGTTGGTTGGGTGGGTGGATGTGTGGCTCAGTTCTTGGTGGTGGGGGTAAAAGTAGGGGGGGCATCCATGGGACCCATAATGGGTATTTAGTTGTGAAGCGAAGGAGCAGAGCCCACTTGGGGCCTCCCCTTACACCAACTTAAGCGACTGCGCCGAGGTACGCCTTCTTCACCAATATACCTGTCCCCCCCTCCCCTAAAGGCTTGACCGCCCCGCCCCGGCGGCACTCATGTTAGGGCTGCATTTTGGGGGTGCATTGTTAAACAGTGGCCTGAACCTATTCCGACAACCACCACTTTTCTTTATGAAGTGGGGGAAACCCAAGTGAAACAAAAATATTGCGTAGTTAAGTTTTACTAGTCTTAATTAACAGAGTTTCCCACAACATTTTGTATGATGATATAATGTTGAATGTTTATAAGCATACCTGCCGAAACCACCGATATCAAAAATTTTTAATCACTAAAAAAAGGACATCTGAAATCGGTGTTGTGAAAATTAAGCCATATACACCAGATTCACTCGCCTTTTATAAGACAATACAGACAAAAAACCCCCCTCACCCCCTGCCGAAAACGCGTGCGGCCCCCTTCCCCATGCCCCCCACCACCCCCACACAACCTAAATCAACACTCGAATACCTGTGCGAAGTCACAACAGAATTCTATCTCACAACCACCCCGCGACGCGACCCAACATGCGCGCATAATCGCCCATGTGACCCAACGCTTCTCAGAAACCAATAACGCAAATGCTTTCCTTTCTTCCCGCTCCACCATTCATAGTGACCTTATACGGCACACGAAAATTAAGTTAATCCAGATGTGACATTTCATACACCCCCAACCTTCAAAAAAAAAAATTGTAATGAAATACAACATGTTTTGGGTCTTACCAAAAAATCCAAATTCATCTATATCTATTTAGTATTCAATATTGATCACATAATATTATCATATCAGAATGAACATTCATTGTCTAACATACAGACTATCTTTCTTGGATATAGGAATCAATAAGGAAAAAATCAGTAGGACTGCAACAGTCTAAACAAAGAAATAATTGAGAAAAAATCCTGTTATGGACTTAGCAACAATCTAACCTGTGCTGAAAAATAAGAAAATGGACCATAAAAACACATCAGTAAATTTGAGTAATTAAGAACAGTTAAACACACAATCTTATTAAAATTAACTAATAATCCACTTGGAATTCTAAACAACTGTTCCTATTGCCCACATTGTTCCACAAATACAATTATTAAAATAAACTACAAGTAGACTCCATCATTAGATATCCTTCAGGGAAAACACAGAGATCATACACCTATACGACATACATGATATCATAATAGACTCTCATAATTTATTATTATAGTAAATATCTCACGTAGGAATTATCCCAAAACAATACAGTCTCCGAATTCATTTTATATGTTCTCACTTGAGTTTTTGTAATCAGTTTAGGGAGGTATTTCACAGTGGTGATCATTATTTATTGTCCATTACTACATACGTCGTACTGCAAAAACAAACCGGCACAAGTGTTTGTCCTTTTTCGTCTTCATACCTTTTAGATCATAGATATCCCTTCAAGGTATAATGTCAAATTTGTAGTTCGGCGTCAACAAAGCATAAGCGTACCAAGACCAATTACAGTCGATTACTTTCTTTTTAGGTCATACACTAATGTCTTATATTCCTATGTTTTTCATTCTTCCAGTTGAAGACGGTATGAATGTATCCAAATCGAGGTCTTTGAATGTTTATCTCGTCAAAGACTGTTAAAGTGTTCAAAAAAATCAACCCACAACCATGACTATATAATATCGATAATGAACAAGGGGATACACTAAATATTTCCATATCCACACAGTCCCAACACAGCAATTATTTAAAATATTAAAAGTATGCTGCATGAGCTGTAGAGGTTTAGACTTTTCTCAGCATTTGAAATGTTACCTATTTGTTATCCAACGAATCCAGTCCCACAGCAAAACGTCGCACCCCCAGCATCTGCGACCCTGCCCATACCACGCAACCCCCCCAAAAACACCATCACCACATCATCCAACAAAACTTACCCCACAAGATCACCACACAGTATACCCTACTCATCCGAAAAGAAAGATCAAATAAAAATGTGTCAACCAACGCACCAGCCCCCCGCCCGGCACCGCCCCAAATTTACTTAAGACAAATAACATAAACTATCCACCATATACGAGGCTTACACTCCATGCAGCAAATGCGAACCGTATAAACATACCCATCCCACCACCCCACTCAATTCCATTTCCTCAAGCCACCCTCAGTACCACCAGCTGGACGCATATTTTTATATCCACTGGTGTTTACCTCTTTGGATTTTTTTTTCGTTATCGTATTTCTTCCACAATTTAGTTTTACTGATAGAATTTGGTTTTGACAGATGAATCACTAGAATACCTTACGTTCCGGCTTAACTGGTTTTTTCCCTTCCCTTGTCTCTTTTCACTTTTCCTTTTTCTTCTTTTTTATATTTGCTCTTTTCTCTCTTTTTATTTTTTTCTATTGACGTTTTCAATTACTCATACCTATCTCTTTTTCTATTCTCCTTGGGTTCTTTTCTTCCCTCCACTCCCTCTCTTTTTTGCCCTTCTTTTTTTTCCTCCTTTTCTCTCCTTTCGACTCTTCTTCATCTCTTATTTTTTTTTTTTGTTTTTTTTCTTATATACCGTGTATAGCTGACTTTGTTTTTATTTTTTTATTTTGACAGAAAACAGCCCCCAGAATCGGCACACACGAAGCACTCTTATTCCCTTTCCCTTTGTTCCCTTACGTCTTTTATCCTTTTTTCCCTATTCTCTGTCTCTTTCCTTTCTCTTCTTTCTATTCTTTCCCCCCAGAATGCAATATGTCTTATTTATCATTTCTAGGAGTCCTCTTTTCTCCGCTGTAGTCGTTCTTTTGCCGGATCATCATTGCAGAGGCCAGGGCCACTAGGAAGGAATCTACACCAACGTAGTCTAGACCCCGCGGGCCTAGAGCGCGTCCCCGATACTACGTCGGAACCAAAGCAGACACGCTGACTGCTAACCAAGTTGTATACCCTCAGCTACCGCAAGATGTTGGCAAGTTACACCACAGCTACGGCGGCAGGGCCTCCCCATGTCCGTGCCCCTGCCACGACTGGCATGACAATAACCAACTTGATATACCTATCACATTCGGGAAATTGTAAAAACAGCACACCAACATGTATTACCCGATAACCGGAGAAACCTGGGCAAAGAAGAACGCAAAATCACAATAACACCGAGCACCCATACCCCGGCACAGGCACTATCGGCATTCTCATATAGCCATCCCCTGTCCCCTCCTGCTACTGTGTCACTAGGAGGTTCTTTTTTTGCATTTTTTTTCTCTTTATAATCAGGTGGCGTAATGAATACTACCCTTAGAAAAATTGTTTTTTGTAAATATTTCAAATACAAGGACCGTGGCGCAACAAATGTCCACATGAGGAAGAACTTACAGATAGTGAAGAGGTTTGAGGTCCAGCAAGGACTCTCAAGTCACGCTCCGAATTATAACTATATATATATTTATTTCATTCAATTGCATGGTCAAGCCTTGGATTATCATATCATTCTTTCTTCCCTGCACATCAGCAAGATCATGAACTCAGAAAGCTTGATACATCCCAAAATCTCTCTCTCTATTTCTTACATTTTTCTTATTTTATCAGGGGAGAGTCAAGAAATATATCGAAAAGAAAAAGAGATGTTTAGACCACCACTCCGGTTCCGTTCCCGTGCCTTTGATTCTTTCCTGCTTTCCATTAGAATAGTATCTCCTCATTTATGGAAATTAATGATCTATATATTGTCATTTACCCCGTCGCCCACCTCATATCCAATGCCATGATTGTCTATTCCCTATGTTATCACCTTGATCATACTCCACCAGATTGTGGTCCTGAGATAAAACTATAATTGAATCATAAAAGTTAATTTTAAAAATATTTTATCGCACTTTTTCATCACTTTCTATATTCTATTAATTCATTTTTGTCTATTTCCTTCCCCGCTTTTTTCCCACTCTGTCGCATAAAGAATGTCGTATACTCGATCTGAAACAAATAATCAAATTGGAACATAAAGAACCTAGACGACCTAATACAAACAACAAATCGTTACCGACAACAACTTTGGCACAAACGCTCTAACTGACAAATATTGCTACCTAGAATGATACCATTCAAAATAGTCATCGGAGTAAGGCGTCGTTTGTGTACCCACGCTATGACGACAACGCACAATTTGGTGGTGAAGATGATATCGCAGTTAATGAAAACTCCAAAAACCATATACAATTTACACTACAGAGCATAAAAATTCCAATTAACCAAAAAGTGTGTGCACTCATGTCGTCTCTGGATGCTATGCGCAATAGAAATTTCGAGTGAATAATAGATTTCTTTTTACTTCTTTTCTTCACCTTCACCACTAAGGACTGTTGTTAGTTCTATATCACACTTCCCCTCTCACCCTTTTTCACCCGCCACCTCCCCCTTCCCCCCGCAGGTTTGTCCTCCCCTTCCTCCCCTCCCCTTTCCGCTTTTCACGCTTTGCCTCTTTCCACTCCTACTCCCCTCACGTATGTGTCCCTCCCCCCTTCATCCTCTAAAACACCCGTTCCTACATATCCCTCTTTTTTTCGCACTCACCTCACCCCCCTTTCACATCCCCCTTCATTCCAAAGAAGCCCCCTATACCCGCCCCCACTCTTCCCCCCCCTCTATTCCCCTCTCGCCATCCTGCTTATTCTCCACCATCTCTTTCTTCTTACTGTTTTCGTTCACTCCCCCTTTTCGGTTCCCTCTCTTTCCCCTTCCCCTCCCCTCCCCTTCCTCCCGTGCCTGATTTGGCTTCCCCCCCTCTTCCCCTTTAATCAGCCATTGCTTCAAGCAATTACCGCAGGGCGTGGCCAAAACCTTGGCCAATTCAGGTGACGAAGTACCATGAGAGAGAAACCCCTAAGTAGGATCGCCTATACATGATGGGATGGGTTTGACCCTTTTGTCCTTATTTTTCGTAAGTTTATAGTATATTCGTTTCGTTAGTGATTTCGCCCCAACCCACTTACTAGCACTTTTTAACATGTAGCATAAAACATGAACTATGTATTATCAAAATAAAGCACATCATGTACTAGTAGGACACCAACGGACGACTGTTGTGAAATAGCTTGACGCGGCGGCGCCATAGGGAAGGAATATAATATCCGCATAAGCAATTGACCATGGAGCGGGCCTGTGTGTTTGCCAACAGTAGCCCGCAAAACCATCAAACCGGGGGCCCCAGCTTAGCAACAATAGATATAGCACTTGTAGGCTAGAGCCGGGCCCGACTCACGCGTAGCGGCAGGTCCCATAATATGTGACTTATGTGTGATCCCGACCCATTAAAACCAAAACCACATCTAGATTCGATCCTTCTAGGTATCACTCATATCAAAGGGAGAGAATAAAGGTATCATCTCAATAGTCCAGCAACACACACCAAACCACCTTAGTTCCTGTGCCTTCTATAGATAAAAAATTGGGCGCTTTGGCACATAGTGTTAGCCTTTATTTAATGAGATTTAGATAGCGATGTATATACATAGGTCCGCTGGGGCACCCGGGCTATTCATTCCCGGCCATGTGTAATTTGTCGGGGTGGAGTATGGGGTGGGGGAGAAGCACTATTCTTGGCTTTTAGTTATAGTATATATTGTCTCCGTTTTTTGCATTCATAATTTTTTTTTGCCCCACTAAGTCTTATATTTCTAAATGAACAGCTTTTTTTTTTTCTTTTTTTTGGTTTTTTTTTTTTTTTTTTTTTTGGAAATTCTCCATGTTTTATATCTTTTTCCTCTCGACCCCCACCCCCCCCCCCTTTTCCCCGCCCTCCCTATCCTCCTCCTTTTTTCCTCCTCCCTCCTTCCCCCCCCTTTCTTCCTTTTTTTTTTTCCCCTTTTGGGGTAGAGATTGGGCCTCTTGTAGCCAGTTGTTTTTGCTTTTTTTAGTATGTATGTTGTCTAAGATGTTTTTTTTTTTTTATTTTTAGTTTAGAGAGTGCCGATTGCATTATTGTGGTTTTTTTTTTTCGTAATATATCAATAGTGAGTAGGGGCTAGCCCGCGGCCCGCGGCGAACCGCCGGGTGCGAGGAAAGCCAATGACGAGGGGCAGCGCCGCGGGCTTGCCGGGCAAAGATTCTGGCCCCACTACGATACGCCCCGGCGCACAACAAGGAATTGCCAGGACACTCCGCGGTGCAGAGACGGAGGCCCGTGGAGCCGAACTCTGGACGAAGCGACAGGGATATATTAAGTGATTTAATTATTTTTTTTTTTTCACTTTTATTTTCTCTTCTCCTACTTTTCATTTTTTTTTTTTTGCGGCCATCAATTGTTTGCTTTTTGCATCTTATAAAACTCGAACTATGGACAAAAGTGAGTCGTTTAAACAACAATTTAATTACAAAGTCAGACTTTCTTCATTAAACAAAATCAAAATATACCACAAACTACACGAAGCCAGACATAACACCCCCCGATGTACGACCAGAATGTCGTCTGTGATAGTCTACGAAACACCTGTGTTTAGAAGAAAACCGAATCAAGGGCTTGGGTGGGTGTATCCCGGGAGGGGGGTCACACCTGTACAGCCGGCGGCTGAATGTCGCTGCGCAACGTATGGGGACGGAGGCAACACTGCCCATTTCGCCTAGCCAAGTTACCAGGTCCCCCGGCGAATTGGACTCATGCTACTCGGCTAAAGTCGCCGAGACCCTAATTTTGGCGTTAATCATACTAGAACCACCCATCGCACACCCCCCATCCACAACATGCCCCCACGAACACCCCAAACGACCCCCACGCCGAAACCCCCCCCCCCGCCCCACCCGCTCACCAACACACCCAACATTCACAATAGTGCTCCCTAACCATAACACGACGACCGCGCACACCTCACCTAACAATCACAGCATATAACCCACCCGCACCCCGCCCCCGCCAGCCAGACGCGATCCACACCGTCCCATTACCACAACAAAGAGTCAAAACCGTGCCACCGTCAAACCACATACACACACCTAACTTGACAAACACGGATAAGACACACAACCCCAGCAACATACCAAACCCTAAAAACCACAACAACCTACCGCATCCCAAAAAACACACTCTCGCGACCGGCGCACAGCGTAACCCAGTCGAAATAAATCACCCGAAACCCCCAACAAGACGCCGTGCTAAAATGCCTTACGAATTTTATTCTAAATATTTTTTATTTTTTTCGTTTACATTTTTTATTCTATTAAAATAAAATAAGCGCAATAGCAACCTTCCCACCAAAATCATAACCTAGACTAACAAATAACCGTAGGACGACCCTGCAATATAATACCACCACCATCAGCAAATCCAACCCAACAAGGCACTAGTAAACCACCACACACTAATAACTAAAACACTCTCCACTCACAGAAACACAAAACCGTGCAACTGTCCCTAAACACACACTACTGAGTCTCACGCAAGATGGTCTCTTGTTTTGTGTCCCAAAACATGCAAAACTCAGGCAGTTAGTACGGTGGACGCTAGAGCCTCAGAACCAATTAGTTGTTGAAAAAACATTTATTAAAAGCAATGACTTGATGTAAAATTTCAACCCCGAGCAATACACACGACCCCTATGCCCGTACTGCCACGGACAAACCGAGCTATTCCATAATTAACTATACCCTTATTGTAACTTTCACCGTTTGTCAAAATTAAGGAAAGAATACGCTTCTGAAGGATGTCAAGGCTAATAAATATATCATCGCGCTACTAACAAGAAATAAAAGATTATTTCTGTAGGATAATCGTCGATCGAGGTTGTTATCTATTGGTGTCCCGAGCGGATAAAGAATTGTGTTGTATTGCCATATTTTATTTTTTGTTTGGGGGGGTGGATTTTTGTACTTAAATTCCCCCATGCAAGAGATCATACCCTGATACTAAGCCCCATAAGAGAACCTCCAGCTACCACACCCCACGAACCACTCTAAAAGTGACCCTGAATACTCTATATTCAAATATTAGTCTTGGTACAAAATACACCAAACCAAAACGATCATAAACACACAAACGGACCTCAACGAAATGTTACAAATCATACAAACCCTACCGACGCGCGTCCGAACCACACCGGTCCCCACCCCACACACAAGCAGGTATTCAGCAAAAAACACGTCCACTCAATATTAAAAATAATGAGAAATTAATTTCCACAACCGAAGCACCATTCCTAAACCATATCAAATCTACTGACACTCCTCACTTATAATTAAAGCGCATTTAATAAAAACTTCAAAAACACCATACCATATAACAAGTACTATAAAATTGTTCAAATATAACAAAATCAATAATATCACTACATCAACAATATCTATAATCCAACGAGTATACAACATATACACCTATATTTTACGATCCCGACCCACCACACATCCCCCCATCTTACCACCCAATATCATACGAGCAAACCCCAGCGGCGCCGAGCCCGCCCATTGTCCTATCATAGTCCAACAGCACCCACATCTAAGACCACCCCATCAAACAATACAACGCCCCACTAGAAGTGACACCCGGCCGCCCATCGGACCCAACACAAAGAACCACTACCCTCATATAACACATCACCCCCAAACACACACATCTACTTCCTAACGCGTACATAAACGCACCGGACAAAACCCCCGAGCAATCCCCATCCTAAACCCATTACCACAACACCATACCAGATCCAATATCAGATCATGCTGACCGCCCCAACCCAATTACGTAGTAACAGACTACTTCTCGCACCACTTCGCTCATATCTATATGTATTCACCAAAGAAGTACCACATAGAAATAAAGACCAACGATTTAATAATCTTAACACTCATCAATATAAGATCAGACCCCCCACGACTCGGGGTCGGTTATGGAGGCACGCCATGAAGGGGAGGCCTCGCGAGGAGAGTACTTTTCCTTCACCAGGAATCAACATAATTTCTTGTGATATGCGGTGTGTCGACAAGCCTGAATGGACGTGCGGCTTGATTAGAGCAATTAACTTCGTAAGTGAGAGGGCTTAAGCACACAGTCGAACCCCACCTCCAAAATACCGACGACAGAACAACACACATCGCTATCCAACCCCACCAAAAACAAGACAAGTTACACAAAGGAGAAACAGAACATCACGGAATACATATTCTCTGGCGACCCCTACCCCATGAACACGCCATCGATTGGCGATCGAGTGTCTAATACGCTTGGTAACACGCCAACCAGCAACTAATTACATCATTTCGTATATGGAAAGATTCCGTACGACAGTTCTCCCCTCCCACCATAATGTTCACGACAGAATCAAAATCATATACATTTATTGTGACAAAGTCCCGCTAACCCTCTTTAGGTCACAACACACCCTCAGTATGTCAAGAAACTCCTCACTAAGATGAAGGGTTATCCAACACCGGGTCTACTATATTTAAGTAAGGATCTCCTTCAGACCACGCGGGCGGGTAGGCGCCCTCGTGCTGTACTCAGCCCGGATGGCCTCGACTCGAGCCCCCGGCGCCCCAAGCCCGTGGCCATACCCGCTATGTGGTGGTGGGCCGCGCGGAGCGGGAGGGAGTGGGGGTCTCCTAGTCCCAGTATACACCGAACAATACTCCATGATCATCTAAAATGTTAAACCGGCGCTTGCAGCATGCTGGTCAACCGCTGAAACGCAACACCGAGTCCTGTCACCCACACTTCGTATCAGCACCCGGGCGGGCTCCCTCAGCTCAGGCTCCGGAGTCCCGTCGTCGGCGCGCGGTTTCTCTCGGACGCGCCGCGTGGGCACCCTTCCTGCGGTCGGGTGCCCTACGATACCATTTGCCTCGTGCTTATCTCCAGCCGCTCACCCATTCTTGTATACGCGATAGCCGGACCCAGACGCCCACTCGCCCGCGGTGCGGCCCCGTCACGCACCGCAGCCCATCCTGGGTGCTGTCGGGGGCGTGGGTTTTGCCTCCGCTGCCGTCTCCATCGCCTCTACGCTCGGGCCCCCCTGAGCGAAGCGTCCACCGTGATAGGGGGGCGTCTCACCGCCCTCCCTGCGCAGGCCGTTGAGGTGCATTAGAGTTATTTTTTTTGTTGTCCTTTTTTTGATGTGGTGGGACCTGCCTGGGGCGTGTTTCCGGCTTTTTGGTTTTATTTTACTGGGTTCGGATGTGGAGTAATGTATTTGTTTTTGTGTTCCCTTCTTATCCCATAAAAAAAAATAATTTTACCCAGAGAATTGACCATGATATTTTATTTTTCTCTTCCCCTCCGTTTATTTTGTATCCTACTGTTTTATCTTTTAATTATATATTCCGAGACGCGGGGGGGTGGGGTTTTTTCTTTTGCTATTTTTTATTTTTTTTCCGTTTGTTTTTTTTCTTTTATTCCCTTTTTTTTTTCCTTTGTGGTTTTCTTTTTCTAGATTTTTTATTTATTATTTTTCCGCTTTTGATTTTTTACTTTTAATCCTTTTTCCCTTCCTTTTTATTGTTATTTTTTTTTTTTTTTTATTGTTTTTTTTTTTTTCGCATTATGTTTTGTTTTTGTTTCGATTTTTTTTTTTTATTATCGTTTCCATTTTTATTTTTTTCTTTTTTTTTCCCCTTTATTTTCTTTTGCTCCTTTTTTTTTGCCTTTTTTTTTTGTCTTTTTTCCTTTTTGTTTTTTTTTGTTTTTTTCTTGTTTTGTAATTTTTCCGCCCCCCCCGTTTTTTTTTTTCAAATTAATGATAATAGCTCTTCCTTGTGAGTGTAGTTACAGCCATAAATCTGGATCCTTTTTCTTTCCATATTGAACTGTCTCTTAATAGCAATGTCAATAAAGTAATTTTTCTATTTGATGTTCTATAGCTTCAATTAGTGTTTAAATGGTATTATAGAATCTGAATATTTTCTGCAAGTACTTGCGACACTCATCATATTGGATATTTTATTTTATTAAATTCCATCACAAGGAAAGAAAAAAGTTATCGGTTGATACTTCTTGTTACTATAAAATACAGAAGACCGCGGGGCGACAGTACGTTTCTTTTATATAAGTTTGTTCCCAACTACATGGAAAAGCTTACTCAAAATTTATTTTTTAACGGTATTGTTGAGTAATATTTGTTTATTTTATTTACCCTTTTCCATTTTTTTTATTTTTTTTACCTCAAATTTTTTCTATTATTTTCGGTTTTTTTTTTTGTTATTTTTTTTTTTCTTCATTTCATTCTAGCTACACCGAATAAAAGGGGTGTGGGACCGCTAGTGGAGCGGAAACTCCACCCTCGAGGCTAGGGTCCAGGGTAGAGTATCACGGGGACCAATGCGTCGGAGCATACTCGTATACACGTGAATCCTCTATCACAACCACTTCAACTCGTGAACTCATACACACCGCGGGACCGATTCATCCTCCTTCGCTTCGTGTGCGATATCTCACCATCAATCTCATAAGACGTCTACTCCTTCACTTCACGTCTTGTGTCGGTTCTCTTTCTCTTGTCTTTATCTCATCGCGTCGTCACCGCAATCAGATCGTCTTAACATCGGCTCCCATCTCTTATCCTACTTCACAATACTGGCGTCGGTTCTCTTAATCCCCTGTCTCGTCGTGGGCCGCCGGAAGCGGCCCCGGCGGTGCTGATTAATACTCGGGGTATAATCACTCCCACACGGGGGGGGGTGGGGGGGGGGGGGGGTCAATCCTCTCTCTCTCCCAAATCTCGTTAGACTCGGATCCTCTCTGTCGATCGAGTCCAAGTCTCCGTGATCAAAAACTATCTAGTCCCATCCCATCCTCTTCATCCCTCGAGTCCACGCATCCCTCTCTGTCTTCGGATCGTCCGATATCGCTCTCCATCTTCTTTTTTCGGGATCGACCATCTCTGTATGCCTCTACGCATGCAGACGGGTGGTCGGGCCTCTTCATGCCGGTATCTTGATCAGCATCCCATATACACATCTCCTCACCAAACTCTAACAAGCCTCTAGTAGAACTTTGTAAGTTGCATTGAACTAGAGTAGACCCAGAGACACCTGGACAGAACACCGGACTGCCCCGGGGCCCTGGTAACCCGACCGCGAAAGGGCCAAGAAAGATCTTACCTGCGGTTGGGCCTCTACCGCACAGGTGAGGGCACAGCATAAGTGATAATGTGATCCACCATGCCACCTTTCGAAGAAGAGCCGAATCAGACAACAGCGCACCCGCAGCGACGCTTAATTTGATCCACCCAAGGCCTCTGACGTCACGGCCCTGATGCTGGTCGCTGGCTCCACTGCCTCAATCCATTAGTCCGTCAATCTCGCCTATATACCCCGGTTCCAGGCCGTGCCCCCCAGCGAACTAGAAACTGGGTGTGTACCCACTCATCTCGACAACCACAGAGAACCAGCCACTCGGGAAATATGACCTTTATCCCCCCCCCCCTATGTGGTATATTTGTCTCCTCTCCCTCACCCTATAGCCAACACGACGGGACCGCGCCGGACCTGGCGTGGCGGCGGCCGCCCGTCCAGGTCCCAATGTCGAGGTAGATCTCTTCGTCGGGAAGAGTGCAATTATTATATCCCAAGGAACGCAAGGTCCTGGTACCGTGGCATGAAAGATAAGACCGCGAGACCGGTTGCCACCCGGCGCTGGCCACCCCCTCGCAGACAATTATTCGCAACAGATTTTATTTATTACGAGAACCTCATGTCAGGACCCCTTTAGCGAGTAATATGATAAACCAGCACAATAAAACTACCCGTTCTTCAGCGGCGAATATTGGCCTAGCAACCTGAGGTACCCGGGGAACCCCAGACATCATAACCGAGTAGTCCTGCCTGGTGAGCCAGAGCCGTGGGCCACAACCACGTTCGCAAAGAAAAAGCCGCACCCCCCGCGCGCCTCTATGCCTCCTCTGCCTCTCTACGCCGCCTACAAAAGACATACGCTCCACGTCGCCGGGGACCCAGGGGGCGTGTCCAGGCTCTGGTTGTCTAGGGTTTTATGCCACGCGCACCCGCCTGTAGGGGCTGTGAGGTCCGCCCCCCCAGGTCGCCTATCCTAATTTTCCTCCCCTGGCAAGCACGTTGGGATAGATCATAATCACCTATATGCCGATAAAGGTAAGCCGTGCATATCGCATGCCCCGGTTTATATTCTCGTTCCCCTCCCCTATGTCATGCCTATCTTCGTGCACTCCCCCTTCACACCATGTCTTCCGCCCCTCCGCAATCCGCCAGGTTGGGGGGGGGGGCTAGAAAAATGCGCTAATTTTATTTTTAATAAAAAAAGAAAAAAAAGAAAAAAAAAAAAAAATAGGGGGGGGGTGGGGGGGGGGTGTGGAAAAAAAACAATGCAAATTTTTTATTATAATAATATGAATATTTATATTATTTTTATTTTTTTATATATAAAAATGTGGGCTGGCGTTGGCCAGGGTGCGCCGGTCGCTAGAGCGGCGCGGGGTGTGCGCGGGTGTGCCGAGACGCTTATGGCGGCAGGCTTGTTTTAATTATTGTTTTTGATATTATCCACCGGCCAAAACCCACGGCCCCGGGCGCCACGGACAAAAGTAGGAAATTACTGTGGGGCAAGATTATCAATACTTGGTTTTTCTTGTTGTGTTCCAAAAAGGCAGAAATGCAAGCCCGGCCAACGATGGGCCAGGGCACACGTACCTCCGTCGTCACTTTGAGCGCAAGTAAATCCAACCCCAAACTGCGTTACGCCGAGACGAGGGCGAAGTGCCCCAGCCAGAACCTTCCTCAGGAATGAGGACGACCAATTATTACCTTTCTATCCCCCTGGCAACCTCATGCAGGTATAATGCGGGGTGACCGCCCGGGCAGGGCCCTGCCGGCATGCGGCAGGCGGGCGAAGAGGGCTGAACAGGTCCACGAGAAGGCAAAAAGTGCGAACCCGCCGCCTCTCCAATGAACAAATGGTGAAAGGGGGGTAGTGCAAGCCGCCGGGAACGCGGGCCTACAAAGAGAGTAAACCACCGACAGACGTTCAACACAAACGGACTCCACGTTTTTAACTCCCCGCCTGCCGGCCGTACACTTTGCGCGTGTTCGTGTGTGCTTTTTCTCTTTGGGTGAGTTTGAGCATTTCCTTGGGTTATGTGCGGGTGCGCCTAGTGGGTTTGGGGGGGCGTTCCGTCAGCCTATGTCGCGCTGTTGTTAGCAGGGTCGGGAGTCCCGTCATTCGTCTTCAATGGGTGGGGGGCGCCCGGGCCCCCCATTAGTGACACCAACGACAACCACCACCTCATAAAGGAAAAATAAAAAAAAAATAAATCCAGATGATACGAGGGACAAAAAAGTCCTCTGGGCGGCCGGGCCCGCGCCAAGGCAAACCGGCGGGCATCGTCCGGCGGGGGGGGGGGGACATAGCGGGGACCACTTCTCCGCCTTCGTTAAGGTATCAAGGTGACGCCGCGAGGTTATAGGTAGGATAAGGGCCCTACCGAGCTACGAATACACATTACACCGGGTTTTTCGATCAGCCGGTAGGAATAGTTCTATTGAACGTATATTATATAGATAGGAGATAAATTAAAAACAAGTGTCTGGTTTGAGCGGTGTAGTCCATCGCAGAAATAGAAGTGGCGCATTCGCCACGGGAGAAGAAAAAAAGATAGCATCATATATAGATATTAATGTATGTCTATTAATAAAATTCCCGCTCCGTAACACTTACTGGCTCAGGCCGTAATCATTAATTTTAGATTAACAATTGTCACCATACCATAAAAATATTTGCGAAAACAATACGTCATATAATATTTTTTTATAGCGCATATTTATGTGCACACATTTTGATGCTTTGGTGTGCAGTAATTTGGTTTTCCCTGCTTTCTAAAATTAGTAGCGTCAGGATCTGACTGACAGACACTACTGACTTGCGTGACAATTGCAAATTATATTGTTTAATAATTACTATTAATTTAATTTGATAGGCGTCGCATGCTTAATGAATAACCGTATTTTAATGAAAAACACAAATTATTTGTGCTACTTTAATGCAATAAAATTAAAATAAATTTAATTTTTAATAACTTACCTTACAATAATTTACTGAAAACTGAAGCAGTAATATAAAATTACTACTTTCAAGTTAAACACAATATTTGAACCACCATGCCTTGTAGGTACTTGTTCGCGCATCATTCTGCCAATGTCGAAATTCCACGTAAAACTGTCGTGGCGATATTAATAGCACACCCAGCGGTGATGTGTTTTTGGGGTAGTTTTCTTATAAAAGCGTCATCTGTGACTTATACCGCTTAGTTTTCCAAACAAATGGATACGTTATTTGAGCGATTAAAATTTTTTGAACGGTTTTGCATTAGTTATAATATCCACTATGTAATCGAACAAATGTGGGGCAAATCCGTTAATTAAGACTCGAAATTACGAATATTTTTATTTCACCTTGGTTTTCCCCTTTTAAAAGAAAAAGGGCGGTTGTCGGAAATGTTTTGTACTTTTCAAATGCCCACAAATGCCGCCCTAAATGAGTGCCACCGGGGCGGACCTCCCCCACCGCCCTTAGCTTCGCCACTGGGTGGGGCTCTAGGTAAATACATTGACATTAGTGAAACTGCGAAGCGTTGACGATGAACTGCCCCGACACTGAATAATGTTTGCAATAGATCCTGGTTCTTCGGGAAAATCCGACATCTCAATTGTCATTGTCACATGTTTAGTATAAACTCGAGTTTCATTGTGAACGGCGAACGGTTAAGAGTATTGTGTTTAATTTTAAATAAACTAAGGGCTCACAATACTATACATACTGATGATTCTTAACGTGCATGGTTTCTTCCCCAAAAACAGTTTGTCAGTACAATTTCACATTTAAAAAAGACAAACAAAAAAAATGGATTTATATTTTTAACACGTCTTTACTTATTTATAACTAGCAGACCCGTCGTGCGTTGCAACGATCAAAGTAAAAAGGAATAAATTTAAAGAAACCAATGAGTGGTATGTTTAAAAAAAATTCTGAAGAAACCTTCGTGGAAGTGTGAAACAAAAATCCAAGTTTCATAGCAAACAGATAAATAAATTAATAATTAAATAGTGTACAAAAGAAGAAACGATATTAAGGGCCCCGGCCCCAAAATGAGTGATATTATAGTTTTTTTTATTGACATTGTACTCAAGCTATATTCCTCAATATCGTGTAAAATTGAATAGGGAATACAATGATTAAAGTTCAGTAAAAAGACTTTTTCGAAGGAATGGAAATTAAGAGTTCAGTGCCCTATAGTAATATAGGCTCTTAAGTTTTTATATTCTAAGTTTTGTCAAAATCCAGTTATTTTCTCAATATCTAACTCTTAAACTACTTTTTATATACCTAAAATATGGGGGAAATAACATTAAGGGGCCCCTGGCCCATTTGATGCAAGATGTCAATTTCAAAAACCTGTTCATTTTAGTTCATTTTTATTGTGGCTATATTTCTCAAGCTCTTTAAAAAGTAAATAGGAAACATATCTTAAACATATACAAAAAAAGATATTTGGGGCCCCGGCCCCGAAGATATTGGCATTAGAAGTTCAGTGTCTATAGTATTTTAATATAGGCTACCAAGTTTTTGTATGCAAAGTTTGGTGAAGATCTATTCATTTACTAAGTAGCTAACGTAGAAAACTAATTTTTATATAGCTCATATAAGATAAAAATGACATTAAGGGCCCCAGGGCCCATTCTGGGCAAGATATAAAGTTCAAAACACCTGTTCATTTCAATTAGTATAATAATTGATACATGTGTCATAATTTGTCAAGATTGTTAATGACTGAATGGTGAATAAAATCTTATACGTTTAAGAAATGTGAATTTTTGGGCCCCCAGCCCCAAAGGAATGAATATTAGCAGTTTAGTGCCCTATAGTATTTTAATAGTGGCTATCAAATTCTCATATACAAAGTTTGGATAAGATCCAACAATTTACACAGTAGCCAGCGCTTAAACTAATTTTTATATAGCTCATGTAAACAACAAATGACATTATGGGCCCCCGGTGCCCCAAGAGTGTTAAATTTAGAAAAAAAAGTTGCCAGTTACCATCCCAGGTGGGTACTCAACAGTCTCCAACAATTTCACGACGATCGGATGAATAGTTTAGTCAGCTATAAAGGACATGCACACACACACACACACACACACACACACACAGACAGACATACTTTGATTTATATATAATAGATATAAGAGGAAAAAGACATTTAGGGCCCCTGGGCCTATTTGGCGAAAGATGTAAATTTCAAAAAACTTTTCATTTAATTAAGTTTCCTCATAGATATATTCCTCAAGATCGTGAAAAATTGAATGGGGGAAAATACATTAAACATAAACGAAGAAAAGACATTGGGGGCCCCCCGGCCCCGAAGGAATGGACATTTGAAGTTATGTGCCCTATAGTATTTTAATATGGGCTACCAAGTTTTTGTATTCAAATTTTGGTTTAGATCCATTCATTTACTCAGTAGCTAACGCATAAACTAATTTTTATATATCTTATATCAGCAAAAAAAGACATTAAGGGCCCCGGGGCCCATTCAGTGCAAGATATAAAGTTCAAAACCCCTGTTCATTTCAATTTGTATAATAATGGATACATGTTTCATTATTTGTCAAGATTGTTAATGACTGAATGGTGAATAAAATCGTCAAGTTTTTATATACAAAGTTTGGTTAAGATCCATCAATTTACACAGTAGCTAACGCTTAAACTAATTTTTATATACCTCATATAAGCGAAAAATGACATTATGGGCCCCCGGCGCCCCATGAGTGTTAAATTTAGAAAAAAAGTTGCCAGTTACCATCCCGGGAGTGCACTCAACAGTCTCAAAAAGTTTCATGACGATCGGACGAATGGTTTAGTCTGCTATAAAGGACATGCACACACACACACAGACATACTTTGATTTTTATATATATAGATTAATATTTAAACACTTTTAAAATTTAATAGTGATATGTAATGTCTCAATTGTTTTTCCCGATTTTTGGTTCTGGTATTGTCAAGGAGCTGTGCTAACAAATTAACTGGATTATCTATAGATATATAGGCTATGAAATTAAACCATGGACACTGCTGGCAAAGGACATCTAAGTCACGTGTCGATGTCCAAACTCAGTTTCATAGCCTTAAAAAAAGGGGGTGGGGGTTAATGTGTGTGTGTGGCAGGGGGGACCCAACCAACACCAAACATTTCTTTTTTAAATTTTCATTTTCACATCTATTTATCATCACCTATTAAGTATTTTTTTTAAAAAAAGTATTCAACACATTTTCTAACTGAAATGAGACGTGATTCATCCAACAGAGTATGTCTCCTTTATCTTCTTAATCTAATTTAAACCTAAAATTATGTTCAACTTTCACAATCATCTTTATTGGACTCACAATCCAATTATGACGATATTAGCGTCAACTTTTTAACATTACCTGCTATTCCGGATGTGCAAGGAGGGGCCTGGTGATAAAATTACTAAAGTAAAAATGTGTATGTGCTAGTCTAGCTAAACTGATTTTGTCATATCCGGTTAATCAAGAACTCTGTATACAAATGTAAAACACATTTAAAAGTATCTAAGTTTCAAATTTTATCAAAACAGCAACAACAAAAAATGATGTCATCTTATATTATTTGGGGTCGTCCATACGTCACGCTATTTTCGACCATTTTTACCCCCTCCCCCTGTCACAAACTGTCACATATCTCGCCCTCCCCCCCCCCTTCAAGCACGTCGCACTTTCGAACAAAAATTTTGTTTTTTATTAACAAAATTATCAAAATTTAATATAAAACAGCGTGTAGTCACACATGGTCGGACCCCCTCCACCCTGTCACAAACTGTCACACTTTCTTACATCCCCTCCCCCCCTCTGGAGCGTGACGTACTTTATGGACGGCCCTTTTATAATTTGAAAGAATATTCAAACTTGCTTTTCTCAGAAGAAATAAAAGGTTTTAATACTAAAATAAATACCTTTGGTCTTTCATTAATAGTTATCTTAGTGTGTAGAAATCAAAACAAGTAAAACTACTACATTACACATTTTTAAAAGTTTAGAATATATATATATATTTTTTAAATTCATTTAATTCATTCAAATTATTTCTAACGGATCTGTCTGCCCAATTTTTAAAGAAAGATCATAATTATAGCAGTGTCCACGACTCATTTAAAGCTGAAAGTTTTTCTTTTCTCGTGATCTCGAGTCTGTAAACAATCATTTACAGTTTACAGTATTATAACAACAGTATCGTGTTTTAATGAGCTTTAGATTTTACTTCTAAGGACGATCGGGGATTTCCAGTTTCCTAGTCAAAGCAGGATGTTAAAAAAAATCCTGTTTTAAATAATAGTTCAGTGTTAATTGACAAGATCAAATATGGTAAGAATAAAAAATATACCACGTTTGGTTTTTAAATCCCTTATATTAACTTCACCGCCGTCTCTTGGGTTCGCGGTCGGTCGGTCGGGAGGGCGGAAAAACAAAAGTAAATAAAACAAACCCGTAAAAACAAAGTTTTTGACTATAAATCTCTTATATATGAGTCATAACTAACAGTATTGATTATTTTCAAACGCGACAAGCATTTACAGACTGAATCTGTTTAAACTCAACTTTGCTTTAATAACCCTAGGGGGGGGGACCGAGTTCAGCATGATACGTAAAATGTAAACAAAAGCACGCCGGTACTTCGATGGGTCGACGTCAAAGCGTCAACTCAAACTCTCACGTGGGAAAAAAAACAATAACAAACCATGAATTTGAATTACATACGTTATATAAGGATAAACTAAAAATGTATTAGTTTATTTTCGATCGATCTGAAATTTTGATACGATGCATTGTTAGGTGAGACGGGTCCGTGTGCCAAATTTCAGCTCGATCGGATCACGAAAAGTGGGTCATTTTTTACTTTTGTTTTTCCGCCCGCCCAAGACAGAGAGAGATGACGACAGAGACGACGGTGAAGTTAATATAAGGGATTTAAAAATGACAAACTTCCCGTGAAGCCATCGAGCTGAAATTTGGCAAACGGACCCGTGTCACCTAAAAATGCATCGTTTCAAAATTTCAGATCGATCGAACGTACCGTAATTAAATTAATGCATTTTTAGTTTATCTATATAAACTATATGTAGCGGTCGCTATTGTTTACATTTTACGGGTCACTTGACTTCACACCAGCCAGCGGTGAACACATGTCGTGTTTTAACCAGGTAAACCACCTGGAGTTGAGTTAACGCGTTGACGCCACCAGTCCATGTCCACATCCCCCCTTCCCCCAGTTTTAAAGCCAGGGGAGATAATTTCGGTTTCAGTCTGTAAATGTTTGTCGCGTTTGAACATAATCAATACTTTTTGTTATGTCTCATATATAAGGGATTTATAGTCAAAAACTTTGTTTTTACGGATTTGTTTTTATTAAATCCCTTATATTAACTTCACGGGCGTCTCTCTATGTCGTTCGTCGTCGGGCGGAAAAACAAAAGTCAAAAATGACCCACTTACCGTGATGCCATCGAGCTGAAATTTGACACATAGGCTTGTGTCAACTAAAAATGCATCGTATCAAAATTTCAGATCGATCTAACGTACAGTTATTAAATTAATGCATTTTTAGTTTATCTAAATAAACTATATGTAGCGGTCGCTATTGTTTACATTTACGGGTCACTTGACTTCACGCCAGCCAGCGGTGCACCCATCTCTTGTTTTAACCAGGTGTACTGGCGTGCTTTTGTTTACATTTTACGTGTCACGCTGAGCTCGGTCCAGCGATCGGTGACAAGACCTCCCCCCCCCGGGTTAAAAGCAAAGGGGAGTTATGACAGATTCAGTCTGTAAATATTTGTCGCGTTTGAACATAATCAATACTTTTAGTTATGTCTCATATATAAGGGATTTGTAGTCAAAAACTTTGTTTTTACGGGTTTGTTTTATTTAATATGAGGGTGACACCATCCATCACCATCAGGTTACACCGGACTGAAAAACATAATACACATAGAGGGCGCACACTGATGAGTCTAGGATTCCAGAAGTTTCAAAAGCGAATCACCAATGATGTTTAAATATTCCACTGTTGAAACCAATCCAAACGTTTGCGTTATTAAAATGTACAGGTTCTTGCGTACAAAATGGAGTTACACGTTACGATTGTCAGAAAAGCATAGTTTAAAAAAATAATAAAATTTAATCATGATTTATCCCCGCCGGCTGTGTTCGGTAACTATCGTACAGCGATACGATTCAGTATTTATCTTATAATAAACTCTGAGGAGTAAAGCTTTCCATTAATACCAAATAGGATGCAGTCCGACGATTTTAAAGAATAATTCAGTCAAAACCATGAAACATAACTGTATACTTAATACACATTCATAGCGTAAACAAAATAGTATCTCTTCAAACTTTAGTGGCTACACAGGCTTTTTTTTTATTAAAAGCACGCTCGTGAAAGCTAATGCTTAGTGATTAATGGGGAGAAAATTATACCATCGTGCATGGTTTATTCACTCGTCAGAGAAGCATTGTATACATCTTTTGTTGTTAATGGTGTTTGTTACAGACATACATCCACAATTTGTACTGGTAGTTTAAGCTGAACCACCATGATGAAATCATTTGAGACATTTGCTTAAAAAAGGCAAAACGAAAATAAATCTTCTAGCAATAGAGGAAATTGTCTTGAGATGGTTTGAGATGATATCTAAAAATGAACCAGAGATAAAAGGGCACCTAAAGAGACCCAAAAAAGACAGAAAAACACTCATATATTACCTTTTAGAAGAAACCCGAAATGAGTTTTTCGCACCTGAGGACTGGTTATTCCAACCCAAGCTGTGCCACTGGAGAATGCCAGAAGACCAATATTCTACTATTATATTTTTAGCTCTTCAGACAGTTTAGGGGCCGTCCATAAAGTACGTCACGCTATTTTTGACAATTTTTAACTCCCCCCGCCCCCCCCCTCCCACCTGTCACAAACTGTCACAAATCTCGGACCCCCCCCTAAAGCACGTCACCAGTGGCGTAGCTATAACTTTTGCCGCCCGGGGCGGTCTCCAATGTGCCGCCCTTTTCAGGGACCGTCCATAAATGACGTTACGTCACGCGTGTTACGATATTAGAGTGCTGCCTTGCACTAAAACCATACTTAAATGACAAAATTTGATTTGAAACATGCCTATTTTAGAATAGAAAATACGGCTTTTATGGTGGGAGGGGGCGGGGTAAAAGCTTTATGACCTCATATTGAAGAACGGGTCTAAGTTTTTGTGACGACGTGTGAGTGTGACGACGACGGAGGGGGTGAAAAATCAGCCAAAATCGCGTGACGTCATTTATGGACGGCCAGTTAGTCGATTATATGATGATTTTTATAAATTAATAAACAGGAATAAATAATTGTAATTGAAACGAAGTAAAGGTGGGGAAAATGTTTACCACTACGTGCCATATTTATCTAAGCAGTAATAAAAGAGGCCGCATAAGATGAGATACCTATAAATACACTTTTATTAAAAAAAATATGCTATACATTTTTTAAAGGCCACAAGAAAGTTACTGATGTCGCAGTCCCCCCCCAACCCACCCATGAGACTAAATATTAAACATATTCCAAATTTACACCCCAAAAAACATTATCAATTACTATTCTTTTACGTTATATTTATAATAAAATAACAGTTTTTTGCCGACATACAAAATGTTTGCATTGGTATGTAATCATATTTATACATTTACTTTCCTAACTTTCATAATAGAAAAGTCGTGTATTATACTATGAAAATTTAAATTATTTGTAATATCTTGTTCTATGGACAATATTGCAAGATTTTGTTGTCTTAAATCGCTCATTGTGGAACGAAGAGAAGCTCCTTTCACAACTATCGACACTGATAGCTATTGTTGAAAACATTCATAGCAAAATTACAATGTTGGGTACAGAATTTTCAAATTTTACTGTTCAATAAATTTTAATAGATCAAGGGGCCTTTCCCCCGTTTTTCTAACATAATGTCTCTTCTTGTAGTGTAGATACAGCCATAAAAACCTGGATCCTTTTTCTTTCAACATTGAACTGTTCTTTATCAATGTCAATAAAGTAATTTATTTGATGTTTAAATGCTTCATTTTGTAGGTTACGTGGTATTATATACGAATATTTTCTTGCAAGGATTTGCAACTCATCAAAGCGTTTTTTAAATTTTATATAAATTTTATTTATCCATGGATAAAAACATTTCTCGTTGTACTTCTCGTTCAAAAGATAGAACCATGTCTTCTTAATTTTCCCCACTCATATTTTTTATCCTTCTAACTCAGCATTTAGTTGATATCTCCAACTCTTCACAAATTGTTAGGCTGATATAACAGCGTTTTGTATCAGCACATCGCTTTTTCCATGTAATGGGTTTGCATTAATTTAAAAAATGACGCGTTCCCATTAATTGAGATAACATAGAAAAGAAAAAGATTGCATTGAATTGAGTATATGTCCAGCATCTTATCTCGTGTTACTAATTACTTCTTCAGACGTCAATTTTTCCAAGACGCTTGAAATTTTAAAGTATGTCTTTTTCGAAATTATTTATGCCTATTGTGGTGTTTATTAACGGAGAAATTTGAATATTTTCATATTCTTGCCATAAATCTTAATAATTTCCCATAAAATGACGAATTCAAATTACCGTATTTACACATTACTTTAATTGGATAGGCGTAACATTTTTAAAGAATAACAGTATGTTAATGAAAAACACAAATTATTTGTGCTACTTTAATGCAATAAAAACAAATATAAATTTAAATTTTAAATAACGTACCTTATGTCACATCTGATTAACATAATTTTGTGACGTAAGGTCACATGAATGGTGGACGCGGGAAGAAAGGAGCATTTCTATTGGTTGAAAGTGTTGGGCGAGAGTTGTGTGTAGACTTCCGACGAGGAAGGTTGTGTGATGAATGAATCAAGATTTCCACGTTATATTACCTCAAATTATATCTGTGTGTATATATATATATATATATATATTAAAGTTGTTTTGGATAAACGAATTCTTCAGTGAATTATTGTGCACAAGATTAATTACTGTGAGAACGCCTACATAAAAGAGTATATAAAGTTATCGTTACATTGGTGCAGAAGTAAAAGTTCTATGTGAACACAGTACAAGAGATTTCAAGAAAGAGGTTTCGTGGAAATAAGTATTGGATATTTCCAAAAAAGGAAAGTATTCTTTAAAATAAGAAATAATAACAGCTATAGTATTTTTTGAATATTCAAGTTCGTAAGAAGCTGTGAATAAACTTTTATGGTTCAATGAAAATACAAGAAGATTTCAAAATGGCGGCATAATCGGCACGTGTCCGCAGTGTATAAAACTGGATCAGACTAGTTGGTTCTACGTCACATTCGACGACAGTACAAGCATACTACACAGTACTGGAATCTGGGTCGTGTAGGCTTACTGAATGGTGACACACGGTGAACATATATATTAGGTCGTGACGTCAACAGGCTCAATGCTAGTTGATTCCAGGAAATATTTGTAAACATAACATCGAACCGAGAAGCTATGGACTATTAAATGTGTTGGTGTGAATTATAAATAAAGAAACGGAATTTTTATCCATTCATTGTGTGAAGAGTTTGATTATCGCAATTTTGGATTAATGGAGTGAACTAAATTGTTTAAAAACTACTCGAAAAATTGAAATTTTAACCAAGTGACTTTTATTCAAAACGATCGGACCATTTAATATATTTTGTCAATCTGAGGGAGCGTATATATAAAGTATACTAAAGATCCCGTGTGAGGATTCTTTTGTTGTCTCATCTTGTCAATAACTAGATTTCATGGTTTAGACGTGTCACTTATTTGAACTTAACATTTTGAATTCAAGATTTTTCATTTGGAAGATTTATAACTTTATCAACATATACCTAAATTCCTTACCAAATTGCTTGACTCATATTATTCAATCAAACAAAACATGGATCACTACAAGGAATTCACTGCTATAGCTAAAGAGATCGGACTAAAGGGAAAAGAAATGAGAGATTTCATTGAAGAAAAAGTAAATCAAGAATAGCTAAAGAAGAAGAAAAGCAAAGAATTGCTGAAGAAAAAGAACAGCTAAGAAAAGCTGAAGAAAAAGAAAATCAAAGAATAGCTGAAGAAAAAGAACAGCGAAGAAAAGCTGAAGAAAAAGAAAATCAAAGAATAGCTGAAGAAAAAGAACAGCGAAGAAAAGCTGAAGAAAAAGAAAATCAAAGAATAGCCGAAGAAAAAGAACAGCGAAGAAAAGCTGAAGAAAAAGAAAATCAAAGAGAGGCTGAAGAAAAAGCAAGAATTGCTAATGAAGAAGAGAGGCAAAAACTCATAAGTGAAAGAGAACTTGAAAAAATGAAACAAGACACCTTAAAATTACAAATTGAGCTAGGGAGTAGAGGCCACAATCCTGGTGATGAAACAAATAGAAGGTCAGCACCAAGGGATACTATCAAAGTAAGAAAATATGATAGCCAAAACGAAAAAATGGATGTTTATCTGGATTATTTCGAATCCATTATGGCTATGAAAGGCTATAATGAAGAAGATTGGCCAGCACAACTGATGACTCAATTAACTGGAGAAGCATTTGAAGCTTATAACAGTATAGCCAAAGAAGACAAAAGCATATATAAGAATGTCAAAAAGGCACTTCTATGTCATTTTGGAAAGTCAGAAAATGATTATAGAAGAGAATTTCATGAAATGAGAATCAAGATGGACAAAGATCCACAGATCATAGTACATGAAGCACAAGTCAAACTAACAAAATGGCTGGAACTGACAGCAATAGATACGAGCAATCCAAAGGCCATAATAGACATGGTGTTAATTGACAAGTTTTTAGAAAATGCAACACCAACCCTATTCACATATTTGACTGACAAGAAAGTTCGTACTCAAGCAGAGCTAACAAATGCATTACGAACATTCAAAGACTCTCATCCGAATGTGGAAATGGATAAGAGACAAGACATATTTGCAGCTATACAAATTAAAAGTCAAGAAAAAAGGCAAGGTATGAGAAACCAGAGTCTGCCAAACCAAGGCAACAGACAAACTATTTGCTGGTACTGTAACAAGCCAGGACATATGGCGAAGCAGTGTTACCACAATAAAGGACAACCAAATAGGGTGTCACCTAATGGCAGCCCTATAAGAAAGAAAACAGAAGAAAGATCAAGACAAGAGCACTTTGAAAACAAAAGTAGCCAAGCATGGAAAGAAAAATATCATAATTCCAAACATAGTGATAATGATCAAGATAGACAATTATGGAGAGAAAAATATAATCATAATTCCAGACACAGAGATTATGATCAAGAAAGACAATCATGGAGAGAAAGAAATAATCATAATTCCATAAATAGAGATTATAATGAAAGCAGAAGATCATGGAGAGGCAAATACAATTTTGACTCCAGAAAAAGAAATTATGATCAATCAATTCAATCATGGAGAAAGAATGAAAACCAAGACATGAATGAATGAAAAATAATAAAGTTAAATCGAGCACAGACAGAAACTAGTGACATTTTAGCCACTATTAAAAATCAAGTATATGATAAAAGAAATGAAGACCATAGTAGCAGAGAAAGAGATGGTACTAGTGAATCTGAAACCATTTGTGTGAAATCATCTATATTAGGAAGAACAATTGGTTGTGTATTAAGCCAAATCAAAAACTTTACAGATAGAGACAATATTTTTCAGATAAAAGTTTATGACAGTGACTCATCTGTTCCAAATTCTATTGAATTATCTGGAAACAAAAATGACATTTCAAAAGCTAAGCAACTTATTAAAAATGCTGGAATTGAAATTGTGAATGAACATAATCGAAGTCATGGTTGGTGAATTATTGAACATTTAACAGTCTGAAGAAACATTCAAAGCCCATCGATTTGAATTCATACTCGTCAACTGAAGAATGACTGTATTGGACTAGGCTATGCTATTAGCCGACTACAAATTTGACATTAAACCTGTGAAGGGAAAGGACAATGTGGTTGCAGACATATTAAGTAGAATGACAATAAATAAAGACACCCTGTGAACTCCTAACTGATAAAACCAGAGACTGTATTAAAAAGACATTCTGTGAATTACTAAATAATAAAATAAGAGACTATATTAATATTAGTCTGTGAATTCCTGAAGGATACAAACAGAGACTGTAGTTATATTAATATTTTTATTTGTTGAACAATGGGCAAGGAACAGTGTTTGAATTCCATTGGATTATTAGTTAATTTTAATAATATTGAGTGTTTAAATGTTTTAATTACACAAAATTACAGATGTGTTTAAAAGTCCATTTTCATTTTTTCAGCACAGGTAGACTGTTGCAGTCCTACAGATTTTTTCTCATTATTTCTTATGTTTAGACTGTTGCAGTCCTACAGATTTTTTCTTATTGATTCTATATCCAGAAGTTGTATGTAAGACAATGAATGTTCATTGATGATAAATATTTGAAATTTGAATATAAATAGATATAGATTGATTTGATTTTATGAAGACCAAAAATGTTGTATTTCATAAACATTTTTTTTTGAAGGATGGGGGTGAATGTCACATCTGATTAACATAATTTTGTGACGTAAGGTCACATGAATGGTGGACGCGGGAAGAAAGGAGCATTTCTATTGGTTGAAAGCGTTGGGCGAACAGTGGTGTGTAGACTTCCGACGAGGAAGGTTGTGTGATGGGCCCAACGGTGATGTGTTTTTTGTGTAATTTTCTTATAAAAGCGTCATCTGGTCGTATAAGGCTTAATTTTCCAAACAAATCGATACCTTTTTTTAGTGATTAAAAATTTTTGAACGGTTTTGGGTCAGTTATAACATTCACTATATAATCAAACAAATGTTGTGGGAATCTGTTAATTAAGACTAGAAATTACGAATATTTTTGTTTCAACTTGGTTTCCCCCTTCAAAAGAAAAGTGGTGGTTGTCGGAATAGGTTAGCACTTTTTAAATGCCCAAAAATGCCGACCCTAAATGAGTGCCGCCCGGGGCGGACCGCCCCCCACCGCCCCCCTCCAGCTACGCCACTGCACGTCACACTTTCGAACAAAAATGGTGTTTTTTATTAACAAAAGAATTAAAATTTAATATAAAACACCGTGACGTCACACATGGCCGGACCCCCTCCCCCTGTCACAAAGTGTCACACTTTCTTACACCCCCTCCCCCTCTGGAGCGTGACGTACTTTATGGATGGCCCCTTACATAAGAATTATCTTTTACGATATGTAATGATTAGAAATTAGAAAGTAGAAATTTTGGAATCTTTCAAACATTTCATTGGGAAAAAAACTTCAGCTAATGAATTTCTAAAATGGTTTAAAGTTTAAAATAAACCTTAAGCTTGTGACCTTAATATAATGTACTGTAGAGCTCAACCGTGTGATAATGCTGATTTCATGCATGTAAAGCAAACAGGAGTTGAACAAAATCTCAGAGCCCTAATGATAATCTTGATGTCAAATTCTTCTTATTATTTTGCTGTTCAACTGTAACGAATTTGATAAATTTTTTACACTTCAAAACTTTGATACGCATTCCTTTCCACGTAGACACACATTTGTGAATGTCTAATTATTGATGCTATACGAAAAGCATTAAACAGGCTTCAGAATACTCGAAGTTGTGCAGGAGCTCATTCAGTAAATAAACAATGAAACCATTTAAATTTTATGTTTACAACTGACAACAGCAGACGAAAACTTCAACAAAAAAAAACGCGAATCTAGCAGTTTTGCTTTTGAGCATTAAATGAGTGATAATATTGATGTTGTCATAAGAAAAAGCAAAAACTTCAATTATATACCAAGAAAGGAAAGATCTTCTTTTTTTAAATCTACAATTTTAAATTTGAATTGTTAATATTATAATTTTAAAATAAAAATTATAATTTCTTAATAATAGCATCATATTGTTTCATATTTTAAAAAAAGGGGGGGGGGAGAATCGGCGCCCAACCCGGACGACAGTCATCTACGCAACTGCATTAAATGGTGTTTTCAAAGGTTTTATTGGTGATTTATATTGAGGTCTCATACATATTTGATAAGTTCAATAATAAAATATAATAAATTAAGTTAGAATCAAG